>JAYDZK010001156.1:0-21105 GCA_034509185.1 Euphonia xanthogaster
ATTGGAGAATGTTCAGTTTCCCCTGAATGTTAAAGAGACCATCTTTCTGGTATTTAATCTGGTAAGCTTCCTCTATACAGTCTGCAGCTTCTCTAGAATGAGGGCTGCAATTCCACATATGCAGAAAAGAACTATTTTTTTCCTACAAACACAGAAAAATCAGCTATTTACACTGACAGGGTGCCAAAAAAGGTATCTATACTGAATATTAGGGGTATGACCTTCTCCTCCAGAACAACAGTAGAAGTAACAAAACTACTTCCTTCAGAAAATTAATGAAGGAAAAATGTTATTAAACATTTTAATGTTTTCATTCAGGACTCCTAAATACATACTTTTCTTGAGTTAGACCTTTTTCATCCACAATTAAAGAGTACCTAATTAATTTTTAACAATCGGCAACTATAATCAATCTAATGTGCTCATCAGTGGAGGTAGATCACTGGAAAATACTGCATATAGTGTTTTTTACATATATATGTCCATTAACTTTTACAACTATTCTGAAAGATAATAATTAACAAAAATCTGATTCATAAGGGACTGTGGTTTTAGTTTGCATCTACGGACTTAAGTCCACAGCATTTGCAAACACACAGTAAAAAGATTTACTATGTTTGGTATACAGACACCAATAGACATAAATTATTATGACAAAGTGATTTTTTTAGTCACTATGATGACTAA
Organism: Euphonia xanthogaster; assembly: GCA_034509185.1. NCBI lineage: Eukaryota > Metazoa > Chordata > Aves > Passeriformes > Fringillidae > Euphonia > Euphonia xanthogaster. The sequence goes on from JAYDZK010001156.1 coordinate 688, forward strand.
ACTTACTTGAGGCTAACAAGTATTCCTTTTACAAATTAAAATTGGTTGTATTTTGGTATTGTTCTAATTATGGCTACAGCAAAGTCACTATATTTACAGAGAGCATAAGGGAAATTAGAAACGAATTGTTACAGTATTTTCTTGTAAAAGGAAAGGTGCTTCCAAACTTTAACACACTTCATTTAAAACTCAGGATTGAAACTTCGTATTTTACGTTCCCTCACAAAAACATCCAGACTGCTCAAATTTCTAAAAAAAAGAAACTGTAATGCTGTGTGTAATAATAAAACACTAACATAAGTCTTTACCATAAAGTCACAGAATCCAACCTAAATGGGTGGAAAAGACCTTCCAGATGAGCAAGTGCAACCTGTGCCTGATCCCCACCTTGTCACTCAGACCAGAGCACTGAGTGCCACATCCAGCCGTGCCTGGAATAGCTCCAGGGATGGGGACTCCATCACCTTCCTGGGATGCCCCTTCCAGTGCCTGACTGTCCTTTCCATTAAGAAATTCCTCTGATGTCCAACCAGAGCCTTCCCTGGCACAGCCTGAGGCCATTCCCTCTTGTCCTGTCCCTGTCCCCTAGGAGCAGAGCCTGACCCCGACCTGGTTACACCTTCCTGTCAGGGAGTAGAGAGGGAGAAAGCTCCCAGGAGCCTCCTCTTCTCCAGGCTGAGCTCTCCCTCAGCTGCTCCTGGTGCTTCAGCCCCTTCTTCAGCTCTGTTTCAGTCTCTGGACCAGCTCCAGTCCCTCAGTGTCTTCCTTTTGTTGATAGACTCAGAACGGGGCACAGCACTTGAGTTGCCTCAGCAGTGCCAACTAGATGTCATTGCCCTGGTCCTGATGGGGCTGATACAAGCCAGGTGCCCTTGGCCATCTTGCCCACCTGGGCTTATGTACAGCCACTTCCACCAGCACCCCCACGGCCTTTTCCAGCTTACCAACCACTCTGCCCCCAGCCTGGAGCACTGCAGGGGATTGCTGTGATCCAAATGCAGGACCCAGCACTTCACCTTACTGAACCTCAGTTAGCTGCCCTTGGCCCATCAATCCAGCCTGTCCAGATCCCTCTGCACAGCCTTCCTTTCAACAATCCCACCCAACTTGGCGTCATCCGCAAATTTACTGAGGGTGCCCACAGTCCTCTCTTCCTGGTCACTGATAAAGATATTGAATGGGACTGGCCCCAGTGCTGAGCCCTGGGGACACCGCTGGTGACTGACCCTAGCTGCAAGTAATTCCATTCACCACCCCCTCTGGGCCTGGCCACACAGACAGATCTTAACCCAGCAAAGCGTACACCTGTCCAAGCCACGGGCACCTGTTTCTCCAGGAGAATGCTGTGGGAGACAGTATCAAAGGCTTTGCTGAAGTCCAGGCAGACACATCCACAGCCTTCCCCTAATTCACTAGGCAGGTCACCTGGTCATAAAAGGAGATCAGGTTGGTCAGACAGAAGCTGTCTTTGCTAAAGCCCTGCTGGCTGGGCCTGCTCCCCTGGTTTCCTGCATGTGCCGTCGTGTGACCGCACCCAAGATGATCTGTTCCATAACCTTCCTGGGCACTGAGGTCAGGCTGACATGCCTGGAGTTGCTCAGATGTGAGCATCTAAAGTATTTTATAAATAAGCACGGTTAAGAACCACCTACAAGCAATCCATGTTTGAGTCATAAATAAGAAGACATCCTTGGCAAATCAATACTTTTTAAATACAGAAAAGTAAATATAGCTATACTTGCAAGCTTTTAACTAACATAAGCCATCTGTTCGATCAAATAAGAACTGGGAGAACAGTAATAAGCTGCCCTTTTAAGGCTCCCCTCTCTCTCTCTCACCCCCACCCTGCTCCTTTTATTTCAGTTTGCAGGGGTCTGGGAAGTCTTTTTGAGAGGGTGCTTTTTCAAACTTTATTTTAGCTGCTTTTTTAATGTCTTTAATAGAGAACTGGAATATTGCTATTTTTGAATTATTTTGAATGCAAGAAATTTACATTCTTCTCCTAGAGACATACACAGTTTTGATTTCAAACTAAGTTAACCCTTAATTATGTTTAATTACTCTAACCACAGCAGATGGCTAACTCCAAAAGAGATAATCCCCAAAACAGTCATTAGACAGGATCAGCAATAATTACACTGTAGACCTAATGCATTCTGTGACTAAAAAGTCCATACCAGTTACAGCAGATCCATATCCTTTTTAACCCCCAGTATAAGTGAGACATTTGTTTCATTGGAGCTATTTTGTCAGTCAATAATTATGAACTGTCACGACTAGTTTTTAATCTCTCATATGTGTAGAAGAGAAAAATCATTAAATAAAACTAGGAAGAAAATTACTTTTTAAAATTTTCCTGGTGTAGTGATTTATGTCAGTTCCTCTCTATGCTTTGCCTGAAACTCCAGCTATTTTCCCAGAATTTCCGATGGTGAATAATCATCATTAATGCAACTTAACCCAATAAAAACAGAAAGTAATCTCTCAGTAAAAAGGAACAAAGAAGGGAAGTATGTGAAGCTTTACACAGAAAAAATGTTGTCTTTTTGGGGAAAAAAATTACTAATGTTTAGCATAAGTAGAAACACTTAAAAAAAAAGATTTAGTGAAGAAAACAACAATCAAATAATTTTCAAATATATCAAGTTGAAATTTCTTTACAGTCAATCACCTACCTATTCTATGCTCAAAACCTTCATGGAAATGTCCCCTAATGCAGAAAAAAAACTCATTTCTTACTCTTATCCTATCGATGTTAGCTGGGATGTGTGAATACTATGAATTATGTTTTGAAGACATCTAAACCCTAAACTCATCCAAAATTCCAGTTTAACTACTACATTCCCATGTACTGCTTCCTTATTTCAATTATTACCTCTAACACAGTGGGGAAAAAAAGTTGGGTAAAAATATGCTTCAGTTTTTCTCAACAACCAAGTGAAATTTGTAACAACTTTATGACCCCAAAACTATAGAAGAGTCCCACAATACTGTGTTCTCTTGCCTTACAGCAAGGTATTTCATTGCATCATAATAATATTGTCAGTCTGACACTAGTTCTTGTGTCAATGAGTGCTCCAATGCCAGAAATATTGCAGGTGATGAAGGCAAGCACATCAGAGGCTCAGAACACACAGTCCAGCACATCACAAATTCAAAATGCAGTGTCCAAAAAGGTCATGCTCAGAAGGTAAACGCAGAGCACGGATGCTAGCTCAGAGGTGATTCAGCAGGCCAAGCAGTACCTGTGCATTCCACACCTTCCACAAGGGCCACAGAACCAGGGAGGAGTGGGTTCAAAACAAGTGGTGTGACAAAAAAAAAAAACCCACAAAACAAGCAAGCACACTGACCAAACCTCCGGTGAGGAGGATGTGAAGTACCCACAGGAATGGGTGCAGCTCCTTACAGACAGACTATGGTCACCAGAGGCTCCCACTGATGCTCCCTGCTCTGCTGACAAGGCCTGGTCACAAACCTTCCAACACACAGTCTACTACTGAGATTTTTAAACTCAAATAAAAGTGCCTATGTACTTAGTGAGATCCACTGTCTCAAATATTGTATAAACCAGAAAAGCCAAGTTAACTGCTACATATTGAAAATTTTGCAGAATGTCACTGCAATTATGTCACTTTCAATAATTTGCACTAAGAACTTTATGTAAAATTCTCTGGGAAAAAAAGCCACCATAACAAAACTTATTTTACTAAATCAACAACCACAATAAAACCTTTTTTTGTGAATCAAAAGCATGATTGGCTTGTGTTTCAAAGATATCATATAAAGACACTTCTATGCACCAATACACCTAATACCTTACTGCCAGTTATACCGTGTGAGGCAGACTGTACATTCCTGTGTTATGCTCTAAATGGGCTTTATATGCTCAACACCTGACTCACCTCACCCATATTCAAACAGTGATATGACAACTCATTGTTTATCACATCAGAATCCACAACAGCGAAAACATTCATAACATCACACAGAGATCACAATTCCATATATATTTGCTTTAACAGACTTTACCCACATAAGGTGACTTACTAAAAGCCACTTCAAAGCAGACCCAACTCTTAAGCTGGATATAACTGAGTCATGACTGGCCTGGCAAAAACAGAAACAGAGAAGGGAATCAGTTGCCATTCTACTCTTTAATAATACGTAGTGGCCATTTTAAATAGTCTCAAGATAAAATGACATTTTAACCAATGCATCTGTTTTGACTCTATCCAACAGGATAAACTCATCATTAAACAATACATGCAAAATAAGTTGCAACTCAAAAACTTATCTTCTCCTATTTTACAAGTAACTGTATTGCTTTCCATGAGAAATAAACATAACTTTGAATATTTCTGCACTCACACATTTTGTGATTTTCATGATCATGTTAAAGAAAGAATAGTTACAAATGACAGAGGGCATTATAATTCATTTACTTTACATTCCATGGAGGGAGGAGGGGCACACAGGTCAGGTTAAACTACAATCCTTCATAAGCCTCACTTCGGGACAAACCTCAGAATAGATTTCTGAAAGCTGCATAATGCTGGGCAAAAAAATCTAACCTTTCTGTACCACAAAAAGTGTACGGCCATACTAAGTATCCCTGGGGCAACACAGCACCACAGAGAGGTACTTAATGTTGAAGTGACCCAAGCCTCCTTAAATGTTTCAAACCCAGAGTAACAAACTAAGAGTCTGGTTTAAACAAATATATAAACAGAATCATAGAATGGTTTGGGTTGGAAGGGACTTTAAAAGCTCATTTCATTACACATACGCACACCACCACAGGCAGGGACACCTTCCACTGGATGAGGCTGACCACAGACCCATCCAACCTGGCTTTTAACAGTGCCAGGGATGGGGAGATCACAATCGCTCTGGCCAATCTGTGCCAGTGCCTTACCACCCTCAATTTCTTCCTAACATCTAAGCTAAACCTACCCTCCTAAAATAAAATCTATCTGCATTACCTGTTCTTCTGTATGAGGTTATCAACTTTATATGTCCATGTTTAGCAGTTACCACTTTTATTAAGAACACACATCACTTATTTTCACTTCTGTGCTGGGTTTGGAAAGGAGAAGTTGACACCATCACCCTCAAAACACAGAAGTAGATGGGTGAGATTAGCTTCTTACACAGATGAACACATGCTCAGTCAGGAATGTTCACCCTACAAAAGCAGCTGCCTAAGCCACTTCTCACAGCACAGCAAATTTCAGATGACAAGAAAGGAACCATCCTGTAAGTTACTTTTACCAACAGAAAAGCTGCGCAATTCATGCACCTCAAGAAGAGGAGCAGTCAGGATGCAGATATCAGGGTGGCACTTGTACAGTGCAACTCTGTGCAGACATTAAGGCTCATGGACACTCCGCTGACGGAGTGGAGACGACAGCACTACACATCTGTATTCCAACGCTTCTAAGCAGATTCTAAACAGCAAATAAATAGTGGTACCACATAAAATTGATGCAAAGTCTGGACTCTAGTCATAACTGCGGAGGCTAAAATAATAGCATCTGAAGAACATTCAAACGCAAAGATTGTCTGGCATCAGTTTGGTAAATGCTCCAAAGAGGGACATTCACCAGATTTTGTCATCAAACCAAAACAAAGGATTTATCGTTTCAGAACTGAGGTTGAACAAATCCTTCTGTTCCTAAAAAAAACCCCAAACCAAGAAACAAAATGGATCACTGCAATATTTGATACTGTCTTGGGATGAATATTTTTGTTTTCATGCCTAACAGTTCAGCTTAAAGACATATTTCCAGTTTCAATGTAAAAGCCTACTCTTCCATTCCCCACATACCTTTTTTTTTAAATATTCTGGTTATGTGACTTCAATAACTTGGGGTTCATTTGCACCAGATTCTAGTACTACTACATCTTCTAAAGAAGCAAGACTTACCATTTTATACTATTACTTCAATTTGTGAGGGCACTGAGCAAACTATCTACAACTACCTCTACCACTTCAAAATTATGAAAATTATTATTATTCAATCTTTGCATACTGATAATCAATACAACATTTTTTAAATACATAGCGAAAATTCTTTCTTAGGGGGTTCTGACCCACCCTAAGAACAGAAACCCTAAGAATATAAATCCTATGCAACAGTAGTTCAAAAATCAGTAAAAGAACTGGAACAGCTGAAGTCAATGCCTTTTTTTCCTGTGCTTTTTTGAAATCTGAATTTCAATCTGCCAGAGGCAAATTTTCTGCTTTTCGGATGGTATTCTGCCACTCAGAAACTTAGCTCCTGTTTAGCCATTGTATCGTACACCTCTTCCCATAGTTCAAAAGCCAGACTTGATCTCAAGCTCAAGACTGAGGCTTAGCACCAATTACAGGCACTACCAGAGCTGGAGAAAACACCTACCGAGGGGGAGTGCCCTGCTGAACCTCTGACAGCAAAAGCTGCCACAGGCTTGTCTAGGCATCATTAAAATTCAACAGTGCTTGTGCCAAACATGCTTTTTAGTGCTTCTATATTTGAATCTTGCCTAACTTTGCCAAATAATAACAGAAGGCATTAAACCAACACCTAACTTTGTGAAGCCTAAAGTATCTGCTCTAATATATATATGTACAAGAACTCTCAAAAGGAGTCACAAACAATGTGTTTTTCCTACTTGGTATTATTTTGCTTTATGCAAGGAAAAATAACATAAAGAAATTACTGCATAGAGAAAACTTTAGTTAATCTTTAAAAACATGATCTAAAGGAAAATTAATTTGGGGAAGAAATAACTACAAATCTAATATCTGTTTGGGTGTATGAAAGCCATGTGTGTCAAAATAACGAGTTCAGAACAAGTCCATGGGCACTGCCCAGTAAAAGAGAAGATGCTAAAAAAAGGGTTGTTTTACCCTGAAGTCCTGAACTTACAGACCACATATACTCTAACAAGTAAGTAGTGGCAAGGATGGTAGATTCCTAACAAATGGTCTAGAGATTTTTTGGGGTATTTTTTGTTTGTTGGGAGTTTTTCATCCTAACAATTTAAGTCATTGCTCTAGTCCTTCAAATAATGCTAAAAACTATGACCACCAGCATACTCTGATGAGAAATGAATTATGGGTACCAGGTCAGAGTTGCAGGAAAGCATTTAGGAGAAACACATCATTTCAATGTGTTCCTGTACCAGCCTCTGGCTTTGCAATGGGTCCTAATTTTGTTTTAGAATAGCATCAAACTTCAGTCTCATTATTCTAACACTAATATCATTTTATGTTTAAGCAAAAAGAGAAAAACCCAAACATCTAAATTGTACATTAGGGTTCTCCAATGCCAGTGAAAACTAGTTTTAGCCCATGGGAGAGCGAAGAAGTCTATCAGCCTCTCACATCAATGACTGAGTTCTGGCACCTTGACAAAAAAACTTATCACTGAGGAATGCTAATTCCTCAGTTTTGAACTCCTAAAAGCATCCTGCGGTGTCATCTACCAGGAATGTAATAGTTACCACTAATAGGCTGAGACACAGATAAATGGTTTCCACATTTTCATGCAGTCACACTCTCATGGTTCTTTGGAATCCCAGAACCAGTTCTAGAAGGAAGAGTTACGTGCCATAACAGCCACTGTTTTGAGTCAGCTTCATCACTGGCATCCATTGCCTTTTCCAAAATATCTTTCTTAGGTTATTTGCCCATTGTTTCTTCTGTTCTGGTTGGAAAGATATTATGATTTTTTTTAAACCTGAGACATTTAAGCAAAACAAAACCCCCAGAAAACAACAACAGTCCACTAAAGTTTAGGTAAACAGAATAACTAGAAGGAAAAATAATGGGGTCTTAAGACACATAGAAATAAAATTAAGCCTTAACAGAACCCACAGCAGGTATCATTGTGTCAGAAGACTATTCTGGCTGACTCCATCCACAATATTATTTTTACAAACCAAGCAGATGTAAATCTGACATCTTGATGTTATTGACAAACCTGAAATAAGAGCCTAGACACAAAAAAAACCTGCCAGATCACAATTTTATTTCCATAAACTGGAAAGAAAGAAGATAATAAGTCATCCATACTTCCATCTTCAAAACAAAAGTACTGTATCTAGGTATTAAGCTCTAACAAAGCCACATGCTAAATATTACATTTTCCCACATGACTAAAGAACACTGGTTAAAGTACACGAGTCCACTTTTGCTGTACACCATGTGCTGTTTTCTTGCAAAGCTTGAAAACCTTTTAAAGATTAACAGTGAAACCCACTGCAAATAAGCCATTCTTTAAAAATTTGAAGGCATTCTGCAAAGGCAAGCAGTCAATGATGGTCATATCTGACAGATAAAGCTGGAGCTGTCTTGTGGGGTGCGGGAGCAAGAAGCCTAAGCAGTCCCAACTCCTGCTACCCAGCACTCAATTCATGAGTTCCGTGGGGACCTATGGCTGGGCCCAGGGTTAACATCTGCTCTTCCCTGCACAGCAAAAACAGCTATATCCTTTGGCCACTGCTGCCTCTCACACTTCCCTTCCCCCAGGCAGCCCAGGCAATGCAGCTCCTGCAGCTCCCATCAGGGCTGTTCTACCTGCTCTGCAGGAATAAGTTCTGTAAATTAAGCTGAAGCTTGAGCCAACAAGGTCAGCTGTAAGGCACCAAGCTTTAAGAGTCTCTTCAGAGGTAGAATATGCAAAAAGATTACAAACAGAAAGGGAAACCTTTTTAAAACACCCAGACTGTAGGACATTGGAAATAATGGAGCAGGGGTACAAGAAGATGGCTGGACAGCAAGGAACTCTACTGGAAGACGATATATATGTTTTGCTGGTCCACAGACTAGGACATTCCATAGACATAGTCAATATTAAGCACTACTGAAATTATCTGGAATATCATATTATATAAATTTTATCTATTAACAGCAGCAATTCAGTATTTTGTCAAAAAAAATCAATAGAATCTTGTTTTGTACAAGACATTAGGATAGGATTGTACTCCAGGTCACTGGGCATCCAAATTAAATACCAGTATCAAAGGGCTCGTAAGGGAGGCAGCATTTGTACAAAACCTATGGCTATCCTGTGAATCCTTTATCTTTCAGTCAGTGTTCTCAAGCTGAAAAGGTCATCGTTTCAGAGAGAATGGCACTCATTCCTCAGCAATCCTCAGAATAGAGCACAAGTATTTTGGGGAAAAAACAGTTCAAATCAATGGCTTCCAAATACCAGGTCTTCACCACTCCGCAAGAAGAGAACCCTTTAAAAAAGTAATATACATTGAATCCCTCTTCCTTTCTTCCCCATGGCATTTTTCCTGCCTTGTTCTCCTTAAAATAGACCTGTATCTACATGCTCTAGCCACTCTGTTGTCCACACCCTTTTCTCTACAGCTAACAACTCATGAGAACTAATAGGTCAAGCACATCCAAAAACCTCTTTCTACCTCAAGCTGGAGGAACACTGTTCTTCACCTACTTATTTTTCTCACAGAGTGAACAAAACAGATTTCTCATATATGCTGTCTACTTCACAAGTTTTTAAATAACAGTGTTTAATTCAATGTCTTTTTTACTCAGCTATTATAAAAACATCTCTTTTAACTGAATCATAGTTTTTCTTCATGTTTCATTTTTGGTTCCAGTTTCTGTTAACACAGTGGATATGTTCTGTTACTAAATGAAATTGTACATCCTTTTATTTCCATGTAAAATACAATAATAGAAAAAGTGGACTTTTGAAGAGCAACAATTATTTTGGTTAGGAATTCACTACAAGGTTTTTCATAATCTAGTTTATAAAAGGAGAAGAAAAGTTTTTGGTACCAAGAACACAGTATTATTTTATTATTAATTTAAATCAGAACTGCAAAATTTAATTTAGAACTTTTCTAAACTTCCACAAAACGACCAAAAACACAAACTGGTAATATATCCTATAGAATGCCAGTAACATTCAGCGTGGTATGTACAGCACTACTGCAAATGCTATGCCATTTATACTAGCGCAACACAAGACCAACCTTAAGAAGAATAAAATCATTGTAGACCCATGTAGCAAGCCAGATGACAAACATTCTGTAACCATTGTATGACAACATGAAATCTGTTAGACTGATAGTCTTGGGAAAAATAAGACCACACCTGTGTACTGAGTGATAGCTCACACTCACCTGGTCCCCAGCAGCAAGAGCCAAGAAATTACTTGAAGTAAAAATAACACATCAACTCTAATAAAAATAGAAACAGCACTTACACGATCACATAAGAAAGGTTGACAAAAAAGCTATTTGAAGACTAAGTTTGTTAGACAGGAAAACAGTTCTGGAAGTGATAAAAATATTATGAAAACCAATACTTTAGAATTTGTGTGAAACACACATTCTATGTCACTGCATTTGTCCAGTGAGTATTCATGAGAATTTTTCATAAAGTTAATACTAGTTTGCTGAAACCTAAATAGACTTCAGTGGTTTGGGGTTTTTTAATCTCATGAAAATCAGGTTTTTTGCTTATCACTACTGCCAGATAAGCATTACAAGAAGTAGTAGTTGTCTTGGAATTAAAAAAAAAAAAATTGCTACTCTATATATTCTTTTTGTATTCTCCAATCTATAAACATTTCAAACTTAATGCAGGGAAGGACAGGAGGGGTGGGGGGGGGGGGGGGAAGGAGGGGGAAGGAAGCACAGAAGAAAAGCACTGAACGCACTTGGCATTACAGGAGAACAGATAAAGAACACAAACAGCTTACTGTGGAGAGGGGTTTAATCAGGAAGTAGCCATTATCCTGTCGCTACAGAGCAGTGACAGCACTCCAAAACAAGCCGAGGGGTTGGTCTTGGAGGTTTTTGTTGTTTGCTTTCTTTTTCAGTCAAGAAGGAAGAAAGCACACATGCTATCATGTCCGAGTTTGCTGAGCCCAAAGGTCGCCAGATGCCTATTGTCAAAAGCTATGCTGAAAACAAAATCCAAGCAAGCATTGACAAAGCTGTATTTACGGAAGCATCTAAAATCTACCACAAGCTCCCTCTGTGTTACACACAAAACATGGCTGTCTTATTCAGAGATTAGCAATTATTGTAATGAGATACTGTCGGTGAGGGTCAAACAGCGCTTCCTGCAGTTTACACATCTTGATTTCCTGGTAAACAAACTGAAAGGCAGGTGGAGCACTTGGATCACCAGTAACACAGCTGCTCACGGACCAAAACCAGCTCAGGTGAAGTAAGCAGCTTTATCTGTACTTTAATTACATGAGGGGAAAAGGTAGCAGAATAACATAAAACCGACTGAACTATAAAGGAAAATTTTCCCACAGTGTTATGTAAGCATCAGCGCCAGGCCACATTGTTTTCTTGTTTATGCCAAGCCCAAGGAAAATATCTCTATTTTTATGTAAATTATGCATGTGTACACACACACACACACACACACACTCTCTCTCTCTCCAGAACAAACCGCTCCCCAAGTTGTTTTGGTATGTAAAAGTGCTATGGAACTATACCCTGAAACAACCCTGGAAAAATCTGAAACTAAGAAAAATAAACTCTAATCCCTTTATGCGAATTTAAGCATAATTAAATCTACTAACTATGCAGAAATCATAAAATTTAATTAACACAATTTTAAAAGAAAAAAAATTCAAATTACTTTTCTTGAAACTGCCAAAAGCTTTTCCTCCACAAATCAAATAATCACATATGAACTAAATACATGGCAGTGATTCAGTGAGAAGAGATTACAGGTTGTCCCCTACCTTTAATCATTCCAAAACCTAATTTCCACAAGCTTCAGTTTAAAAACTGTGGTGGAACTGAAGAGGGTCCTAGGTTACTATGAAAATTAAAAGGGAAAAAAAAGACAAAGTAACCCCCAACAAATAAATAAGAACACTCCCCACCCAAAAAAACCCTTGACTAACAGAACTAAAAGCTCTCTTCTCCTAAGCAACTAGAATAAAGTATTTGGTCCAAAAACAGAATACAGAATTTCTGCAAGAGATCAATATAGTTAACTTATTAGACAATCTTTTGATACAAGTGAAACTGCTACAGTGACCTAACAGCACAAGGGCCTGAACCATAATATGTAATCCAGGAAAAATCATTTGTATGGAAGTAGAGAGATGCAAAGGTGCTGGGGGGCAGTGGATCAATCAATGAATTCTTTCTCTCTCAGAAATTCAGCAGCATCAAAAACAACCTGGGGAACACACCAAAGTAACATGTCTGAAAAAACAAATCAAGAAACAAGACACCAAAAAAGTTCCTAATGACAATGTTAGAAATACGTGGCAGCCATTTTTCACAATTATGAAGGAAAAAAAGGAAACTCATTTAAAAAATACAGAAAGCATTACTGGAAAGATCATGAAATATGAAGGGGTTCATCTGTATCAGCAAACACTGACAGTGAAAATGCAGCCTCTGCCAATGAAGGAGTGATTCTGTCCTCACAATCTCCCAAACAACCAAAGATACATTAAGGGAGATCTCTGCAATCAAAACAACACACCAAGAAGAATTTTGCAGGCTGTGATTGTTACAGACATAACTAGTGCAGCCACAATTTCCTCATCAGACACTTGCATATTAACTCATTGCCTTAAGTTAAACTACACCAGAACTTCAGCATTTCATTCACACGATTTTTTTGTTTCCTGTCTTAGAAAAAAGTAGTTCTGTCAAACCAAGTGCAGGTTTTCTGAAGAGAACAGTAGAATTCCAAACCATCAAATGAGAAAAGCCTTTGCAAAAACAAAGACTATCAGCAGCACTCTTCACAGTAGTCTTTAAATAGTTTTAAAAAGCAATATATGTTGTATTTAATTGGGATAGTTTGCTACTAGTATCACTGCAAACAAGCTTTCACTGCAAGATTTAGGAGACCATGATCTGAATCCTCAATCTGCTAATATCAGAAATTTGCATGCTAAAATACAACCACTAATTATCTGGATCTTGTATGACTCCAGGAGAATCATGTAGAATAGTTACACTTGTTAAAATAATAGCTCATAAATGATGATTTTTCTAAAACTGTTTCAATCCATATTGCTCATAATGTGAAAAATACTCAGTGTGGAACAGCTGTTTAGCACTGACACAGCAATGAAGGAGAGAGAAACAAAAACATGCCACAGGAAGCAGCAAAACAGAAGGTCCATACTTATTTTCCAAAGCCAAGGCTCAATCAGACCTTAGTCCAGTAACCGTCAGTGAAACATTAAAAGCACAGATCTGGTTTCTATCACCATAGCCCTCAGGGAAGCTAAATATATATACTGAACTACAACCCACTGCCTCCATGTTAGTCAGCAAAAGAGGAACAAAGATTCAGCAATTGTTCTCAGAAGTTTTACAAGCTACCAAAACACTGGTGGTCAAAGACCTCAGCTTCACAAAAAAAATTAAGTTTATAAAACTAAGCTAATATGATATAATAAATCAACTACTCCAGCTGTATCTCGAACACTCATCAGCCCCTGCCCTCATGAAATGGCATGGCCTCCAAATGTGGAGTTACTGTCTTTGTGAGATTTCCTTTTCTTAACAGTATCACTTTCTATATAGCAAATTCTAAGTATAAATACGGGTACTGAATACAACTCTAGCTATGGGTATGATTAGGTAAACTACGTATATGAAAAAATTAAAATCTTTACAAAACAATACATATGATAACATTAAGAAAAATACTGAGGGCTCCTCCACTGAGATTTCAAACACTGCTCATGGGAATTAAATCTACGGTCATAAAGAAATTACAAAATCCTGAAAACTTCACCTACTAAATTTCAGTCTATCTACAACTACCTATAATCATTGAGGTAGCTCAATTCCACACATTTTGATTTAGAACGTCTCAGTTTACCCTGTGATAAAGAAATATAAAAGCAGTTAAGCCATGAATGTTGCTTACACACACTTGAGAAGAACATGTAATCCCTATGGAACCTGCAGTGAATGCTAACAAAGCCAAAGATCTACATTTCACATCATAACTTGATCCAACTTCAAAATTGTTGCAAAAACAACATGTTACTTATAGCAAAAATACTTGCTCAAAATAGCAAACATTTATGAATACAGGCCCAATACCTGAATCCAGCATCATTTGTGAATACAACCTGCATCAATGGTGTTGGAGAGCATAAACTTCCTGCAGTTTATTAAATCAATATGCTTATTTATAAGTTTCAGAGGCAGTATTAAGTCTACCTTTTGCCTCGAGCTATTTCAGCTCGAATACTCGGACACTAACTGCATGGACCAATAAGGAGGACACAAAAGGGATAATTCATTACTTAAGGAATAACAGTGATTCTAAATAATCTTTTTATTCAAGAAAAATCTAACAAGCTAATAAAAGTGACCTCCAACTAAACTATAAAAGATTGGCAGGAGGTGTCCACAAAGGATAGGCCCAACAACCATCTTCCTTCCCCTCATTCAGCCTGAAACAGAAGTCTCAACCACCATTTACTCCTCAGAGACCTTCATGCAATGGCACACCAAACCAAGTCCTACTTGCATCCCTGCAAATTCAGACTCTGACAACATTTACAAGACTCTGTACCATTTTTTCCCCTACATATGCTACTGTATGGAGCCCACTCTTGAGTTCTGCTCTTACACTGAGTACCACTAGTATTCATTGGATTGGTCTTAAGTTTGGTCCCCAAACTGAAAACAAAGATGCATCACAAGAGACAGATTACCTTACTTCAAATAGTTTCTCATCACCAAAAACAACTACATCAAACCATCAGCTTGTTAAAACCCATCAGCTGACAGTAAGGAATCTGCATCCTTACATTGGTTATATCCCTTACCAAAGCCAAGGGAAAGAGGTGTCCTTTCCCAAGGAGAAGAGAGGCAACAACCCTCCCTTTGTTCTACCTCCTACATATCCCAGTCACATTTATGGGTCATATTGCTCATGATTTGGCTTTATTTTAAAGGCCCTTTGGTCCTCATTGAATTGTTTATAAAATGCATAAACACTGCCCATGTCAATTTGATGCTGAAACAGTATCTTGGATTTGAAATGAACATAGTAGCTACCAGCGAACCACCACTCAGAATGAGCCACATTCTACTCTTATTATACACATCTCTACCAAAACCCTAGTAAGTACAGAATTGTTTCAGTGCACATATTTTTCAGTATAATCTATAAAAATTTAGTCATTTGAGTTTTATGAGATTTGACACCAAGATGAGGTTTATTTCCATGTTCTGCACACATTACTATCATCCATTTTAAAAAGCATCACAGAAACCAATATTCTTAATTTTCTTTACATATATGTACTTGGGGGGATAAATTCAGTATTAACTGCTATTTGGTCAAACAAGATTTTGGAGAAAAGATCACATAGGTAGAGAAATGCAGACAGAAGGAGAGTTAAACTGCTATTTGCCATAAGAATAATCATTCATTTACCACATTATTGGAAATTTGAAAAGAAATTATTTTGAAACTATAACAATATTTCAGAAGTTTTTAAAGCTTGGAACAACAATAAAAATATTCTTTATCTATCATCAAAGTACACATACACACACAGACACTCTGAGAATACAATATTCATTTTGCTGCAGAAGAACAGACATTGCATAACAATGAGATTTGCTAATGAAATCAGCCATCAACCTGGAATATATTTGTATTAAACCAAGACCTCAGTGTCATTTTCTTTTTGCATCATTTGTTCTCTCATTTTTCGACCTTTCAAGATTTCTATCCTCCTGGTTTCAGTGCTTCAAGTACAGCAATACTGCAAAATATTTTAACACTGTATGCACAACACTTTTTATTTTACAAAATTTTATTTTAGAAAATTTCTTTCTCTGCTTACTACTAAATGTAGATTCTAATTGCATAGCTTCTATCAGCATTGTGAATTTAGTCTTGAAAGAAAAATCAACGGGTACTACAGAAACAAAGGAGTTTTATTTCCTCTGTAAAACTGCAGGAACATCTAATAAAAACTGGCTGTCACTTGGAACAAGCTATAGTTTCATAGCTCAAGCTGCACACCCCTTAATACAAGAATTTAACAGAACACCACATTTTAGAAAAATACCCTCTCTATTTATCTAATGATTAAACAGGACAGAATTTAGCATCATTACATGAATACAGGTGTATTTTCTTTGCCTAAACATGCAAGACCATAATGAAAAAAAGTAAAAGAATCCAGCAAGATCAGCGACAGTATGTTAAAGTATGCACTATATATAACAGCTACCTAAAACACTTTACTGAAAAAGAGATTAATACAGAATGGAATTATTTATTCTACTACTCAGAGGTGACCATAGAAAGTGAAGAATTACAAAGGTATTTTAAATGACATTTTTCTCTCATTATACTAATATCATATTTTGGTTTTGCAGGTTATATGCTGTCTTAGATAAAAAGCAACCTGTTTGCACCCCTAGCTCCAAAAGTATTAAACCTATGTTTTGAAATCACCCCAAAACTATTGAAACTAGAATACAGCACACTAATTTTTTCTACTGTTCTCATTTTACAGATTTTTTTTAAAAATTGAATTAATACAAATAACACATTGTGACCATATGGTACTATCAAGTGAGTATTACTGTTGATAAGCTCCAAAGTCATACCAAAACCTAATACAAAACAATAGGGAACAAATGTTTGTGGATCTGTTTGGTAGGGTTGGATTTCTTTGCAGAAGCAGGTGAGAGAAGGGGGCCACACATTACATCATGCTTGCTTGGGTGGGCATGAGTGTTTTTCTCTCTTTTTTTTTTAAACCTACAAAACCCTAATTCCATGAGTGTTTTTCTTTCTCTTTTTTTTTTTTAACCCTACAAAACCCTAACTCCGTGAAAAGGAAAGGGCAAATAATTACTTACTCTAGTGTACAAAAATTGCTCACAACTCTCATGGAATAAATGGAAGCAATTTGTAATATTTATTTTATCTGGGGGATGTAAGGAAGCCATTCAGTTATTCTGTAGTTACAACAGCCATCCCAACATCAAAAAAGTCCAAAAGGCATAAAGGACCACTGAAAAAATAGAGGAGAAAAATAATTACATGTCAGAATATGGACTTAAACATCCCTGGAGCCAGTTGTATCAAATGGTCTCTATACAGCCCAGGAATACCATCAAGATACTGGACATAATGAACTAGGTAAGTAACTGAAAGCACAAAAATTTCCATAAACTGTATTCATATGTGCTCCACTACTAAGTTAACAAGCACCTATGTCATTAAGAGCCTTTGAAAGCTGACAGCATAAAACACATGGCCTTATTTTTTCTTCTATTTTCCTCAGTTTTAAAGATATGTGGCTACAGGATACAAACATCCAGTCATATGCCATTTGAAGAGGTCTTACTCTCATTCATGCATTACCACATCCTAATAAAAAGATGGATGAAGACTATCACACACTATCAAAAATGCTTCTTTCAATTATGAAGCATTTGTCCCTCTGCAATAAAGCCATCCACATTAGATCTCACAATGACTGAAGGGGAAGAGATACAGGAGGCATGTTTAATTTAAACACAAGGACTCTATGATCTCTAGGCTCTGAAATAAAGAAGCTCTAATGCAACAAACGTGACCCTTGAAAGTGATAGGTTGTTTTCTTCTGTGATTGCTTTCTGAAACTCTAACAACTGTCAAGTAGGCTAAAGAGTATGGCTGGCAGAGGATAGCTGAGAAAAGCTTGCAGTTTTAATGACTTACTGTCATGTCATATAGATCAACAGTCCAATTGAGCATCTTCTACAAGATCTTAAAGGCTCTTGAAGCCACATATTACAGCAACTGACATCACTGGTTTTATTAGTGATCAATCTAGTGGATACGGAATCTAAGAATATAGAAAACTGTTACATGATACAGTCTTAATTCAAATGAGAATGACAAGATGTGCAAATTTACTGTACATATGAAATATGCAATTCTGGTACAATGCTGTTGACACTAGGCAATCATGCCTATACCTTAAGCACACAACATAAAACTTCACAACTCACACAACTTGGCATAAATTTCATAGGCATGAGAACACAGAAACCAGTTATTCTACTAATGAAAGTGAACCCTTATTTTAAAAGTATAGACAAGAATAGAGATGAAACTGCATCAACACCACACAGAATAAGATAATGCCAGGTACGTGCTAAAACATACTTGAATTTTTATCAATAAGAAAAAGCATTAATCCAGAAATTAATTTATTCATATTTATTCTCTCTGAACTCCGAAGAGGAAGCTAGCTCTGTATATAGTCTAAATTTCTGTATTTTCTGCAATAAATCACAGATACAGATGCTCAGAGTATGAGCATATTCCAAAATTTAACACTGTCCATTTTATAGTGTTTCAAATATTCCAGAGAATATTCATAAACATATACACGTTGAGATACAGAATACGCACACATACATATGCAGTTTGCATATACAGGTTTTGTGTTGTGCTTTACTCGTAGTCATGCACACTAACACCTACACTTTTAGCATTACACAGTGCTTAGTTAAATGCTATTCCTGGCATGCTATTACTTCAACGCAGAAATTCTAAGCATCCTTCAAAGCTTACTTTTTAATACCTAGCAATAAAGCAGGCTTATACTTTTTTCACAATGAAATATTAGAAATTGTACTGAATTACAATGACTACCATTTATCTACTTTTAGGGAGTAAAACTAGAGGACAATTTATTAAAGCACAGGAGGAACTCCTGAACACCGGAAGGTCACAGGCTATGTGCTGAGCTGCTAAGCAAAAGTGTCTATGATGCTGCAGAGCTGCCATTTTTCTTCCTTGACAAAGCCTCCATCTGCCACAGAGCCATTTACAGCCTCAGAGTCAGAATATCAATGATTTCCAACCATTCCGCAAGTCTGCTTTCACCTTGACATCACCTCTGTAAAATATCTAAAACAGATAATACGTATAACCCTCAACTATCTCTAAGCACATGCTTTATTCAACTGATATGCATTTAGGCTGTACTCTAATACACCATTTCTTTACTTCCTCTGAATTGTACAAGAATATGAAAACTAAATTGTACATCCTTTTCCCTGTTGTGTTTGCCTTAAAGAAATTACCTTTGAAAAACCTAAAAAGAAAACCTTTGACTATTGACAAAACATGTAAAAATTAATTAGAAAACATCTGTATTTACATAATGTACACGCACACTATCACAATTTACTTTATTCTTTCCCTTATAAACAAAACACGCCTGGTAAGATACTTACTACACAGAATAAACTATCACAGCCCCGCAGAAAACAGCAAAACTACTTTCAGCTCTTGATGTATACACAATCTGATTTTTTTTTTAAAAATCCAGATTAGAGATAGGTCAGAAGAGGAAAGAAAATCTTGACTTACTACAAGAATACCTAATGAATTAGGTGCTCAGACAAAACAGATTATACTGGATGAATAAAACTAATCAGGTACACATATACACACTGATAAACATTAACATATATATACACACATGTACATGCACACATATGCTCTCTATCAAGTATAAGAATACACACTCCATCAGGCTCATTACAGCATGACTTTAATGAAGGCATTCATAGATAGCAACTTCTGGAGTCTCAAACTGCAGATGAATGTCGGTACTCTAGACTAAATTTAAAACAAGCAAAGTTGCAGCTTGATTTCACAGTGAAACTGGACCACAGAAGAAACAATTTTGTATTACAAATATGCATGTAATCACATATGATAGCCAGAACTTAACTACTGCCACACAAACCCTCGAGATGCAAAGTACACAGGAGCAAAATATTTGAACGCTAGATGAAGCTTGCGAGCATCTTTATGAAAAAATGACTTCCTAACACTTGTAAAGTACCTATTTTACAATCTCAACTTTTGAAAAATCAAACGTAAAATTATCGATGGTAGTCTGAGTAAATAGCAAAAAAAACCCCACATACAATACGCCTCTCTCCTTGAACTAATAGCCCTTACAAAGACCAGACTTTTTGGAGCTTTCCTTGTGTGAATTAGTCAAGTCCTATTAAAACAAGCTTTCTAGCTGAAACAGGGACACAATACTCAAGATGAGTCACCGGCAAGAAAATTCCTGAAGACTTAGATTGAAAGAATAAGGTGGCAACAATTTACATATGGAAAAATACCTTTTCAATAGTCAACTAGAAATGTCTTCTTAGCCTGAACATCTAAATTTCAGAGCTACTGTATAATAAGACTCTGAAATTTAGTAAGAAAAAATATTTCTCATTTCCCGTAAGTGGGCAAAGCTTTATTTTTAAATGCTAAGAACATTTCCTTCTGTAAGAAAGCCAAAGCAAACAAAGTGAAAACTCTAATCTAATCATATGTACTTGGAAAGATTTCTGAACTTTTAAACTTTTGAAGGAACTGTAAACAGATCGGAAGAGCGT
>JAYDZK010001157.1:0-20844 GCA_034509185.1 Euphonia xanthogaster
TTTTGCAGGTGTACCCACTACTTAACTGATGTCATTCCAAAATTTTACTTTAAAGTTTCATTCATTTAATGGTTTGTCGACCTGAAGCTCTCACCCTTGAGAGAACATTTGTTGTCAAAAATGCTCTTAACATTATTATTATACCACTATAATATTATAATAAAAAATATAATTGTGTGGAACAATTTATTTCAATTTCACTTGATAGATGTATTACTGCTGTGTGCCAGTGTAAACCCTAAGTCTTGAACTAAGCATTAGATCAACTATTAAAATTGATAGCAGATGTGGGCAAATATAAGCAGAAACACAGCTGGAAGTTGGTGGGAATGTGGCACACACATCCACAAGTCTGCCCTGGTGTTACTGTGCTGAACTCCAGTGGGAAAAAGTGCTTCTAATAGCTTTAGAAAATTACAGAGTAAAAATTGAAGTTGCAGTGGTTGAAATTTATCATATTCCTAATACATCTACCCGCTTTTGTTTTTTTCCTGGAGGCACACATACCCATAAATATTCACCCTTTGTTTTCAAAAAGAACTCAAATTCATTTAGCTTGACAGATCCTTCCAAAGAATTCTAAAATTTGTTAACACAGCCCTGACATTCCTTAAGGAAATCTATTTAATCTTTCCACACACATATATTTTCTCCTGATTCATATCCATCTGCTCATCCAGTGAAACATGAGAATATTTCTTAGTTAAAAGTTTAGTAATTTCAAGGTTTTGGCT
Organism: Euphonia xanthogaster; assembly: GCA_034509185.1. NCBI lineage: Eukaryota > Metazoa > Chordata > Aves > Passeriformes > Fringillidae > Euphonia > Euphonia xanthogaster. Next base: position 735 of record JAYDZK010001157.1, read on the forward strand.
GGCACAGCTCTATCCCTCAGCTGGGTGATGCCAGTTGAACCATGCCCAGAAGAATTCTGTGACCTTTAACATAATGGAACTTCATAACCTCCACCGTCTGCTACACAGAAGCCTAAATCACAGTGTAGGTGGGGAAAACCAAAAAAGAAGTGGGTAAGGAGGTCTCAGAAATGTTAAACAGAAGGTTTTATTTGCAACTACGCTAAAATTGTCTTGATTTGGATATCTGGTGGGGGTCAGGAGCAGATGGTCTCCTGATACTGAGAGGGTCATGTTGAGGATAGTGGACAACTCTGGAGGTCAAATAATTGATGGTGAAAGCAGCATTTTGGTTTCTATGGTCACACAGGAATCTTTGAAGACTGACAAGTGCATGAGAGATAAGAACCACCTGGCCAAGTGGGACAAAGATACCTTTGCCAGGTTGGCCCATCTGGAAAGGAGATCTTGAAACCAGGACCTGGAAATGAGCCAGCTTGGAGCCAGGAGAGGACAGACCAGCATGGGCAATATGAAGTGTTCCAGGCCAGGCTGGACAGGGCTTGGAGCAGCCTGATCTAGTGGAACCCCCCCGTGGCAGGGGGTAGAACAGGATGAGCTTTTAAGGTCCTTTCCAACCCAAGCTGTCAATCTGTGATTCCATGATTGTGGTGACTGTGCTACAGACTTCCTGGTTGGGAAGAAGTAGATGAGCCCCTCATTTTTACAGGATGTCCAACAGGAATCTCACTAAATTCAACAGTGGGAAGCGTTAAGTCATTCCAGTGGGGAGAAACAAATCCATGCTCTGCTGCAGAGAAGGACCTGGGGGTCCTGGTGAACACCAAAGCTGAGCAAAGCTGAACATGTGCCCAAAGGCAGCCTTTGGGAAGAGCATAGTCAAGTTCTTTCCACATCACACACCTCTGGGATGCACAGCTGCAGTGATGAGTCCAGTGCTGGATATGATGGACAAGGACTAAGCAGGGTTAGTTAGCAGCAAAGGACTTTATTTGATATTGCTTTGAGGAAAGAGCACAGGAAAATCTCCAGTTATCTTTTCCAACCTCAACTCTCCTATGATCCATGACATTCTGCTGTGTTGCTCTCCTTTCAGTTTGGTGGGAGCTGTCCCTGACCACGCAGGGGGATTGGAAATAAATGGTTGTTAAGGTCACTTCCAACCCAAACCACCTTGGGATTCTGAGATCAAAGTAGTTTCCAAAGTAGCATCTGATGTGGAAAAAAACCCCTGAATATGCAAAATTTTGCAGGTGGAGCACCAAGCATTTTCTGGTAAAAAGCTATAAAGTCCTTGGTAGCAACACTTGCAGGATAAAAGCATGTGAATGCCTTAAATATTTTGTTGAAACCATCTGTGAACTTCCAATGCTTCCATTATATCAATTCTCTCAAACATAATAACTGTGAAGAATTACAATGAAATAAGCATCGAAGTGAGTCTTAAAATAAGAGCATTTTTGACAACAAATGTTCTTTCAAGGGTGAGAGCTGCAGGTCGACAAACCATTAAATCAATGAAACTTTAAAGTAAAATTTTGGAATGATATCAGTTAAGTAGTGGGTACACCTGCAAAATATATTTTGCATTCAGCTCAGTAATTACAGGACATCCATCACTTCTGAATCTTCTCACCAACAAATTGCATAAAGTTCTCCATATTCTCCAGCCTGTATTATTGCATTGTATCTTATTTCTCTCAGAGATAATTTATGTTGCTTCTCTCAAGGATGTGTTGCCAAGCCATTATTCAGACATTTTGCTACTGTAAAAACAATGATGTGCAGACAAGTCCTGCACTTCTTTCTGGAGGCAGTGAGATTGGGGCTGGATCTAAATTTATGGTGGTGAAAAGTTTATATTCTCGTGCCAAAGACTTTAAAAGCCTTGCACTTGGTCATCTCTGGAACTGTTGGAAATTTCAGTGTTTTTTGAAAAATAAGCTTTTGGTCATCACAATTAACAACGTGAATGTCTGCTCCAAGACTAAAAGGAATCAGTAAATCATAAAGATGAGTAAAGTCTTCTCCTCCAAAGGTTACAATGTCAGTAAAAAAACTGAAAGTGAAAAATATGTAAAGAGTCATATAAACATCTGGCTCCAACATAAAATTAATTTTCAATTACAGCAATATAAACATTTTCTGAGTTATTGTAACACTACCCTTTCCAGCTGCATTTCTCCTACAGGGCAGAGACATTATCTACCTAAACAAACAAAGGTGGGTGAAGCATTTGGAGAGCAGCTCTTGTGCTGTAGAATTTTAGAAACGAGACTATTACACAATCTATTCACACCTGGGTACATAGTACAGTAAACAACACTCACCTGTGAGAATCCATTGTTTAAATGATAAGGTTTCAAAACTGTGGAAACCAGGAATATTTATCTGTCCAGGTTGTGGACTCTCCATCCCTGGAAGTGTCCCAGGAAAGGTTGGATGGGGCTTGGAGCACCCTGGGATAGTGAAAGGTGTCCCTGCCCATGGCAGGGGGTGGAACTGCATGGACTTTAAGACTCCTTCCAACCAAAGCATTCCAGGATTTTACAGTCCTATTATTTATCCAATTTTTTTTTTTTTTCTAGTCAGTGGAGTTAAAAACAGTGAGTAAAGCAAAAGAAAGAGAATAAATTCATGGAACTGCCTAAACCCATCACAAAAAGTATATAACCCATTCATGGCTGCAAAGCACTTGCTGTGGAAGCAAGACAGATCACTTCTTAACCCCTATAAACTTTTCAGGAACAATCAGGGACTGTCAAAGGAGTTGCAATTATTTACAAACCTCGGTGCTTTTCTCCTGCCAGCAATAAAATTTATGTAAGAGCTCCAAGTGCTATTTCACTTTGATTGTCTTTGCCACTTTTACATTTTATCCTCAAATAAAATATTGTTAATTCGATGTGAAAATGATGCAATGTCAGAGCGAGGTCTTTTACATGCGTTTCTTACTTTTTTTTTTTTTTTAACAGCTAGCAAACCCAAATACCTGCTGCAGGTTCCCTACTTTGGTATATTGATTTTTGCTTTGCAGTGGTCGTGGTGGTGGGGTGACCTTGACTGGCTCTGGGATGCCAAGGTGTCCTCTGCTCTCAGCCACAGAAATATCTGCCCATATTTGCCCATATTTACAGACAACATTTGCTAGAAGGCTTCAATGACCATTAAGCTATGCCTCCAAGACAAATTACAAAGTTTAAGGGTTTTTTTTGCCATTGTTTGTTCATAAAATTTCTATTTAAAAAAATAACAAAGACATTAAGCAAGACTGCACTTTTCAGATTCAGGAAAATTAAAGATTACACTATACTTTTTAATCCACTTTTATTATTTTTTTATTACTAGCTAGAAAGGTAATGCATCCCCAAAGTTTTACTAAAAGACTTGACTTTCCTCTTATTATGGAAAATATATCCATGTCTACTGTTTTACCTTTTTGCTCTCTGCTGAAATAGGCATATTTTCTATTTAATTTGTATTAGCAATAAACTCCCCATTAAAATCGAAGTTAAGCAAAAAATGAAAAGGCTCCTATGTGTTCTGCTTTACTGACTGGTTTTACCTTAGCCCAATTTGTGTCAGATCAGCATGGTTTTACATAAGCAAGTTTTAATTACCTGAAATGCAAAATTAATAGTTTCCCCCAGTTGTAGAATAACTTAAACAAACACTTATTTATTTAGATCAAAGAAAGCAATTAAAGATATTTGGGAAAATTTTAATTATACAAAACATATTTGGATTTCTAACCCAGAGCTAGTTGAATCGAATGCTGTTTAAAAATGCATTATTCTTTTCATGGAGTATATTAATCCTGTAAGTTCCTGAAAAGCTTTAAAAGAACTACTTTTCACTTTGTTTTCTAACTCACAAAACAGGAAACCACAATGAAGTGACCTCGTGGCTGCTGCTTTCCTCATTTCTCACACCTGCCACTGAAGCCACCTGCTAGGTACTCAGCATTCTGAAAGGCATCCAAGTGGTCACCAGGAGCTCAGGTAAAACTCTCAGGAAAGGTCCAGGTATCAGTTTAAATTATACACCCTGACCAATCATCAAGCCAGCATTCATTTAGGGCTCCAGCATCTCCTGAGCTTGATGTGCTTTATCCAAAGTGGACATTTCCAAAGAGGTTGGAACCAGATGACTTTTAAGGACCCTTCCAACCCAAACCCTTCTGGGATTCTGTGACTTTTCATCTGTTACTTGGCTTAGTTGCTTCTTGTACAATTGTGTCACCTGTGACATCCTTTGGCATGAATTCCAGCACTTTCTTCTCATGGTGTGTCTGGCACTGGAACCATCTCCTCACAGCCACCAGTCTGGGTAAGAGAGGAGTTCAGAGGGGATGTTGGAGTGGAGTTGTCATCGGGACTTTGGCAGGAGCAAAATTTCTCTCTGAATCCCACCTTGACTCCCTCCTGTCTCCTGGAGCCCTTTCTAGAGTGGATTTCCCTTCTTTGGGATGCACCTTCTTATCACCAGTGCAACCCTCTTCCTACCCAGCATTGATAAAGGCATTACCCAGCATTCCTTTCTCTTTCAAGAGCTTCTCTTGCCTTTCTTTGAGGAGTAGGAAGGGGAAGGTGGGTCTGTGGCTGTCCCAGGGAGGGAATAGAAGCAAAAGAAGGTCTGCAGAAAAATAGAACAGAGGAAAAGGCTTTCTTCTGGACATGGTGGGACTCAGGCAAAGGTTGGACCTGATGGTCCTGAAGGTCTTCTCCAACCTTACTGATCCTGTGATTGTGTATTTCTGCACAGGACACTTAAGGCCCTGACTCCAGCAAGGAACAACCCAGCAATGCAAGCTCACAACATTTTCAGAGAGCCAGTTTCAGGGCAAGGGTAAAACAAAAATTTCTCTGTGCTTGGGGCTGTTCAGTGGTTCAGGCTTTGCTCAGTTCAATCCCAGCAAGTAGTCCTTCATTCAGAGTCAAATTCTAATTTCCCCAGGAATGGTGAATTGTGCCTTTCCCTGTGATCTGTTAGCTGATGAATTAACATGAGGAATGAAATGCTACTTGATATGAGGAAAGGTTCAGGAATCAACCAGGATCTTTAAGGTGCCTTGCAATAAACCATTCTGTGATTCCATGATTATTATATCTATGTGCATAATATTAAGGTAAATTCAAGGAAAAGTGACTCTGAAAGAATGCTCTAGGATAAAGAAACAAAGTAATTAAATTAAAAAAAAAAAACAAACCAACCAAGCAACAGCAATCTGCTTCATGTACAGCAGGAATTGTCTCTTCAGATTTTGCTATTTTGGGTACATGCACACAACTTGGTTTGGATGCATTTTCCTTCACTTCTGTAGATTTTAATCTGCATTAGTGTGAAACTAATGGATGAACCTGAAAGGCTCTGTTACAGAGAGACAAATGATGTAACACCTTCCTATTTACCCAGAGCAGGCAGCTTGTGATTGAGGAGAGAATTGACTATTATGCTGTTCTGGCAAACATAAAGAGACATTTAAAAGGTATAACACCAGCTGCCCACAGAAACCCAACATGAGGCAGCACTTTTTCATCTGGTGTTGTACATCTGTTTTCAGTGGCTCATCCAGTGCATTCTCCTGCAGAGACAACCACACAAAGAGACAGAAATGGAGCATTAGTGGCAGGCAGAGTTCATCCTACTGCTTCTGGGTAAGACACTGACAATGAACATTAATAGACCAAACCATCTCAGCCTGAGCTGGAAATACCATTAATATAATTGGCTCCTACACACTGTGAGAAATGAAGTTGCTGTATTAAAATTTAAAATAAAAAATGTCTTCTCCATGCAGAGGAAAAAGCTGTTTGGTATAGGGAATTTTTATACTATTGCTCCTTTCTTTTTAGTATCTGTTCTTAGATAAAAAATAAAGGACACCTTCAGGGATGGGAACTCCACCACCTCCCTGGGCAGCCCCTTCCAACCCCTGACCACCCTTTCTGTGAGGAAATTCCTCCTGGAAATTCCAACCTGAGCCTCCCCTGGCACAACTTGAGGTTGTTTCCTCTTGTCCCATCCTTTGCTCCTTGGAAGTAGAGCCTGACCCCTACCTGGCTGCACCATCCTTTCACCACTAGTAAAGCACAAATTCACTGCAGAGAAGAGCCCAGGTGGGCCACATAATTAAATTCTTTATTTGTAACATGCTGTACTTGTTATGTCAAGTAACATAACAGCTCCACAGTGCTTGCTTTTAAATTCTGACATCCCAAGCTCCTCAAAGGCTTCTCTTAAAACACTTTTTTTCCTAAGTCAGGCCTATGAGAACTCCTTAAAAAGGATAAACATTTAAGACAAGGACTACTTGACTGAGGAACCAAACCAAACCTAAAGCAAAGCAGAAATATGATAAATACTGAAATATTAGTTAATTTTTTTTGTTGTACTTCTGCTACCAAAGATAAAAAAGGACAAGCTTTGGTGACAAGCAAGAATGATTTAGCTCAACTTCTAAAAAGGAATAGAAAATTTCTTTAAGTATATCATACACTGGGATAAAATGCATTTAATTTTCAATTACTAAAACAAAGCTGTTTTTCCCATAAATATGATCTCTGTTTTGTATCTGTATAATTTGTTCTGTCATGTTCTGCAGGAGCAGAGACACATGTCAACAGTGTATGACAAAACAATGCTAACAACTATTAAGAGTTTATGGAAAAGGAAATATATCATCATGGTTCTGCAACTTTTACCTTTTCCAGTAAAAACACAGTCCAATTTTCACAGCAGGAATTCAGCACATCCACACAATGCAGGAGCACTTCGTCCTTTCGAGCATCAATCAATGTACTTAAATGTTTTTCAGAGCAGAAATGGATTAGAACGCAAATTAAATTGAGTGAATTGGAGACACAATCCAAGTTAGTGGTCACATTACATCGGAGCAACAATTTAATATCATTTCTGCTCCTTCCTGAGTGCTTTTTATTAAGCTGTGTGACAGCTGGCACAGCTGGCCAGAACTGCTCCTTGGCTGTTCATCCTCTCTGCCAGCCACTAAGGCAGCAAGGAAAAAAAAGCCTTTTCAGTGAATCTAAAAATTCCATAATATATACTATAGAACACCATCGGATCATTTTAGAGTTATTAATCTATTTCTTCACCTCAGAATCAATATTGCTCCCTATTTGAAAAGAAGAATAATGATAAAAAAGGCTTAGAGAGAAATTTTATCAATTATGACACTCATTTTCAAGGGTAATACTGGGACTTGAACAAATTAGCCTTAATGATCCTGTAGCCTACATGACAATAGGATTTACTTGGCTGTCTTGTTCAGGAGGCTTCAAAAGCTTTAGGATTCTTCATGATCCTGAGGATGCTCAGGAAAAGGGAGGGAGGAGAGGGAGCTGAATTGTTGTTTACAAGGTTGGAGGATTTTCTGGTGTAGCACAGAATGAATAATCTTCTGAAGCAAAAAACAGTCTTATTTCTTCTCTTTTTTTTTTTTTCTTTGATTCTTTTTCTTTTTTTCTTTTTTTTTTCCCAGATAAATGTTCTAGCTGCTGCAACATCCCTTTCCATTGTATTTGTAGCCCTTTTTCAAACTGAAGCAATGAAACTCTTTTAGTATTTTTTTTCCCAAATACAGGTGGAAGAGTGGGGAAGTCTGAGCTCAGCCACAATCACCTAAACCTGGCAAAACAAAACAGCCTGACATGGGGAGAGATGAGGAAAGGTCATTGGAACACTTTGTATTCAGAGCTGTTTTCCTCAGCTACAAAGGAACAAAAGCAATCAAAATGATGCAAGGGAAGTTTTGAAGTGTAAAATCTGATGATTTTTTTTATGCAAGACCCACTTTAATATCAAAATCTAAACTATTTCAATACATAATTATTTCATGCTGTACTCTCATCAGTACTTAATTCATTGGAAGGGCCGACCCTTTCAGTTGGACTACTAACAACTTTCCCATCTTCCAATATTGCAATGAAAAGATTGATCAATTCAATCATCTGAACATTTTTTTCCTGGTGTTTCCCAACTTGCAGCATAGCACCATGTATTCCATAAGAGGTTTTTATTTTATTTTATTTTATTTTATTTTATTTTATTTTATTTTATTTTATTTTATTTTCAATATAGGAAGAATCTGGGTATTTATGGGTGTTAGAATAGAGTTTAACTATTTACCTGGTGTCAACACCAATGAAGTAACCATAGAATCCCAGAATCCCAGAGTGGTTTGGGTTGGAAGGGACCTTAAACCCATCCCTTTTACATGCCCTACCAGGGGCAGGGACTTCTCCCACTATTCCATGTTCCTCCAAGTCCCATCCAACTTGGCCATCAAACCTTTCCCTTGTTTCCTCCCCATATGGCAAAGTTGTTCCCATTCTCCAAATTCCCCTGAGTTGGATCCAGTTTGGTTTCCAAGCCCCAGGATATGATTGCTGAGTGCTTTGCACCTGCACCACAAGTAACACCATGGTTTCTACTGTTCCAGGATGTGCTTTTGGCCTGGGAAAAAAGATTTAAATCCTACATTGTGGTCCTCACTTTGGCCAAAAACCTCTTTGCCTCTGTTCTTTTCTGATTACAGACCTATAACTCACAAGATTCAGAATTCCAAACCTGTGCTGATTCACACTGATGAATGAGAAAGTAAACATTATTTTTGACAGGAAATAATGAAAAAGTTTGATTGCTGTGGTTTTGGTTTTATTGCCTCAATGAAAACATTTCTATTTTAGAAGGATTAAGTCAAAAGTAAGAGATTAGTATTAATTTCCTTTACCTCAATAAGCACATAATGAGATTACTTTTATTTCCATCAGCTAAGGAATTATGTGTGTCTTTTGCATATGTTCCTTGAGTTTCTGTTTGCAAAGCAAGGAGGAAGTAAAATCTAGATATTTTCCAACTCCATAATTTTATCTTTTTTACTACAGGGTAAAGAGAACCTTCTTTTAATATCTAAATGTCAAGAGCTATTCAATTAATATGGGCTTACCCTGAGGAAGGTGAGTTTCTACCAAACTGACAGTGAAAACTCACCCATGTATTTGTATTTAAAAAGAACATGATGAAGGGTTTAGAATGAACTTATTTGAGGTGACAGATGAGTTTCGTGAACTTATAAAAAACTTTTAAAATGTGGGGTTTGTGTATGTCTAGAAATTGGGCGTGTAAGACAGTTTTGGTTTTGTATCAGCTGAAGTAGAACATAATTAATTGCCTTTAAAACCCCTTCTGTAAATCTCCTGCACTGAGGAGAATGCGTTTTTAATGCACTTGGAATCTTACACTTTTCACATTTTTCCCTATGTATTTGATACAAGGTATCTGAAAAACCTGCACAAATTATATTCTGTAAATGCAGCCACTGACTAGAACATAGCAAGATAATTAATACTCATTAATTAGCTTTTTATTTGCTCCCTAACCCCTCACCAAGGAAGGAGTAATCCTCCTAATCCTCCTCCAACAGCCATGTCCTACCAATCCATCTTCTATGAAGTATGGCAGTGCTGCATTTTATTTCAGTATTCAAAGCAAAATTAACTTAAAAATCACCCAGAAGAGATTTTTCTAGCCTGGAAACTCTGCCCAATATCCCTGCCTTTTATTACTCTGAGCATGCATAATTCTCAAAGCCCAGGAGATCAATGAAGACTTGTACATTGCTCGTCTTCAAGTAACACAATTTAATATGTCCCAATCTTCTTCCATGTGAACTCAAAAATAACACACCAAATACTTGAAAATGGAGATGTTCCAATTCTTTCCCTTATCAGCAGGTTTTGCCACATACCAGTGTCCTCTCACCACTGTTATCTCACAAGAGGTTTTGGGACAAGAGTTTTGTGAAACCATCACAGCTTGTGCAAAAGGTTTTTGCCTTGATCTTCATGGAGTCATAGACTAGTTTGAGTTGAAAGTGACCTTTTCGAGGTCTTCAGAGCATGGGGTTGGATCACAATGATATCCCCAAAGCACAGGAAAAATCTGTTGTTTCATAGCCTTTTTTCCTTAAAAACCATGTTTATTAAAATCCTGCATCATAGGACTTTAATATTAAAACTATAGTTTTGAAAAACTATGTTTATTATATTCAACACATTATTATATTCAGGATAATATTATTTTCAATATGGAGTTATTCAGTATCATTTTATTTAGTGTTATCTTATACAGTTTCATTATACTTAGTATAATTATATTCAGTATGGAATAAAGAAAAGAAAAAGTTCCTGGTATAGCTGATGTCCGCTCAATATAAAATACATTTGAATATTGCTTGGATTTTTATTGCAAGCTGGGCATTATTTGTGTAAAGTTACAGGGAGAAATGGGACAGTTCAACATGTCTTCCCTTACTTCCTGTGATAATCTCATGGCCAAAGGTGTGGCTTCTACATCACCATAATCCTTTTTTTCCCCAACACAATCTTCTAAGTCAATATAGAACATAAAACTCTGAAATGGCAGGAAGTTAAAATATTTGCCTGACTGCTAGAGGAAATTAGAGTAATTAATACAAAATTAAGACCTGTTGTACTGCTAGAGTTGAGAAGTAATTTTTTTTAAATTACATTTCCTTGTGGAAAGGATGTATTGCCTGAAATCTTGAAGCATTCCCAGAAAAAGTTGTGTTTTGCACTAAGTGGTGCCAGAACAGGCAGGATTAAGCACGTAATTCTTTGCCACTGCATCTGTTCAACTCTCTGCTTGCAGAGCTCTCTCCAGGCACTGAGTGCAACAGAAAATTCAGGGCTCCTGAAATCTCCAGCAAAGAGCCCAAACCTGTGAGGCTCTGGGTTAGTGTGATCACTGGTTAGGAGATGTAAATCCCCAAGGACTGAAGGGTGGAATGGGCTTTGGGTGCTCCTTGGTCAGGGCTGTAGGGCTGAACTCCAGCAGAAAGAGCTTTTGGGGTCCAGTGGGACACTGCACAACACCAGGAGAGATTGATGAGAGAACAGGGGGTCAGGGTAGACCCCAGCTCAGTGCAGAAAGACAAAAAAAGTATTTTTTAAATTCTTAAACTGGCCTTTATAAGGGTGTTTGGGAACTGAAGCCTCTCTTCCCAAGTCCAAGCTGGTTATTCTCTCTGTGAAAACCTGTAACTGGGGAATTATCCAAGGCTCTCCTCAAACCCACAGGAGGTAATGCCTCAGCTTCCTAAAGGAAGGGAAGGTAGGAGTTCCTTTTAAGTCAGAAACTGTTATTATTTTCCTTAAACTCAATAAAGAAGTATGCTGAAAGGTTTTCTTGAAGCAAATTGAAAGAAGGCTCCTCCCAGGGCCTCAGCAGTTCAATACCCTAATCTTTGACCTTTTGTTTCAAGAAGAGCCTCAGTGTAGATTTTTTTAGGAATAAATTAATCTCAAATTCACTATGGTTTTTTGTTTTGTTTTTTTTTTTTTTGGTCAGAAACTATTCCTGTGCTTTAACATAGGTGGCAATTTGCTTCTTGAGGAAAAAGCAAAACACATTACAAAACAACCACATATTTGAAATTATTTGTTTGGGGAATAACACATCATCTGTGCACAGCAGCACATTTCTGCACCCTTGATAAGTATGTGTGAAGTCCTTTAATCAGTGCACTTCACACATACTTTTGTTCAGCTCTACTTTAGATGGTTAAATAGGTAGTTTGGACTTAGGGTTGGTTGTTTTTTCTGTTTAGTGTATATTTTATCATAATCACTAGTGCTGGAATCTACTAGAAAAGGAAAATTTTAAAAATTGCAGTATACTGAAAGCTTTTGCTATTGTAAATCTCCATATTTTTTGCCTAATAATTGTGCCTTTTATTCTGAGCTCTATACATCTCTAGGTGGTAAAAAAGAATGAGTAACAGAAGGAGGGAGGTTTTGTGGGGTTTTTTGAGGCTGCTGCTTCTGGCTAACTCCAGGACACACACAGTTAAGTGAATTAGTAGATGTTGCCCTTTTCTGTTGCAACTTTAAAGAAAATAATTGAGCATCACAGCAGGGGAAGCCACAGTGGTTGGGCAGATAAGGGCACCCCTCAGAGCTAAAAGAGGAGCTGATGCCTGGAACTGTCTGTGATCTGCCAAAGCAGAGAACTGTTGCACTCATAAACATAAAAGCATATAAAGTGGGATTAAAATATGACCTCATAATAATAATTACTGAAGTCACATCAGGACACAAATACAGCATAACTGGGGAATAATATCTAGGGTTTATTTTTACTTAATGGTTCAGTAAATATACTACTGCCATGTCCAGGAGATGGCCTTGGGTCTTATCCCAGTTATCTGTGCACACCACTGCAGTCCTGGCCTCTTGGGTTTGTTCTTGGCTTGTTGTGTGACATCTTCTTGTCACATCTCTTGGTACAACCTGCACTTCACTGGGGACAGCAGCAGACACCTTACAAATACAGGCATGGAGTCAAAACAGAAGCCCAGAATGATAATCAGGTCAGTTATGGGATTGCATGGAAAAAGTGATGTAGAACAAGAGGAAGTGGCCTCAGGCTGCACTAGGGAAGGTTTAGATTTGATATCAGGGAAAAAGCTCTTCACAGGAACAATTGTCAAGCATTGACACAGCTGTCCAGGGTGGTGGTGCAGTCACCATCCCTGGAAGTGTTAAAAACCATATGGATGTGACACCTGGGGCCTTGGGTTAGGGATGAACAGTCAGTGCTGCTTGATGGCTGGACTTGATGATTAAAGTTCCTTTCCAACTTTAACGATTTTGTGATTCCACCCTATGATTGTAAAAGCAACCCTGAGAACTGCCAAAAGGCTGCTTTTTAAGCATGGCAAGAAGGAGATAGAAGCAGCTAAGAGAAAGCAACCCAAGAGCCAAAGAGCCCCTGAGTGCAGCTGCCCTGGACTGGGGAACTCATTCTCAGCAGGGTTGGGCACTACAGATCTGGGAAAGAGCAGCCAAGCCTTGAGAACCACCTAAAATTGAATTGTCTTTTAGAGGAGACAATCTCAAATTGGGAATGGAGGGAGAGGAAAGATGTTCCCCTCAGTTTTGGGTTCCTCCCTCAGCAAGCCCTCGAGCCTGGCCTGTCTGACTTCGGCACCCAAAGCCGCTGGGAAGGCAGCTGCCAGGGCCAGCTGGCTCTGGGAATTCTTTGAGGGGCTTTGTTCCTCCTGGCCCCTTCCCAGAAATCCTGTGAGGAGAAAGCTTGGTCTGCCCCATGAAGATTTCCCAGCCTTCCTTCCCTGCTCACTGAGGGCAGCCTTTAGCTGCCCATCCCCTCCCACACCACAGCACTCAAGCTCCTGGCTCTGCAGTGTCCCTGGGCACACTGTGATATCCTTTACCCTGCCTGATGCCATGCACTCCTCTTTACAACCCAAAAAGGTTTGTATTTGTAGAAAGAAAAGGCTTGGAATCCCAAATCTGAATTTATATCAATGAAAAAGCCAGGATTTAATGACTGAATAATTTCAAGGAACTTTGGATTGGCCCATTCACCCAATGAAAATGTTATACAAGGAAAGGTTTTTATGAATTTAGGGCCTCTTGCCATGAGCCTCAAAAGTCCCCTTCTAAAAATTCCTAAAAATCTCTCTCCTGCCTTTACTTTTGTGTTAGAAAAACAGGAATCAAGTGCATGTTTTAAAAAACAAAGTGCTGTAAAACAAGGAAAATGGTTTGGCTGGAATAGAAACCTTTCCTCCAAAATCTAACACTGTTACACAAGACCAAAAGTGACAGCCAGATCTCTCAGAATAAGGGTTCATTTAAGTTTCCAAAAGATGCTGCTGTTATGTAGGAGAGAAAAAGGAAACGAGGAGCTAAAATGCAAAACCTAAGCCTTTGATTAGACATTTTTAATGATAAATTTATCTGAAAAAAGGGCCACGTGAAAAACAGTGAAATTTTTCAGTGACTGGCCTTGAAGTGTGATGAATCATTGAAAAGAGGAAAAAATATGGAAATATATGTACAAAATAATTAATTAGTGCTGGGTATTTTGTAGAGATTTGTTCAGATGGAAGCAATAATTACAAGTGAATGCACATGAATATCTTTATATTTATTATAAAGGAAGGGAGATGGGGGTGACAATGGTATCCAATGCTTAAAGAAATTAAAATAAGTCTCAAAACCATGTAAAGATGGAAAAGAAAAAATGAAAGTATGAAATAGCAGTCACATGCTGCAGCTGATTAGGAAAACCAAGTTCACAAATTAAGCATTATGACTTACAGGACCAAGAAGTTGAAAATTTGACTGTGATTGATGCAGTATTAAATTAAGACAAATATTGTTCCATGGTAGAAAAAGCTTCAATTTCCTAAATAAAAGTCTTGCATCCCCAGTGGAATGGAAGTTTTTAAGAAGCTGTAAATAACATTGGCTTGGAGCCACCTGGGATAGTGGGAGGTGTCCCTGCCCATGGCAAGGGGTGGCACTGGATGGGCTTTGAGGTCCATCCCAACCCAAACCATTCTGAGATTCTCAGATTATTTATTTTCTTTCTCTCCTCTTCCAAATAATACAGCCCAACTTCTGCTGTATTAGCACAACTTCCTGGACCCACATGGATTTATTTCAAGCTTAACTTTAAGCCCATGGCCTGGTTTTAATGCTGTTTTGGCAGACTGAGGACAGTGGCAGGTTGCTTTTTTCCCCAAGAGACACAAAATGATGGCATTTAAGCTCTACCTCCTGCAATCAGAATGAAAAACTCCTCTGTTTCTGTTTGTGCCTGCTGTCCCTTGTCCTGTCACTGGGCAATTTCAACTTCATGGAAAGAAATTGGTTTGGGCTCAGAATTAGGAACTTCTTTATAAAAACAAGCCAAACTTCTCAAAAAAATACCTGATGAGATTTTATTATCAAAACAGATTATACACAACTTGGCTTAGATGTGAATCCATGGAACCATCTTTCGAGGGGGTAGAGAAGAATAGTTAAAACAATAATGAGGAACATTATGAGTTTATTCAGCTGTTTCAATTTCTTAATTAGATGTCATAGTTGATTGCAGTAGGTTCAGGATGTTCTGTGTTCTCCACACTAAAACTTCTGGTGAAACAATCATTTTAATTATCTTTTTCTGCATTGCTGCTCTGATTTCTGTGCAAAGTTATTGGACATAAAGCCAATTTCAAAGATAGAGATAACTCAATTTACGGATATGTGTGTGTGTAGAATTGATTTGATTTCCAAAACAGCTACAGTTACAGAGAGATGTCCTGACAAACACCCCAAAGTCTCAGTGTGTCTGGAATGCAGCCAAAACTTCTTCCACCCTCTCCCCATGAAACTGGAATTGCACAGACTCTTCTTCCATATCTAAATCATTTCACCTTGTGGGAAGAAACAAAGCTTTGTTTGTCATGATCAACAGCATCTATGAACTTCTGGATTTCTCCCACTACAACCAATTAATAAAATAAACTAATTTAAATAAATAAAATAAAAATATTTTAAATAATATAATTTAAAATAAATTAAATATTTTAGATAAAATAATTTAAAATAAGAGGGGGTGAATTATTTGCCCTTTTCTACTGGTCCTGAAAGCTGTAAAGGAATTCTTTTCACCCTCTTTCCCATGAGCTGTCATCTTTTCCTGATGTGCAATTGTCAGGAATGTGATACCCAAGCAGAAGGTTTGAAATTCACCCTGCATTTATGCCGAGTGGCAGTTTCAGCCCAGTGAAAATAAAGCAGCTTCAAACTGTCTGATTCTGCCTAACGTGTCAGTCCTGCCTTTAAAGGGAATTCACAGGAAGTTCCTCACACCCTGGAAATCCAAACTGGAGAAAAGGTAGTGGGGATTTGCTTCCAGACTTTCCAGAGAAGGACATTTCATTTCCCTTTTACGTGGAAGAGATGCTCCCCTGAGCTGAATCCAGAATTCAAAGCAGAGCCAGGTGCTGCGAATCTGGTGCAATGGAGGTACCCAAAATTCACACTGAAAACCTGATGTCGTTGGAGAACAAAGGGAATGTGTCAGAGCCAATATATTCAGCTTTGACTTTCTTCCATGATTGAAACAATGGCAGATTTAGAAGAGATAAAAATGTGGAATAGGACTTTTTTTTTTTTCAATTGTAGCATTTTATCTTGGAAAAATCAGTGTGCGTGTTCAGGGAGGGATGACAGCAAATTGCAAGGATGGTCTCGATCTCACTCTGCTGAAACAAAGGAAATCAAAGATACAAATTTTATCAATCCTGAAAAATCAAAATAAAACTTGTACAGCGAAAAAAACAGGATGAAAGTTGAAGAGATGTTTGGGACTCCAAAAATGATACCCGAGAAGCTATTTAAGAAACAAATTTCATTCCATTGGAAACACTGCAATTTGAGACTTCTGAAAAGCAAAATCTGAATTTTTCAAAATTCAGTGGGTAGTCTGAATTGATTCAGTGCCATTGAAAATCTCATTACATAAAATAACAAGTAGGGCTTTTTAAATATTCCAGCTTTTTCATGTACGCATTTCAATGTCAATTTTTTTTGTACATATAAAGTTTTTTAGACATTTTTTTTTTAGAAATGTCTTTATGCATATAAAATGTCAAAATTTTAATAGTGCCATACATCATCTACAATCAGTCTAATAAAATATAGCTTTTTATACTGATGAACAATCTAAATGAAAGATGAGCCAAACAGACCTTTTTTATTGCCAAATTTGTGAAAAGAAACAAAGGAAGTCACATTTTTTCAATATTCCTTTTATATTTGTTAAAGCAGACCTAGTTTCTAAAAACTTTTGGTTTTCATGAAATTCCATTTTCAAACTAAATGTTTTGGGTTTTTTTTCAGCTCTGGTTATGTTGTCAGAATATACATTTACCACCATGGACGAGTTATTCCAAACATATCCTGTTGATGCCTGTATGTATATTCATTTCAGTAGCAAATATCACTGTCAGATTGTTCCAGTCAACAAATTGGGTGGGTTACGCTTATTTTTCTACACAATAAATAAATAAATATATATATAAATAAAGTTGTCATCTGATTTAGCTTTGGTTGATAAAGAACTGAAGTAAATAAATAGGTGTTGAGTCAGGGTTCTTTTCAGCGCTTCAGATTAATCCAATTACCCTCCTGTAGTGCAGTTCATGGCTGAAGTGTTCTATTTTGATTATTTTAAAACAAAAATAGGGAAACTCATTAAACTATGGGAACCCCAAACAGAGCCTGTGGAGCTGAGCATGTGGAACTTCAGAAACAGAGCATGTGTGGCATGGAACAGAGAATATTTTGGATATTTGATATTGTAAGACATTAGAAAACACCTAATCAATTTGCTAAATCTTCTGAACAAGGTGTTGTTGGGGGAGATTCTCAAAGCCAGTGAAAGTCAAACTCTTCTCAACTTGAACTGGGTTCAAGTTCCTTCTTCTACCTGTTCCTTGTGAGGATTGATGTCCTATTTTTCACTCAAAGGACCTGTATTCCTTTAATGTAGATATTTCATCTTCCTCAATTACTGTGTGATCTCTCAGGCTAAGATAAATTGAAAATGTAACATAGAAAAAATGGGGAAATTATTGCACTGAAAATTTTCATTCAACCAAAAAAAGGGGAAGCAAAAACTGGGGGCTGAGGCTTCAATCCATGGGATGCCTGAAGAAAATTGCTCTGCACATTGGCCCCATTGGTCTGCACATCCACAGCTTTCAATATTAATATAATCATAATGCCCTTCTCACACTGAGAAAAGTGAGCTGCAACTTCTTCTGCAACAATAATCTTCTCAAAGAAATCCCTTGCTGTTTATTTGGTTACTTATTCAATGATGATGACGATGATTTGGTGATTTATTTTCTCAATTAGCAATCATTCCTCTTTAGAAAGAGAGATGAAACCCATTCTAGTAGGCAATTAGGACTTCAGCCTGCTCTGGGGAGAAAATGTTCTTCTTCCTCAATTTTTAATTTAACTAGTGGCTTTGTAAGAGGGTCTTTTTATTATATTAACTATTGCACATTTTCATTTTACATATATGTATTTATACAGTCATGTTGCTGAATTCTTGTATTCTGTGAGATCTTGTAATGAGGACCATTGTCTCCTTCTGCTACACTTCACAATTTCTTTTTTAAAAAAGAAGTTGCTTTTCTTTCTCCTTTTTTACTTTTCATCTCATTGAAAATCTCCTGTGACAAACTTACAGTCAATTATTTTTAGTTTGTCCTGATCTTCTTAATTGCTAAACACCCCATGAAAAGAGCATGGCACAGAGATCCTTCAAAATGCCAAATAGGTAGCTTGTGAAAATTAATAAATTCCCTACTGTTGGAACCCTAGATGCGAAGAATTTTTAACTTTCTGTGTTGAAAAACACAACCCCTTAAAAAAGCACTACATTTAACCTGAAGCCCAAGAGAAAGCTTCCAAAATTGAATGACAGCACTGAAATTATAAGTGTGTAATTTAAATAGAAGTGTGCATGATCACGTAACAAAAAACTTAAAATTTAAAGTTTTAGAATACAGTAATATATAGAAAACAAAATAGAAGTTTTAAGACAGACACAGACTAATCGTTCTTCACCTTCTTCTTCATGAGTTTAAGTAGTATTTTATAATTATACAGAAAAGACCACATTATGAAACACAAGTAATTAAGTTAAAAGTAAAAATTTAGGTATCATTTATTAATGATATAGTATTTCCTTAAATGACCTTATAGAACTAAATAAGAGACCATTTTATAATTTATTAGTGAAATACTACACCCTACATTTGTGATATTTTCCTGTCATGCAAACCCATAGGAATTGTCCAAAAGGAATTTACTTTGAGGAGTATAGGAATAAATTGTTAACCAATGTATATTAATTAGGGTTTTATTACTAAGCTAAACCAAACCAAAAGCAGTGTCTCAGATATTGTGTGGCTCTACATATGGAACATGTGATATACAAGACACATGGAAGACTTTTTGTAAAATTTCTGTCAGAAATATTAAAATTAATGGATTTACAGGGATGTTTTTCAACCTATTATAGCCAATATATGTGGCTCTAGTCAGTGTCACAGGGTTTTACCTACATCCATATTTATCTTGAAAGCTAATCTGCTTTGATTTATCATTTTAAGCAGTTTAAAATATTGCCTCCTAAAGCTTTTAACATTTCTGTGAACAAAAGCATTAACTTTTCCTCTAAAGCTGTAATGATTTATCATGTAAGTCTGCTTGTGACTCTATTATCCCCTTGATATATGAAGGAGGTGCACCTTAAAATCCCATTAATACCCTGTGCCATTGATAAAATAGAGTCTTTGAGCTTACAAATCACTGCAAGTAAAAACAATTGTGCTCCACAGTCTCACTCAGGGAAATCTCATTGTGTTGTGCTCCACCAGAAGTGCTGAGCAAACAAGAAGAAACCCAAGGTTTTGCACTGAAACCCCTGGAAGCGTAAGAAAGGACAGAAATCCCCCAGGATTGGGTGCACTTGTTACTACCAGGGTTTTCCTCTTGGAATTGAATCCTGCAGCCCTAACTCTAGTATGGGATACCAACTGGGATGAATTTATTATTCTATTCAATAACACTTGCTTTGATCCAATTCTGCCACAGATAAAATAACAGCAGGGATATTTCTGGAGATGTGCAGACAGCTCTGACTCAGCAATAATCTTCTGCTCTTGGGTATCTGTGAAGAAAACTCCTGTGAAAGGACTTTTGAAAATCACTGAAACAGTGATGAACTTTCCTGAATAAAAGAGCAAACACAAGTATGAAGTGTTTAAGTAAAGAAAAACAAACACATAAAGGGGCAGGGTGGAAGCAACCTAATATCAAGTGTTTTGGTTTTTTAAAATCATTGCTACCAATTTATGATTGATTGTGGTGTCTTATCTTCTTTTTGCCAGGGTTGGGATTAAATGCTTGAGATGGAATTTCTTGTTCAGACTCAGATGTTTATTAGTTCTTATCTATGATACAGTCTCACAAACCCTGAGTTCTACAGCACTTCACTCTAACAAACTAAAAATGGAGCCCCATCTCTCTCTATACAAGGCCTTTTAAGGATAAACTGTCCAATTAAGAAATGACACCTAAATTATTTTTACTTTTGACCCAATAACCAATCACCCATGGGCCTCAGTGTGGACTTTTTTATCCAATTACACAAAACCACCCAAACCCATGGAGAAGAAGGTGAACAA
>JAYDZK010001158.1:0-20814 GCA_034509185.1 Euphonia xanthogaster
AGGCTGAGTTTTTCTGGTTCCAGAGCCTTACCTAGTCCTGCCTCATCCAGCAGAACTCCTCCAGGTAAAGGCCCTGATTAGTTCTTATCCCTTTGTGGGACACAGGCTGAGTTTTTCTGGTTCCAGAGCCTTACCTAGTCCTGCCTCATCCAGCAGAACTCCTCCAGGTAAAGGCCCTGAGCAGTTCTTGTTCCATTGTTTTAATGACTTTGCTGTTTCAGTGTTGTGTCATTATGGCATTTCTGTTGTCAGTAATGTTCAAGACTTCTAATGCAGGTTGAGACAGATTGAAGTAAACAAGGTTGTGTGCACATATAAAATCTTCAGGTGAAAAACTGCAGCAAGACAGAAAGTATCAGGACACAAGCCACTGAATTTATGGAACAGAACAGGCTTCAGCATTGTCCTTGCCTGTGAATTTACCCTTGCACTGATAAATGGAAGGAATTGTGTCTTGTAACTTCTGGAGTTGCTTGGTCTTTTTTCAAGAGGAGCCTTTAAAACATGCACAAACTGTCATTTGTTTCATTTTATTCTCTAATAAATAATAGGCAGTTAATAGTGGATGGGACAGGTAAAATGTTGAGACACAAAGCTGGCCAGGAAGAATGCAGATGAGAGGTTTTTTTTTTTGGAGCAAGTGTCTGGAAGGAGAAAGTGTTAGAGGAGAGTGGAGGTGTGTGCTAGCATCCCACAGAAGGATGGAAGAAGAGGAAGGAAAATTGTGTATACAAGGCCAGGCTGTTCCTGGCCAGCTCTAATTAGTGACAGCCTCTCCCTGGGAGACTTAGGAAACCAGGCAGAGAAATTAGAAAGGAATGGATCAGTTGCATAAAATATGGGACTGTGAAATAGCAACCAACCACTCTGCACAGTCACTGAGAATGCCAGGGATCAGTTCCTCTGAGGAGCACCATGACCAGGGAGATGGCTGGGAGGCTCAGAGCAAGGAAGAGCTGAAGACCTTGGATTTAAGGACTGTATTCATGAGATGGGATTAGAGGTCATCCATGAGATTCCTGCTCTCTTCTTTGTGCCATAACCTCTGTGGTTTTGCCCCAAATTTCCCTGTCCTGGTGTTGTTATGGAGAGCCCAGACTTTTTTTGCTTCAGTGGTTTTGGGGAAATCGTGCCAAGTTTCCCCCGCTGTATCTTTGCAAAGTTCACTTATTGTGGAAATGAGGATATTAATAGTTTGGTCTTCTGGTCTTTTGCTTCCAAAGGGTCCTAGGTGGTTTACAAATACTCTCTTACAAAAGCTTTCTGATTTTTTCTTGTCTTGATGGCAGGATTACCCTGTGGTACTCACTAAATTTATTGAAGATGCCCGTGAGGTGGAAATGGATGCTGTAGCCAAGGCAGGAAGAGTAAGTACTTTGCTTTTCTTTAAGATTAAACTTGTTTTTTCAGGATCTGAGATCTGCAAAAATGTGTAATTTGAATGATTTACTACAGAGCCATGGATTCATGCTGAGGAGAGTAAAGAAACAAGAAGAATTCATCTTAGGGTCCAAACTGTTGTGCTTGACAAGCTCCACCTCTCTGATTGTGTACATCTAACCTGTTATTCTTTTAAGCATTGCTTATCCATGTAAATGAATCCTTTTGAATATAACTTTTACCAGATTTGCAAATCACTGCCATCAGAAATGACTTTAATCAGAATTTTATCATAGGTTATGGAATTACCACAGTTATTCCTTTTTTTTTAAATTTTATTTTATCTTGCCTTTCATTACTCAGCAAAGGCAAAAAAATCACAAAGTTCACAATTAACAGAAATAATATTTTTTTTTCAATTTTAATTTTTACCATCAGATGCAAACACTTTTTTTGGTATTGAGGTTGCATGCCTTGATGCAGTTAATTCAATTTAAATCCTTAGGCCTGGATTTCCTCTGTTTGCTCAAAGCACCACAAAAGAGGGGGAATAAAATTATACACCAGTGATGTTAGTTCATGCTTGCTCTTTGTGTTTTGGCAAGCAGAACTGAAAAAAGCTGCTTTAAATCCTCCTTAGCTTTTCCCTTCTGTGTTAGAGAGAGGGAGGAAGCCCTGGGATCTCCAGGCTGTGGGAGGTTTTAATCACATTCATGATTTGCTTAACCATGATAGCAAAGACACTTACATGGTCTCCTTGGTCATATGCCCAGTGTCTGCTTCAGGCATATTCTCCCTAAATTTTAGGAAATTCACTTTTTGCTCCCCCTCCATCTGTATCCTTTTTCAGCCACAGCTCTGCTCAGGAGCATGGGCTGTGCTGGGGAGGAAGGAGCAGTTTCTGAGAGGGTGAAGTGACCAATTATTGCATTTGTGGGGTGCCCCATGAAGGAAGGAAGGAAGGAACTGGCTCCATGTTCACAGAAGGCCAATTTATTATTTTATGACACTGTATTATATTAAAGACTATAAAGAATGCAGCAAGGATACTTAGGGAATGCTCAAAGGATAATGATGAAAACTCATGACTCTCCAGAGTCCAAAGAACACATTCCAAAGGACAAAACACAGGAGAAGCAAATGAGAGAAGAATTGTTTTCCTTTTCTCTGAGGCTTCTCAGCTTCCCAGGAGGAAAACCCTGGGTGGAGGGGTTTTTTTCCAGAGAATGGGAATGTGACAGCCCATGAGTGCTCTCTCCTTGCTGTGTGCAGGTCATTTCCCACGCTGTTTCAGAGCACGTGGAGGATGCAGGGGTTCACTCAGGAGATGCCACCCTCGTGTTCCCCACACAGACCATCAGCCAGGAAGCCCTGCAGAAGGTTTGTGTTGCTCTAGCACTGAAAAGAGAAAAGGAGATGAGGCTTTGACTCTGCTTTCCC
The DNA here is from genome assembly GCA_034509185.1 of Euphonia xanthogaster. Lineage (NCBI taxonomy): Eukaryota > Metazoa > Chordata > Aves > Passeriformes > Fringillidae > Euphonia > Euphonia xanthogaster. Next base: position 2,821 of record JAYDZK010001158.1, read on the forward strand.
TGCACCACCAGTGGAGGAATCAGATCAGCAATGACTTTTTTAAGGCCAGTGTGGTGTGTGCAAGTGAAGGATGTCAGAGTGCCCCTGTGATTGGCTTGATTATCTGAACTGTTTCCCAGTAATTTAAGCAGTGCACACTTTTAGACCCATAGGAATTTTTTGTTTCCTTGGTTTAGAACCAGCTTCTGTAGCAGTAGATCATTGTCTAATTTATACATAAGCCATGCTTCTCTCTCCACCTCCTTTTCTCCCACAGTACCTAAATGATTATGGCTGGTGCATGGCTTTCTAGCTGCCTGCTTTTCCAAAAATAGTACCAGGATGAATGACCCTTGCCTAATCTTGGCTTTTCCCCCTTTAAAGGATAAACCTTGTGACACAGAGTTAGTTGTGAAGATGCATTTTTAAATGAAATGTGCCATGGTCCTTTATGTCATCCTGCCAGGGGTTTGCTTGGAAGCCAGCAAAAGCTGTGATGCAATGATCTGTGCTCCAGCTCTGTTTCCAAGAATGTCCAAAGTCTTCTTTCTGAAAATAGCCATCTCCTGGAGCAAAGCTATTCAAACCCTTGTATTGACACACCTGGGAAATAAGGCTTTCCTCCCAGTTTGTTCCAGAGTGTTCCCACTCAGACACCTCCCACTGCTGTGTCATGGCACAGGCATGTTGGTGAAAGACTCTCAGGACACTCACAAAACGGATTAATTATTCTCAAATAACAAACCATTGTCCATTAGGTCAGCAAGAAAGGTGTGAAGACTCCAGTGTGGGAATTACTACAGGGCAAGGCTTTGATTCTTTGCTTTTCTCCTTCTCCCCTCTGCTTTCTCACACACACAAAAACCTGATTCTTACTTCTGCCCTCAAATGGCACTTCAGGCTCTAGGTTACTAGGGAAATTAAACAGGTTTGCTTCTGCAATAGTGCTATTGCCAAATTCTGGGTATAGAGAAAAAACCAAGGCAGAGAGAGGTGATGTTTAAAGAAATCCACAAGTCTAGAGGTTTATTGCCACGAGCCTCTCTATTTCGTGAAACTTAATTATTTGTGCTATATACACACATTAACTTTCTGAATTTGGTTTTTTAACAGGTAAAAGCTGCTACAAAAAAGATTGCAGAGGCTTTTGCCATCTCTGGTCCATTCAACATCCAGTTCTTGGTGCAAGGCAGCAATGTGCTGGTAAGAGCTGTGAGTGTGGCAGGGCCCGTGCTGTGCTGAGCATCTCATCCCATCTGCTGGATAGCAGGGCTTTTAGAGCTCCAACATCTCTGAGATTTGACTATTTTGATGTTGAATTAAGTCTTCAAAGGGATCAAAAGAAAGCAGGACAATGTGAGTGTTTAAACCTTTACCAAAAGCTCCTAGGAAGGTTATCTGAATATTCCTGGTAGCTCTTAGCAACAGAAGTACAGCAGTGTCTGACCCTCTCTGGGTAACAGTTGGCTTTCTGTTGCTAATGGAAGGAGGTCAGAGGAATGTGAGTATGACTGAGGATACAGTGGATAGGAAGAAAACATGCCAGGAAACAGGAGAGATGCGTTACTGTTAAAAATTCCTGCCTGGGCTCTGAGTGAGTAAAATGCACTTACTGTTCTTCACCTTTTCTCTGTTTCGCACATGGGCATTCAGAAACTCTCCAGAGGGAGAGAACAGAGTTCTTCCTTCCTTGCTTCCCCACAGTGGTGCCTGTCTTTCTCTGTACAGCCCCTACTTTTCAGCTGCACCTTCACTATTCTCACCCCCTTTCACTCTGCTTCATTCTCCCTTCCAGCAATTCCTCTTCTGCTCTTGAACTCCAAGAGAAGAACTTCTGCAGAAGTTGTGCAGAGCTTCTTTGGTGCTTCCCTGCCTGGCTGCCACGTGTGGGTGGGGGAAGTCAGTAAGGACAGTCCTGGCATTCAGGAGCTGCCACCACCAGGGGAAAAGAGCAGGTTGGACTTCTGGAGGTTGTTCCTAATGCCTGTGCATGTGTTCCTCTTGCACATTAACTTGGGATGCAGTAAAGCACATTTTCTGAGTGAAGTCTGGCTCCCCTCAGCTCTGATATTCAGACAGTAGAGATGGATCTCAGCTGCTTGCATCTCAGGCTGGCCATTCCCCACCCCTCTTCCCTGTTCTAATAATGATCCCAGGTTCTGTGTTTCCTGTTTGACACTCTGAAGAATATGCCTGCCAAGAGGACTCAGGGCTGCTTACAAAAAATATGAATCAGTGTATTTTTTTCCCTGCACAGTGCCTGACCCTGCTATTTCTCTTTTTTTTGATCCCACCAGGTGATAGAGTGCAACTTGAGGGCCTCACGCTCCTTCCCCTTTGTATCCAAGACTCTGGGCGTGGACTTCATTGATGTGGCCACTAAAGTGATGATTGGGAAACAGGTTAATGAGTCAGCCCTCCCCACAATGGAGCATCCCATTTTCCCATCCAGATATGTTGGGATTAAGGTATGGTTTCCAAAAGAGCCACAGGAACCCCACCACAGAGCCAGCACGTAACACATTAATGTACAATTAGTACTTGAATGCCCAGAGAGAACAATTTACTCATTGGCCAGAGGTCAAATTGACTTTTTGGAGTTTCTGTCAAGATAATCTGCTTGGAAACTTTGGAGAAAAATTATCCAGTGAAACGAAATCTTCCTTTATTTTTAGCATCTATCCCACTCTGAATCCTCTGAATTTATTCCTAAGAATAAATTTATTATCCAGTTTGTGAACTGCATAATAAATTTACACTTGCAGAGCTGAAGTTCAGGCTGCTTCCTAATGCTGTATAATACACTTGGGGACATGCACAGCTTTGTGTTGTGGGTGCTCCCCCCATTTTATCTGCAGGACCTGGGACGTGGGCTGTGCCATGCACATCATCCCCTTTACACACACCACTGGTTAAATCAGGGCTGGAAATCTTGCATCCTTTGATTTCAGTGAGGCCAAGGTTTTTCTTTGCATAATTGCTAAGCTTGTAGAGGCTCCAACAGAATAAAATGGATGGTAGGTATTTTTGAATGCTTAGTGGAAGAGAAAAAAACAAAGTAATCATAAAAAAATCTGAACAGTGGTGCAGAAAATCCAAAGGATAATGAGAATTGTTTACACAGAAACTTTCAAGCTCTAATAGCTTCCATATAAAGTGAGAACTGAGGAAGCAGAAAACACCTAACATCTTTCTGCTAATAAAATGTTCAGGACTATTAAAATGCAAGCCACATTTATGTCCCAAGCTAGCCAGTATGGACATATCTTTACATTTTATTTGGATGCCACAGATAGGCATTATCCAAAATTCAAACTTGAGACCTTTTTTTTTAATTTTTATTTTTGTGATCCTGATTTATTTTTGCACATTTCTGCTATTTAGACCCGGGGCTTCTGCACTGTTGTTAGCTGAACTGCCAGGAGCTCTGTCCCTCCTGGGAACACTGGCTACAGAGCAGCAAACCCAGCTTTATTCTTGAAAACTTCCCTACAAAGCTTTTCATACTGCTTGCATCCTGAGTGGATTTGTCAAATACAAAAACCTGCTAACACCTTTGGAAATGCTAAACTGTGAAAAACATCCCAGTGTAGCGGGTTTGTTGTTATTCAGATTTTCTACCCTCTCACAATTTATTGCTGGTAGTATTTACATGGGCACAGGGTCTTTTTTCTTCAGCAGTTCTTAAGAGAAAATACAGAACTGTTTCCTCCTTTCCCAGCATAGCTGCTCCTCTGTGGATCTGAGTTTTAGTGACTGCAATGCTGTCCTGCCACGTTTGCTTCCAGACTGGTGCAGTTATCAGGGCCTGACCAAGATTAAATCCTGGGTAGAGAAGGACTAACTCTTAAACAGGGTTTAGTGCAGAGTCTGCTCCTGATGATGCATTTTCATGTTCATGGCAGATAAAAATGAGGGAGGTGGTGGAAGGCTTTGCTGCTTGTTACCTTTCAAGACAATGTGCTATAATCATCCATGTATTAAATATATGAAAATAATCCATTTGATTGTCATATCTCTGCCACTGGAAACATTTTCTTTTTACTTCAAGTGGAAACAAAACAGATCTAAAAGTCACAAAGACACACAACATTTTCTGAGAAACCTTTTGAATTTCTCCTGTCTCATTTGGACTGGTCCCTGTTAGGTGCCATGAAGCAGCAGCTGAATTATCCTCAGTGTTACCCTTGGGGGCCTCCAGGTGCAGAATTATGGCTTCACATTTTAAAATAGATTTCTTTCTAAGCAGAAATCTTGCTGCCTTTATGGAAATACCATCAGTAGTTTAAGACATGGAGAAGCCCCCCAGAAAATTACTTGTTAGTAAGAAATTTATTCCATGTTTGCTCCCTGTGGCCATTGGTTCTGTAACAGAGACTTTCTTTTCCTCTCTCCCCTCCATGTTTCTTATTTTAAGATCAAATGAGACAAGAGAACTCAGTGCTGTGATCTAAGTCCTTAGATGATAATAATAATAATAATAATAATAATAATAATAATAATAATAACAACAATAATAACAACAACAACAACAATAATAATAATAATAATAAATTAATAATAATAATAACAGTGATCAGGGGGCTTAATATTAGCATATTAATTACAGAGAATAAAGAGAAAAATAAATAAATAAAGAGAAAAAAATTACAAAAAAATAAATAAAGAGAAAAAAATTACAAATGCATATTTCTGGATGAGGGAGGGGAAAAATATGCAATAATTTGCTAGGTTTCATCTTGTTTGTCCCCATAAAGTGCATTCTTGTGGAATGGTTTTATTTCTGCAAATGAAACATTTCTTGGAGAACAGCATTCTCTGGAAAGCCAACTGGATTTGGGCAGTGTCTCTCCTTGTTCCATGAATTAAGTGCTTCACAGCCTTTTTGTTTGAAAATGTGTCCTCAAAACCCTGCTGAGAGTGGGCTACCACTGATTGAAAATCTGCCTGTGGAATGTGAGCAGGATGCCAGGGTTAGGTGATTGAGGTGTTGGTGGAATAGAAGGGCATTTGTTCCACTCCATCTTCAAGATGCTGAGGGAATTATTTTACCAAATAGTTCTTTGCTTATCAGCCTCAACCACAGCTTTTTTTGGGTAAATTCATGTCTCTTTCTGTCATTTCCAAGTGTAGCTGGAATTTTTATATATTTTTTTAATGATCCAAGTTTTATTCTTTCTCCCTCCTGCCTCTTTCTTTCCCCAGGCCCCAATGTTTTCCTGGTCCAGGCTGAGAGATGCTGACCCTGTTCTCAGATGTGAAATGGCCTCTACTGGGGAGGTACCTTTTAGATTTGCCTTTTCTTTTTTTTTTTCTTTTTAACCAAGCTGACTTTAAACATCATGAATCTTTGAAAGTGATCTCATTACTGCCTGAATCATGATGGCATCTGTTGCTTCTTCAGAAAATTGAAAACATCTTTCTCAGCTGCAAAGCCCACAATGTCCTGGAAAACTCAGTTTTTTCAGCCACTGGATGTCCCTGAGTGGGACCTGCTTGGTGTGATAGCCTGAAAAGAGTTGATCTGAGAATTGTTGGGTTCTGGGTGGCTGTTTCATGACTCATTTGCTTCTGATAAACAAGTGCTGGCAGCTCCCAAGCCCCATGGACACTTGCTGCAGCAATGGTGTGGGGTCCCCTGGGCATGAATGGTTGGTCTTGGGATGTGCCAGTGGCTTAAAGGCAGCAAAAATGTGTGGTGTTTTCTTGTAGCCTGATAACAAAGTGAAAGAAAGAGACAACAAAACGTGGTGGCTGCTGGAGCTGTGGATATTTGGAGCCTGGGCAGCTTTCCCTGCTCTCTGTGCAGCCAGGCTGTGAGGTGCTGCTGGAATGTCTCCTGGTGTGGCTGGCAGGGCACAGGGCTGGGCCAGGCTCAGCATCCTCACCCTCCCAGGCACAGGTTTCCATCCACATCACCTGACTCACGTAGAACAAAAGGTTTCTTCATGAATTATTGCTGAGCCACCCAGGGTGTCCATGGATACACCCAAGTGCTCTTTAAATTTCATGTGTTCTGTTACCTCTAGCATGAGTTGCAGTAGCAAAATCTTGTTCTGGGCCAGAATACCCTCTTGGAAAATGATTAAACACTGAAGCAATTTGATCAGACTGGCTGCACCATCACTAGGCAGGTGGCAGATCTTGGGCTGCTCCATTGGATGTGAGCTTGCCTATGTCCAAAGGAAACATTTCCCATTTTAGTGTGGAAAAGCACCCTACCCAGAGACAGAGTAAGAACAGCCTGTAGGTCTCCTACATCTCTCCAGCATGACTTTATTTTACTCTTCCTAAAATGCTGGAAATCAGTATTGCAGAGGATTTCCTTTCAGTGTAGTTAATGGGCAGAAAAAATCAAGTGACTTCTGTGACTTCCTGATTTTCAGAACAAAATAGAATACAGAGACAACCTCCTCCCCCCAAAAAAACCATAAAAATGTAACTAGGGACAAGAATTATTTTTCTGGGCTTTATACAGAGTTAGAGATTACCCTGGTCATAAAGGAGGGATTATTAACTTTTATGGGTTGGAAAGATCCATATTCACAAATGCCATAAAGCGTGACAGTTATGAAAGTCTTTCTTGTAGTGAAGTAAGGATAATAAGTTGCTTTGGGTAAAAAGCTCAGTTATTCCTCACAGACATTTTTTTCACACACATGGCTTGATCTGGGCTTGGATTTGTCACATCTGTCTGGCAGGGATTTATTTTGCTGGAAGCCATGGTTCCCACAGCAGGAGAAGACACAGAGCTGGGGTCCCTTTGAGTGTTGTGGCTGTGACCCTGCCAGAGTGACCAACCTCTCCTGGCAGGCTGGGAGCCTACAAGGGAGGGTCTGTCACCCTAAAAAGTCCAGGAATACAGAACACATAGAAACACATAGAAAACACAGAATATATCATGTTGGCATGGCTCTTTTTATCCCTTTCCTTGTGGGATTTTTATTTGTTTAGTTGTTCTTTTTTTTTTTTTTTTTACTTCAGTAGATCTGGCAAATCATATTTTATTTTTCATGAAATACTGGTTTCTGCTCACCATGGTGAGACCATGAATGTGAGGGCTCACTCTGAGGTGGGAAGGACCATGAGAGGAAAATGGGAGAGCAATTCTCCATCAGCTCCTTTATCCCATCTGTATTTGTTGATAGATTTGTTATTTCACAGAGAAAAATCAGTGACAGTTTCTGCTTCTGCTTGTTTTTCAACAAGTTTGGAGCTGGCCAGAACAAGTGAAGGCTGTTTGGTTGGTTTTTATCTTTTCAAGCTTTCACAAGAGCTCACACATTGCTCTTTTTGTCACCAGAATTCCAAATTTTGGTTAGAAATGCAGTTGAGCTCTTTCAGAAGATTGTTACCCTATGATAGTCTGTCAGCAACTGAGCTCCACATCCAGTTCTGAATGCTGGAGAGCTGAAAAATGATTCTTGCTGGCTTCTTCCTCAACTTTTTGTTTCTTTAAAATTATCATTTATTTCAAATAAATTATTATGAGCTTTCCTGATTGCTTAGTTCTTAATTAACTCAACATTTACTTGAATTTTGTGAATCTGTGGACTTTTAGTGGGAAAGCATCTTCACATCCCGTGGTTTTCCTTCACAAGCAATGGCAGGAGTGCAGGAGAGCACAGTGCCTGCCTTAGCCTGGTCTGCAGGCACAGGGGAGCCTGCCTGTGTGCTCAGCTCCCACTGGTGTCCAAGCCTTCCATAATGTCCCACAATCTGCAGAGCAACCCCAACCATTGGAGCAGAGGCTGTGCACAGCATCCCAATCACTCAGCAGCATCCGTTGTTGCTCCTCAGCGTGCTGTTTGAAACTGAAGCCTTGCTCATTCCTGCAGTATTGCTTCATTCCCATGGTGAGATTTGTCTGCAGTGATTTCCTGATTGATCCTGTTCCCCGTGCCTGCAGGCTCCATGCCTTCCTCACACAGAAGCAAAAAGATCCTCTTGGAAAATGTCACTGCTGTTTCTTGTTAAAGCAATGGTTTTGGGCTGGTTTTGGGCTCCCCCTCATGCATCCTTTGTGCCTTTCTGCAGGTTGCATGCTTTGGGGAGGATGTGTACTCTGCCTTCCAGAAGGCTCTGCTTGCCACAGGGTTTACATTTCCTAAGGAAGGAATTTTGCTTGGAATCCAGGTGAGTCCTACAAATCAGAGCTTAGAAAGGACCAACACAGAGGAGCTCAGTAGCTTTGGCCTTGCTTTCACTCGTGTGGCTTTCTGGCTTAAATGTCTTTCTCTGCATTTCATGCTGAAGTGCAGTGGGGCAGTGAGGAGCAAACACCCTGGCATTTCATTTTTAAAACCTGGCACTCCAAGTCTGTTATTTCAAGGTAACCTTCTGCCTTGGTTCATTACATACCAGAATTTTTGCATCTTCCACTGTGGGTTTGGATGCAGAATCCAAGATTATCACAGGAGGTGGGTTGGTTTCATTTGGAGCTGGATCTCAGTGAGAGCTGATGCATCTGTATTGAATGAGCTAAGGATGTGGTCCTTTACAAACAGCAATGCTTGCTGGAAAACTTGAGGGGTTAGAAGAAATGGAACTTTTCAGATAAAGGGGAAAAAAATGCAATTCTCCTCCAATAAATGCCTTCCACTAAGTAAATCTGCTTGTACTTTTCACCTTTAGTAACTAATGGTTTCTCACCCAGGTTATTTCAGCCAGCTTGTAAATCTGAGGCTGCTCCAATGCAGGCTGACAGCTGTAATTTCTTTTCGTGGAGAGGCTGTTTGGTGTGTCACAAGTGTTCAGTACACGTTTGATAGAAGTTTTTAATACTGCTGTGAAAGCCAACACCCCTGACCAGAAGGCAGAACCACTCTCTCTGACTGGGAAGCTGCCAACCCTGTCACGCTGTATATTTATATTTTCCAGCTAATGTCCAGAATGAGATGGCTTTCAAAATGAGTGCTCAGGGGAAAGAACCCTGTTTAGTCCTTTTCTTCTCAGGAAATTGTTGACCCTTCAGGATATTGCTCTCTCATCCATAAAGGTTAAGCTATCAGTAGCTCCAGCAGGAACAAGGGAGCTTGTAATAATCTTACTTGCAAATATGTGTAAGACCAGAGCAGGCTAAGGTTCAAAGCAAGGTTTGGCTTGCCTTGGGAGTGAGAAGGGCACGTGTTGCATCTGATGTTTGCATTGCTGTGCCTTCAACATCCCAAAGATGCTTAGGCTGATGCTTTCTCTCACCTGTTACTCTGAAACAGCTTGTTCAGGTGTCTGCAGGAGGTGCTTGTCTCTTTCTGAATGCTGTTGAGGCTGGAAATGCATTGTAAGACAATCTTTCCAAGGTGCTGTAAGTCAGGCATTCAGGTCCCCATGGGAATGTGGCATGCCAGTCTCCTGACTCCATTTCCATATTCCCACAGGACTTAGAAATGGACTCACACATGCACAAGCTCCTACTTGTGTGAGTGTGCAAGCAGAGCACTCAAAGGCAGCCCAAAGCCATCCATGTATGTTATCTGCCAGAAGACAAAGCAAATGCTTGAGCAATGATTGGAAATATATTTAATTAAGAGCTGAGGAGACTGCAGTTGGTGTATTTCAGAAGGCAATTGCCCAGATATTTAATGTACAGTAGCAAATCCTTCCTGGTTGCAGTCTGACAGTATGGGAGCACTTAGTCTGGTGTAACACAGTGTGTCTGAGTTCAGAGCCACTTGGGCTTCAGCATCCAGACACTTCTCTTGGGAATGGTGCTGTGCATGCACATGCAGACATTTCTGTCCATGCACACACTCAGCACAGAAAGGTGAATTTGCCTCTTAGCACAGTGGGGATGTGCTTCGTGTTGCCCCAAAATGTGCTGTTCCAAATCCTTCCTTTGGTGCTACATCTAAAACATTTCCCTTTTCAGGAGTCCTTCCGCCCCAGGTTCCTCAGTGTGGCAGAACTGCTGCACCAGCAAGGCTTCAAGGTAGGTGGTGCCACTTAGTCAAAGCTGGAGAGCTTTCAAAATCTCACACATCCCCAGCCTGCTGCAGGAACATTGGAATTCCTTTGGGGATAGGGAAGAAAGGGTGTTTTCAGTGTGCAGCAGGGATTTTTGGCTGAGTGATCCATAAAGTCAGCAGGTACCACCCAGTTAAAAGTTGTCATGTTTGTTTAATTGAGCACGTGGGTCTGTTGTGAGGGCAGGAAAGACCTTGGCTCTGCAGCCAGGATGGCATTGTACACTTCCCCCAGCTTCCCCAGGAAATAAAAATGCCAATGGAATGCCACGTATGGCAGGAGACAAGGAAGGGAAGAGCTTTTGTATGGAGTATATCTGTGATGCTGCATTTTCAGTGATGCTCACAAGCTGCAGATTCATGAACTCTGTGGTGTTTACATCACTCTTGTAGCTCCCCTGTATTGTTTTGCATCCATATCTCCATGGAAAAGCAACTCAGCCCCAGAAGATTGGGGAGAGTTCTGTTTTTCAAAACTTAGCACTAAACATTAAAAAGAAAATAAACATGGCAAAAAAAAAAAATTACAAGTGATTGAACTTAAGCCCTATTGAAAGTCACAGGGATTTAGGTTTTTCTAAGCCACTTCACTGCTTGTGGAAGTGCTACTGCCCTTCACTGACTATCCTGCATCAGGAAATCACAGATAACAGAAAGCTGGGAGGGTTGTTCTGTTCTGTTCTCTGCCTGTCTCTCTGTGTGGAGAGACACCCTTTTTATGAAAAATGCCCTCCAAAATCAGCTCTGACAACAAGGCTGCGTGTTGGGTCAGGCCCAGATGGGTTCAGTGAAGAGTTTTGGTATTGTGAAGTACATAATAAACATCCTTTTAATTTTCTTTTATTTCCTGGGACAGCTTTATGCCACAGAAGCAACCTCAGCCTGGCTCAATGCTAATGGCATCCCAGCAAAGCCTGTGGCATGGCCATCACAGGAGAGCCAGAATCCCAGCCTCCCTTCAGTCAGGAGGTAAGAGACCAAGCCACCTTGTCCAATGTGTGTTTACAACCCAGGACAGCAAATGCAAGGGGCAAATTGCTGGTCCTGTTGAGATCAATGGTGGGGATTTAATGGGACTTTGAATTCAATCCAAAAGTTTTGGTTTGTCTGATTCTGTCTGGAGTTGCCACAGCAGGGAGGTTGCAGCTTGATGAGCACCTCATTGGACAGTCCTGTTTAGTATGGCTTACATGTATTGCTCCATGTTATTTTTTCATACAAGGATACATGAAATCTGAATATTTAGCCTTTTAATGACAGTCAGTCATGAATTTAACTGAGGCATGACTGACTGTCATCAGAAGGCTAAATAAACATCTCAGTTGTGCTGAGCTGTATCAAGGCTGAACATTGCTTTGCATTGCTGACTAGAACTGAAATAAATCCAAAATCCTGAATAAAGCTCAGTGCCTTAACCCCTCCACCCTTGTTTCTTGGGCAAAGATTAAGCTCAAGTGCCATTTTCCAGGGTTGTTCAGCTGCTTGCCTGTGCTGTTGATTGGAGGTTTTGATTAGGAAGGACACGTTGTCACACTGTCTTGTGCCTTGTCTCTCCAGGCTGCTGAGGGATAGGGAAGTGGATCTGGTGATTAACCTGCCCAGCAGCAGCAGCAGGTTTGTCCAGGATAATTACGTGATCCGGAGGATGGCTGTTGACAGTGGGGCTGCTCTGCTCACCAACTTCAAGGTACTTCCCCTATTGTTCTTTCTCCTCTTAGACAGAAGAGCCTGCAGAGCTTCCAAGCCCTTGTGACCATGGATTCCAGTCTGTTTGGACCACTCTGACAAATAATGTATCTGAAAATCATGGCACAGTTCAAATAATACAAATCCTCAAATCCTGGGTCCTGCACTGTGCAGCTGAAATTGTTGCTGCATCATTTTCACTTCAGAGCAAACATCTCACACAGGGTTGCAAGTAACATCTTGAGATTAGGCATGGGAAGTGCTTTTTGGTGGAATGTTATCCTGGCATGGTCCTTAAACCTTACAGCAGGATGTAGCTGTGCTTTCCTGAATGATCTTTGGGGCAGCCCAGGTCAGAAGTGCCATCCAAGTGGAATTGCTGCCTGTCCTGTTGCAGCCCCAGTTGGCAGTCAGTGTGGGTTTGTAGCTCCTGACAGAGCCCTTCACACACAGATATTGGGTGATGCAAGGTGGGACTCCTGCTGCCAGCAGTACCCTGCCTTCCTCTGCAAGGGGCTTTGACTGTCACAAAAGAGCCTCATCTGCTTCTCATGAAGCACAGCAGCCAAACTCCCCCTGATTTTGGTGGGCACTGACATGGAACCCAGTGCCTTGAACTGGTGTCCAGCTGTTGAAAAGCTTCTGCTGTGACTGGAGGGAGTGGAGAGCAGGGAGAATGGCAAGCTGAAGGTTCACAGGATGATGGCCAGGCATGGTGAGCAGGGATGGGGAGTTGAAGATGCATCCTTTGCCTCCTGGCAAAGCACCTTCTGACAGCCTCAACAAGGGTCCCCAGCCAAAATTGATTACCACACCTGCTTGATGCCTTTCACTGAACTGTTTGGATTGTAGAGTCTTAATCTCTGAGTTTGAGAGAGGAAAACAAGCCTGGTTCTCTTTACATTTGGGCTGTAAACAGCAGCTCTCGTGGCACAGAGCTGTCTTGCAAAGGAAGCCTGGGCACATCTGCATATCTGCAGCTGGACACACAGCTCCAGAGGGCTGGAGTCAGCTCCTGTGCCCAGCCACCTTGAAACTGGTGTTGATTGGGATGAGCTCAAGGACTGGACCTGCACCAGGAAGTTTCAGGGTGACAGAGCAGAAGTGTGGAGCCTGCTCTGTCGTGCAGCCTTTGCAATGCTCAGTCCTCCTCTGCTTTGTATTGACAGGTGACAAAGCTTTTTGCTGAAGCTCTCAAATACTCTGGGAAATTGGACTCCAGGAGTCTCTTCCACTACAGACAGACTGACAATGGGAACACTGCATAGAACTCTCTCCAGCCTGCAATCTTACTGCCCCTGGTGCCTCAAAAGAGAGCGGATTTCAGATCATCCTCCTAAGCATCCTGTCCATGTATTTTGCTTTTGTTTGGTCTTTTTCAGCCTGCAGATTTGATGGGAGGAAAAGGCTGCATGTGTGTGTCCTAGAATTGCTTCCAAGTTCTGCTCACTCCTTCAGGCTATTACAATTCAATATTGTGAATTCAGGTGGCTCTCCCTGGATCATAAAGACTCTTTCTCAGCCTTGTTTCTGCCTTCAGAAGGGGAGAACTCCCCAAAGACTTCCCACGTGTCCAACACTTTGTGCCACGATTGTGGGCATTAAAACCAAACCCTTTGAAAACGAAGCTGAAGTGTTGCAGTGCTTTACCCCCTCCCACTTCAATGGCCCTTTCATTTCCATTCCACCCTCCCTGCTGCTTTCTCAGCTCTGCAGCTGCTGTCCTGCTGCAGCACGTGGGCTGGGTTATCCTTGGCTGGCTGCAGGGCAGGAGACCTCAGCAGCTCCGTGTCCTGCAGCACACGCAGGGGCTCCTCTAAAAACCTGGAGCAGCCAAGGAACAAATGTCTGTCTTGCCTGCCCTGCAGTGTGCACACAGCACCCCCAGGAGCTGGGAGCATTCAGAGCTGGACAGCTTCTCTGGTACTTGCTAGAGCAAGCTGAAGGGGAATGTTTCCTTCCAGCCACACTTCTCCCTGCCTGGGATTCCGAGTCCAAGGTGCTGCTGGCCTTGGGTAGCTGCCTCTTACACATCCCTCAGTGCCTGCAGCCCTGCCAGGATGTGCTGCTGCCTCTGGTGCTGGAGAGCTGCTGCTGGAGCTGCCTAACTCCTAGCAGTGCTTCCTGCAGCTGCTGATCCTGCCCTGAGGTTGGTGTGGCTGAGATGGGCAGACCTGGGCTGCTCCTTGTGGGTGCTCCCAATTTCCCTTGAGCCCCAGGAAGCTTTAAGTGTGGAGAGAGAATCAGGGTGAAGAGGTTTTCTGTTTGTTTTTCTTGTTTTGTTTTAATTTTAATTAATGCTGAAACCTATCAGGAAGGGTATAAAATCTGATGAGAGCTGTTCCTGATATGAGCAGAGTCTGTGATTGCCTTTAGTTTCCAAGGGACTCTCTGAACACTAGGTGTCAACTGCCAAGACCAATTTTTGAGACAGACTTTATTTCTGGTTGCCATCCCAAGTGCTTTTTTCATGATATCTCTTCAGTGCTGTATTTTGTGATGAACACAACCCTGCCTGCTGTGCACAGGGAGAGCTTTGCACTTTTAGAGCAGAGATGTTATTAGGAAAACAACAACAACAGCAAAAACTCCCAAACCAACCGACTCCAGAAGAGCCCAAAGGCATCAATTGTTCACCCATTCAGTTGTGAAATGGGTGACTAATGGTGGTTAATGAAGCAGCACTCCAAAGGCAACCTGTGCATATTTTTTCAGTGGCAAAAATCCCATTAGCAGCTGGTGTCATCTCACATCCCCCCACCCTGCTTTCACCTCTAGTAGAGAGAAAAGCAATATCTTAAAACATCTGTGTTGTCTTGTTCTTGTTCTTTTGTTTTGTCACTCACCTTATGAGTTGAAAATGAAATAAATGCCTGGATTGTGACAGCTACTCATTCTTAAATTCTGCATGGCCAGGATTCTGCCCTCCTTTTTTTTTTTATTTTGAGTCTTCTTTCAAAGCCTTGATGATCACTGGTCTGTTAGGAAACCATCGTTCTGACATGTGACAGTGACCCCATCATTTAGTGCAGAGCTGCTGAAATGCCTCAGAGGTGAGGAGGTGCTGGGAAAAGAGCAGGAGGAGAACAACTGCAGCTCTGTGTGCTCCAGAGAAGGGAGAAGCCCTGCTCCCCTGAGACAGACCTGTGGGATACAACTGAGGAGACACAGGATAGAGCAATGGGCTGGCAAATAGTGGGGAAATGGGAAGTTTTACAAAGGGGCTGCCAGTTCTGGAAAAATAGGAAAACTTTGCTATTGATTCAGCTTTGTGAAGCAGTGCTGCTGTGCCAGTTAGCTGTCAGTGTGGCTGCATCCACGTGTGCTTGCACACACATTCCTGTTGCTGCAGCAGCTGCAGGTGCTTCATCCTCAGCTCCTCTGGTGTCTGTGCATTCGGAGTGGAATCCTGTACACAAACACACCAGGGCTGAATGCACACTCTGAGTGCTGTGCAATTATGCAGTAATGTCAGTGTTTGGCTGCTGTGCTAAACTCTGGGCCCTTTCCCCTCTCTGTGCACACACCATCCCCTTTGCTGCCTTGGCTCCATCTCCTTTTGGTGTCTCCTCCCCTCCCTCCCTGTTTCTCTGACTGATGCAAGATGAAACTCCAACTTCTGTCATGGTCAGAAGCAGTCAAGAAATCATCCTCTGGCTTACTTCAGGCTGACAGTGATGCTTGGCTGAATTCTTTTCCTGATGTGCCTTTCTTTTTTTGTGTGGACACTATAGGAAAAGATTTTTAAGTATCTACAGCTGTTGGGATCAATGCAGAGCTAAAAAAAAGTTACAATTAGTACCCTTTGTACCAAGCTCATCTCTGCTCTCAACGGATTCTCTCTTACAAATGTCTTTTTCTTATTAATCTTGGGGAGGTTGACAATGACAGATGAAAGAGGAGGCTGTTCAGAGTTAAGAAATATCCTAATCTACGAGCACTCAAATCATTTTACTCTTTTTTACTGTCTTAAAAGAGAGCTGATAAAAGAGATTCATGAAGGTATAAGAGACGATACAAAGCCCAGCTTTTGAGATAAGCACAAGAAATGGTGACAAGAGCCCTGATGAAATATAAAGGGAGCTAATTTTTAGGAACAGTGGAGTTTTTTTTTTCTCAGTAGTCAGTCTGCTGAGCACACTTTGGAGGATAGCTCTCCAAGTGTGCTGAGTGATGGGAAGCTCTGGAGGCTTGATTTCCCAGGAGACACTGTGGAATATTGAAGTCAGGCTCTTTCTCCAGTTGATCACCTTCCTGGCTTTGCTCTTCTGAAGTTAGCACCCTTTGAACCACTTGGGGATTGCTCAGGCAGCCCCTGCACAGGTTAGCAGCAAGGCTGGGATGGTTCAGCTTAGTGAAAGCAGAAAGAAAAGAATGTAAGATATTGGACAATTTAGCATTACCTCTTTCTGCTTTCCTGTAGAGCTCTACAGCAAGATGAAAGTGTATTCTTTATATAAATAAAAGTGAAAAACTTTAGGCAAGCTCTTTGCTCTGAGGCCATTTAAAACAGTCAGAGTCAGGTTTGTGACAGTCCTGGGAAACAGCCAAGTAGAAATGACTGCATGATCTGGAGGAGCTCTGGGCAGTGAGCAGAGAAATGAGTCTTGCTTGACTTGCAGCTTGCTGGGTTTCCTGGACTGGATGTTGCCACCAGCCTTTAAGGCATCTTCTTCTCCTTCCCCCACATGTACATTTTGCACTCCCAGGGTTTAAAAGTCTTTTTGTGCTTGCATCAGACTCATCTAGGAGTCTGTCTGGGAGCTCAGCACCTCTGTATCTTTCTAATAAAGGGCTCTATAAAGGCAGGGAAGGGTTGGAAGTTGCCACAGCACCAAGCCCCAGAGCTACAGTGTGTGCTGGGCTGAGCCTTGCTGCACACTGATGCCTGTATGCCAGTCTGATGCCAACAAGCACTGGCAGGAGGGTGGGCTCATGCCACAGCCCACATGAGGTGGGAACTGAGAGGGGACCTCTGGCTCCTTCTGCTCACAGTGTTTCTAATTCCAAGCCACAGTCAGAGCAGCCTGGGCCTTGGGAAGGTTCCATCCCATGGTGCTGCTGCCATCTCTGCCTGGGCAGGAGGTGCTGCCCTGCCATGTGAAGCATATGAACACTGCTGCATTAGCCAGCTGCAGGACATGGAAATCTGCTCTGCTACACCAGCCAGCTGCCAAACAGTTCCCAAACCCTCTGTTTTTCTTCCTTCTGCACCTCAATGTCTACCCCTGCATAATGTAATTTATAAGCAATACTCTGGTGTCGCCACATTTCTCTTCACAGAGAAAAGCAAGGCACAGTTCTTCCCAATATTTCTGGGTTTCACATTCTCTGAACCTCAGAGAAAGGAAAAACATTTCTTATCTCATTTGCTGGGCCTGTGTTTGTGCCAAAGTGGAATGCAATATGGAAATTGTTTTCCCACAGTGATGGGGTTTTGTTTCCTTGGCCTGTCAGGGCCAGGTGTGTGTGTCTGTTGGGACTGTCAATGAGAGTCACCAGATTCTGGGCAGTGTGTGCAGAGCTGAGTGCTTGGCAGGTTCAGTTTAGATGTAATGTAATATAGTGTAACATAGTATAGAATAATAGAGTATAATAAAGTAATTAATTAGCCTGCTGATGAGATGGAGTCAGGTGCATCATTCTCTCCCCCTCGTCAGGGGCTGGCCTGTTTCAATAATCTAGTTATGCTATAACATTTATTTCACCTTTGCATTGAAGAGAATTTAAATATGAATCTTTTGATGTGGCCTAATTAAATGGAGAACGTTTTGTCATTATCTAGGAAGGCTCAACTCTCACTCATCCTCCTAATTAAAATATATTGAATTCTGCAGGCTGATAGTACCACATGAGATAAACCCTTTTAATTTAGGGAAGTTTGTAACGATGAAACTGAAAGACAAAAGCATTTGTTGCAAATCATGTTCAAGCTTTATGATAATGAACTTTTGGGAAACAATGAATAATTGCTAGGGAGTAATGCTAGTGCTTTGGGATTACCATGATCATGGATGAATGCTCTGGGTTGTCTGAAACAACATCCAAGGGTGGCAAGTGCAGCTGTTTTGCAAGGAGCTGCAAGAAGTGCCAAGGGCTTGCAGTTCTGTCAGAATTCATCCTTCCAGGGAACATTTCCTGTTATTCAAGGCCAGTTTTTTTACTCAGGTACTATTGGATTAGCAGGGGATGCCCTGAGGAAGGCGGGAATGATGCATGTGACTCCATGTTCTCAGAAGGCTCATTTATTACTTTATTATACTATATTATATTAAAGAATACAGAAGAGATACTTATTCAGTGCTAAAAAGATAACAATGAAAACTCTTGACTCTTCCCAGAGCCCTGACACAGCCTGGCCCTGATT
>JAYDZK010001159.1:0-20812 GCA_034509185.1 Euphonia xanthogaster
GAAACCAGGGGGTTATGTGAGGAAGGAACCATGTGAAAGGAATATGTGACCCAGTAACGTATTTCCCAACTAAATAAATATTTAGTGCAATGCAACAAAGCAGTGCTCCCTAATTATGGATTACTGCATAAATACTGCATGTGTTTGCTCAGTGAGTTGGAGACATTTGGATGTCAACTTCAGCACCTCAAGACATCCCTAAATCTCCAAAATAGGCTGTTCTTGCAGCTAAACCTCTGAATTAGAAAAGTTTTGTTGTGGGGGTGAAAGGATCCCCTTTAAACTGGTGAGCAGATGAGAGGGAAACAAGGTTCTTGAGTTTCCTTGAGAACGATGAAATGACCATTTGAGTTTTTTCACAGAGCTACATTTTCTCCATTGCTATTTAACTAATTTCTTTGCTCGTAACTGCAGCAATGAAGACCAAAGAGCACCAGAGCAGCTTTGGAGCAGAGTGAAAAAGACTCAGTGTTGTATGCTCTCCTTGACTTCTACCTCAGCCTTATCCTACACTCCCCTATGGGAGGAGAGCTGGATCTTGTCACAGACTCTGAACAGGGCTGGCCACCCAGTACACTACGCCATCCTGCCCTGGAAGTGCTTCTGAGTGACAACAGTGATCCCACAGTTCAGGACAGAACAGGTCCTCTGTGATCCATATTGAACATCCACCCTTTGAGCAGATCCTTGTTCTGGGGCTTTTCCAACATCCTGCAACATCTCTGAATTCAGGTCTTTGCTCTCTTTGGTCCACATGGAATCTCCAGAGCTCATTCAACTCTGAGCACATGACCTTGGCCCTATCTGAAACCAGTATCTGGGAGTTTTGGGGCACAACTGGACAGCAGGAACTTAGTTGGCTGCATGGAAAAGAAACCTTTATCCATGTACTGTATCGGGCCTTGTGCAGCCAGCAAGATCCATCTGTGGAAGGGGATGTGGCATCCCTCTGATATGCCACAGGCAAGTGGTTCCTGCCAGGAGCAGGATGCTGGGTTTTCCAGGCTTCTAGACAGCCTCCCTGGTGTTCCCCAGCCCGCATGTTGGGGGAAATCTCTTGTCTGAGCTCAGTGCTGCTTTTAGCAGCTGGGAGAAGGGAGGAACTGCCTCCCGAGGAGCTGGCTGGACACACAGCCTGTGTGGGATGGAAGGGCCTTGCCTTCTGGCTCAGGAGAGTGTGGGGGATTTGGAGGGGAACTTTTCTGGCAAGCGATGAACTTGTTTAGATAAACAAGAGTCTAAAACCAGCTTGTCCTCAGGCCCCTTTAGAAACTCTGCAGCAAATGTTGTCAGTGACTGTAGGTCCTTGTTGGGAATCCCATGGATAATCACTGACAGCAGGGAAACACATGGCAGTGCACAACAGCTCAGAGAGAGCCCTCTGTTCTCTGACATCACTGGAATATCTGTCCTGTCTGTGCTGATGGAAACACACAGACTGAGCAGAACTGCCCCGTGCTTCTGGCCTGGCCATGCTCAGGCTCTGTGGCCCCCAACAAGTTCATCCTTTGCACTGTAGATCCTTCTATGTGTGGTGAGATCAGGGATAGACAGCTTCTTCTCTGAGGATTCTTGGTCAGGCTTTTAAACTTTGAGAGGTGCAACTGGAAGGGACTGTGTTCAGAATAGGTACATGTTCAACATTGGTCTAATTATTTACATCCTCAAAGATGTGCAGGGGCTTGCCAAAAGCTCAGCTTGTTACAAGACCATTTTTTTTTCCACCAGTGAAAATGAGAGATGCTGCAAAGAGATAAAGAGGCAAGGTATGATCAAGGTGACACTGGACCAGGCTTGGCCTCTTTCACATTTAATGCTTTTCTCTCATTTTGCTGGATTGTGAGCTCAGCTTTCTGGCTCTGTGTCACGGAGAAATTAACTTTATCCCATCTGAAAGCAGGCCATTGTTCAAGGTGACTCATGTCCAGGCACAGTGATGGCTGTGGGAGGTGGCTGAGGTTAGGAAAGGCAAGACTGAAGAACTGAGTGCAGTGCCAGTGTGTGAAAGGAGCAGGGAATTTGGGATTCAAGGAGTGAAAGGAGGAGTCAGGTCAGGCTGTGCCGTGTTAGATGCTCCCTTCCTGCTCCTTTCTGCACATTGCCATCAAGTCTCATGGCATGTAGATAAGAAATAAATACTTGTTTCCTTGGATTCATGGACTTCCTTCCTTTCGGAGAAATCAAAGTGAGGCAGAAGGTGGGAATAACTGTCAGAGTCTTGAATTTAAGGGCATGGTGTTGTTTTCTCCCTCTGTGAATATGGAAACCTCTTTCAGATCTGTCCATATCCAATGCTGCCAATTGCTTGTCCCATGGAAAGAATGAACCTGCTAAGCAAAACCTAAACCTATAAAAATCCTGGTATGTAATTCTCAGCAGTAATATGGAAAGCAACCATATCATTCCTGTTACACCTAAACACTACAGACCAGTCTGAGAAGTGACAAGATTTTCTAGCCATGCTCTGAAATCTTCTTTTATCATTGAGGAGCATCCCAGGGACACAGCAAAGCATTTTTCATGAAGCTGTGTATTTGTGTATGCATGGAAATTTCCTATGAATGGGGCATCTGGAAGGAGGGAATGAATCCTGGACTCATGTGAAAGGTGCTCATGTGAAAATATACAGACCCACACATGGGCTCCACAAACACAACAAGCTGGATCTCTTTTTCAAACCAGACTTTTCTCTTCTGCTTTTTTATTCCTTCTTGAGGCTTTTCCAGCATCCCTTGTTGGAATTTATAATCTGTCTATTCTCATCATGGCTTCTAGTCCCAGGCTCAGTGCAACTCACATCCCTCCCGATGAAGGAGTAGCAGACTGTTCCCATCTGATACCATTCCCACTAATACTGAGAAGTTACAATTGAGTTAAAAACTCATGTGTGTAGTAACATGTCAGGAAACACCAAAAGGAAAATATATAAGGCCAAGGAGAAGTGACCGGACTGTTTAATGTGATTGAAAATCAAGCTAGGAATATTCAGTGGGAATTATCTCATGGAATTGACTGTACCTGATTCACTGTAGCATAGTTATTTTATCTTCTGAGTCTTCTCATTCCTGAAAAAGACCATTTCATATTTCTGGGAAAACCTGGAGGGTCCCTTTAATTGGGTGCAATTCCTGCTGTGCTAACAGCATACCTCTTGAATGATGGTGAAGCCATCATTCAAGAGGTATGCTGTTAGCACAGCAGGAATTGCACCTGAAGGAGTAGAATGTCAAATAGCTGCAGCTTTTCTGCAGGGAAAGAAAATATGTTCTTTCATGCACTGAAAAACTTCCTAAGAAACCCTGTGATACTGTAAAACTTGCCAGGAGATCTCCAAATAGATATTTATTTGTTTATATGAAACCAGTTTTCCTTTGGGCCATAAGGTTTGAAATCCCTAGATCTCAAAGCAGGCAAGGGAAATACAGGGAAGTGGTTCTGCAGGAAATCTTCTTCTGTCTTGTTTTGTAGGTTTGTATTGATAAGACCTGAATGGCTTAAGTGGTTCCAAGAGGCTGGATATCAGGAAAAGGTTCTTGCCCCAGAGGGTGCTGGGGCACTGACCAGGCTCCCCAGGGAATGGCCACAGCCCTGAGGGTGCCACAACTCCAGCAGCCTTTGGACCACCCTCTCATGCACAGGGTGGGATTGTTGGATGTCTGTGTAGAGGCAGGTGCTGGACTCAATGATCCCTGGGGGTCCCTTCCAAGTTGGAACATTCTATGATTCTATGAAACACTTAAGCCTTTTAGAAACCCTCACATGGATCTTCCCCAAACTCTTTCCATAAAAGACTGCACTAGAAACAGTCCATCCTTATTCTTTCTCTGCACAAATTTCTTTCTCATTAAAGAGGAATGGGAACTTTCTTATCTTGCCTTGGTCAGGAAACACCACAGATCTGTCACTTCAAGGAAGTAATTATTTCTTAACCCTTACTAAAAGTAAGATTGGCCTACAAAGTCTAGAATACACTTCTTTTTTTTTTTCCTTTGGATTCCCTGCTGTCTTGGTAATCCCAGTAACTAGTTAGAAAACTCTGCCATGGGCTATCTGGGAACAGAGTTATCACTTCAGTACATACTGTGTTTTGAAATCTCTTGGCTCTGGTTTGTCTTTGAGGGTTAAAAATACTGTTCCCAGCACAAAAATTCTCTGTGTCTGGGAGCTAATGAGCCCAACAGGTGTACTGGGGCTGTCCACCAGGAAACACTAAGGCATTCGAAAAAGATTTTAACATGCCCAGACATTCCGATATAAGAGACTTAATGTGTGTCTAAAATGCAGGGGATTTCCCCCATCTAATTTATACCTTCAAATGAAATAGTCCTTTCATGATCCTCTTTGACACAAGTAATTGTCAGGACAAGACAGTACAGACCATCATCTCTGTGACACTGGTGCAAATCCAGCTGTCTTCAACAAAACGAGCTATGTTTATGGAAGGAAGAGACCATAAAGTGTCAAAAACCTCTCTCTGAGGAAAGTATGTGTTTTTGTAAGGATCTATCTCAAATTTACCACGTGCAGACAAGTATTCACTGATACACTCTGACTCTCTGAGCAGCTTCAAGTCCAAAGCACCAGTAAATCCACCTAATTGGGCCAGCTAAACCAGGTTTATGACAACTTTGCACTACCAGAAAAAGGAAAGGTGTCCTGGCTCCTGCTGACACATCTGATCTAAAGTATCCAAGAATTTGTAAAACAGGATCTAGGAACTATTTGAAGAATCAAGTAACTTTGTCCATAAATTTGGATCAACAGCAGTATCTATAATTCACTTCAGAAGTGACATAAACAGGAGACTTAACTGTGTGTCAAACCTAAGTTAGTCAGGATAAGTGTGCAAGCGATCTTGCAGTTCATGGAATCATAGAATGCCCTGAGTTGGATGGATCCAGCTCCTGGCCCTGCATAGGACAACTGCAAAAACAACACCATGTGCCTGAGAGCATTGGCCAAATGCTCTTTTCAGTTGTGAGAACCTGAGTGAGTGTGCAAAGATAAACATTCTGCATGGAAATCTGCTTCTAAGCCCTCCTTTGAGAGGATCACAAGGCCTTTCCTGCAAGACTTTTTCCCATCAGTGCTCATCAGACCCCAAACTCCCACCAGGATTACTAATGGCCCGCTGAAACGGAAGTAAAATGCAGTTGCACCTCACTGTACACAACAGCAAAAACTCTTATGTTATCATGTGGATCTCAAAGCCACACCTGATCCTGCTTTAGAAAAACCCCTCTGACTCTGCCTAGACTTCTGGAACCCCTGAGAGCAACAGCAGCTGTATTAAAGGACATCCTGAATCCTCAGATTCCTGATCTGGGGCTATGGGAACCATTCTTTTCGCCTGACTCATGTTGACTTAAACCCAAGTGACTTTTAGTTCAGGCAAAGTCAAGCCCAAGTTGCGAACAGGATCTTTCCCTTACTGCTTCCTGCAGTACAAGCAGTAAGGCTGCTTCTTCTTAAAGAGCAAAACAAATAAACTGGGTAAGCTGAACACAGTAAATAATTTTCTCTCTTGTTTCGGGCTAAAAACTTCCCAGTTGTTTAAGTGAAAATTGCTGTGACTTAGAGAAATGTGTTCCAAGGCCCCTCTATTGTTTGTCTATCATTAATCACTGGAAGAGCCTTTCCCTAAGAAATGTCATTGGACAGTTTGCTTTTAGTAGCTCCAGGCTGGATGCTGATCTGGTTCCTCTGCTTGCATCTGGCATGAGTCTGGTGAAAGAAGTAGAGTGACTTGAAATTCATAGTTGTGTGAAAGTGAGCAGAGGCAAGCCTCTGAAGCCTTCTCGGATCTTTAGCATCTGGTGAACATAATTTACTAAGACACTCAAACATCCATTAATAACTGCTCTGACATCCTGGTCATGACATTCTTTCTAGCAGGGAAACTGTGCAAGGGTGGGAAAAGAACAAAAGCAATGGGGGATAAAAGAAGCAATGAGCAATACGGACTTCCTATGCTCATGGAAATGGACAGCATACACTCTTCACGCTGGGTTTTCCCTGCTCCTGGCCTTTGGGATTCAGTGGAATTACTCCTGATTTACACCCATTTGTGTGGAACAGGTTCACTCCCATTCATGTCCCATTCATGTTTTGCTTTTCTTCAGCAAAACAAACATTTATTACTTGGAAAGAAAAGCATAGGATTCTTAAAATTTGACCCAGAGCTGAGCATAAATTCTCAGTAATGCAAGAAATTGTGTTTCTTTAGTTTGTTAACAAAGAAGGAGCCCTTGGAGGTAGTGTGTGGATTAATGCCAGAGGAACAGCAGAGGGAGAGTTCCTGATGTAGTGTAATTGAGGATTCCTCCTGCCACAGGCACAGCAGCTCCATGTGCATCTCATGGGAACATGGAAAAGCAGGATGGTCTAACATAAGAGAGTCGAGCTTTGGGAATGCTGACAGCAGCTTCTCTGCTGGCTCAGGGCCCTCAGGCAGAGCAGGACCTTGATCAAAACAAGCTCAACTGCCTGAAGGAATCAAGATCCAGTGCAGAGCTGGAGGTAGCTGAGGGTCTGCAGAGCAGATATATGCTAAGAATTATTTCCAAAATCACCCTGAGTGCCAAAAGGGAATAAAGGTCAGATGTTCAACTGGTGTAAACTGGTTTGGCCCTCCTGGGTCCTACTTCTGATCTGTTTTTTAGCTCTGTCCAGACCTCAGGTTCCTGTAGCACCCATGAAGAAACTCCAGATATCCTGATAATGGATGATTTTTTTCCTTCTCTTCCTCCTGAAACACATCAGCACTGTTTTGAAATGGTGATTTAGCCCCTGGAGAGCCACAGAGATCCCTGCCTCTGGAGAACACAGAGCAGCTTCCCTCTGAGAAGGGAGAGGAACCGCGTGAGTGCATCCCCATCCACACTGCTCACTGAGCACAGCCTGTTAAACTCAGCATGAGCTCCAGGCCCAGCCACAATCCAGGGTATTTATGGAGTGAATGTCTTCCTGTAAAGGATGTGGAAGGATGATGCAACCACTGTAGAGTCCCGACCCTCCTTCATATCCTCTCACCTTTCATACACATGTTTTTATGATTATTTCATTTATCTGGGACTGGAATAGTAGGGTCAGATCCTGGCTGCCTCTCCATTCTGCAAGGAAAGGGCAGGAGAAAGGTCTTCGCCTCCTCCCATGCCCTGGGGAAAGCCCAAATTCTGCCAGGGGAATACCATTTTTTCCACTACAGCTAAAACAGTAGCTGCACTATCCAGGCAGAATGTTTCAGGGGATGCATACAGAGCCCTAGCAATTAATTAATGCCAGAGCCAGGAACATTTCTGTGGGTTCTGAAGGTGCTGAGTGCCAAGTGACCAATAGCTGCCCTGGCAGGAAAAGCCTTTTTGCCTAATGTCCTTAAAACAGAGCCCAGCCCTACAATTTTCATCTCCCCCATCCCATTTTGTGAGGTTAGGCAATCTTGGGCTCAATTTTGTAAAAATCTGAAAATCCCGCAAAACTTCCTTTTTTACCAAAGCATCTTGACCTTGCAGACTTGTCTCTCTCTACCAGGCAGGTCATCAACTTCCAGTCTAATACACCTAATACTCTCTATACAGAGAGAATATTGTGAAATGACTGTGCATGAAGAGGCATTGGAGTAAAGGTGATTTGAGACTTTGCTTGGCCAAGAAATGGAATGAGCTACAGCTTTTCTTTAACCTGACTCATGGCCATATTGCAGAGATCAGGTTGGAAAAAAAACAAGTGACTCTTATTCACCCAAAGTCTGCCTCCAAACCCATCTCATGCACCTCTGTTGCCAGATGACATCATGTGTCCGAGGGGGAAACAATTTAAAATATAAAGATGAAAATTATTGGTTCAAATAACTTCCTTAAAACAGAAAAAATAACAGACTGAGGTTTTGGAAAACTGTTTTGAAAACATCTGTTATTTCATATCTGAAATCAAATGGCCCAAACTGCAAAAGTTTGAGCAGTGTGTCAGTGGTTGCTTTATAGTGATTGGGAATTTAAAAGACAGTGTGGCAAAAGCTGTACTGAAAACAGAGGTTCTGAACTTGAAGTGTTTTAAGCAGTTTTGTAACAGTAACACTGTTGTACATAAATGGTATTAAAAAAATGCAGCATTTGTAATAACTTTCCACTACAACTAATAAAACTGTCACCTCTAAATATATATAGGTGTTTCTACCACCACACAACTTTCTGGGAAAGTGAGCTGGGGAATTGTGCAGGAAGAGTCCTCTCTGGAGGAGAGTCAAACTCAGCTTGTGTGAGTTTGGTCTGTCTGAAGGCAATGATGGTTCCAACCACAGACAATTTCGTTATCAATGTGTGTAAAATCCCATCACTGCTATAACAAGGTTCTATAAAGAGCTTGGAACTTGTCTTTTCTTAAACATTTGTGATGTGAAACTTCAAAAATAACTATTAGTAAGGAAACAAATGAAAAAGAAAGAAAAAAAAAAGACCAGCCTCATAGATGTCTGTCTGTAACCACAACAAAAAGAATTAAGAACAAGCAAGTGAAAGTCTCACACTTAACATCCCCCAAATGACTTTTCAGGTTTAGCAACTCAGCTTGTGCAGTCCTTTGGAGGAAGATGCTGCTCTTTAATCAGCAGGCTTGCAGCTGATTTTGGAGGTGTCTGTGTTACATTCCATGGTTAACAATCCCTTCAGCTGGGAGAAATCCCTGCCACTCCAAAGGTGCCATCCCTTTGTTTCAGGGGGGCTGGAAGCTAATCAAGGATTCCTGTGCTGTGATTCCTGTGTACAGGACAGGCTGGCAGAGCAGTAGCTGGCTGAGCTGGGGACCCCACTGACCTGCTCATCTCTCCTGGTCTCTGAAATCTACTCCTCTTCTCTATCCTCAGGGCTGGGTTTGGATTGCAGGGGGACCAGATGACCCAAGGGTCCTTCCAACTTAGATTATTCACTAATTCCATGTAATGAGCTGGAATAATTCCAAAACCTGAATGGGAGAGGTGTAGGCAGGCACCTGTTAGAATCTCAAACCCCTAATGAAAGCTACACAAATCCTGGGGGGCCACCCACCCCTCCAGGTCCTCCCAGGCTGCCAGAGCTCAGGGACTTGCTGCCTGTTGAGGCTCCTGGGATGTGCAGCTGGTGTGAATTACAGAATTATGTCAGAGCTGTTTTGTCTGAGTCCTGGATTTTAAGGCAAAGATCTTAGGTGATGCCAGAGGTCTTTGGAGGGATGGGATCCAGAAGACAATTTCCCCTTGCACCTTTTTGGGTAGAGCTTTGTAGACACAGGCACTAGAGGAGGCTCCTGGTCCTTGTGGCAGAGCTGCAGCTTCTTCAGGAGATGGCAGATCCTAGCATCCATAAAATGGGATGCTCTGGGCTGTAACTCTGGTAATGCAGAACTGAGGTTTGCATCCTACCAAGATCAGGCTTCAGAGTGGCATTTCTTTTTTTCCTAGAAGAGAACATGTGCTTTTGCTGGCCAGCTCTGTCAGAGCACCATCTCTTTATGAAATTACGATGTTAGGATTGTTTATATATATATATATATATAATATTTACAAGGACATCAGCAGCCACCTCACCCATCCCAAGTGTCACATCCCTTCATAAACTTCAATGTCCCAACAAATCCTCAAATACAATAGTTCCTCCCAGAACTAATATAATTGTGGATTTCACAAGACAACTCTGCAACCATGGACAACATTTGCCCCCTGCCTGACATCCCTTATGCTTTGGGCACAGCAGTGTGGTCTAGGGGCTGTGTATCTGGCAAGCTGGGTAGAGGGAATCCAAGCTCTGCTGGAGCCAGCAGGTGTTTCCCTGCAGTCAGCATTTCACCATGGCAGGGCTGTGCTGGAATAAGCAGGGGGTTGTTTTCCTGCCTTTTCCATCCACAGGGAAGGGAAACCATTGCACCCAGGTTGGAGTTAGACAAGGTGATGAATTGAGCCTTTGCTGAGCTCTGGTGCTGCATTTCTGTGACACTTTCTTTCGACAATTTGCAGCCACTACTGTGGTGCCACAGCTGATGCACTTGGACAACAGAGCCAGCAATCTCAGAAGGCTGTTCAGGAGCCCCAGCTCTTCTTCACTTATTAAAGGGAGCCTAGAGAGATTAGGCTACAAATGGAGATGCCTTAATTTATTTTCTATCAATTAGACAGCATGAGTCTGACCCTAAATATCCTTCTAGACACACTGAATTAGTGCTAACTTAAACTCAGGTCTGGAAGAGCCCTTCTCAGCTGCTAATTCTCTGGGAACCATGTTGAGCCCCAAAAATATCCAGGGCTGTTTATCTGTCTTGCCCCAAGACAGAGAGACCAGCAGAACTCCTTCTCAGCCTTGCAGCAAACACAGACCTTTGAGAGACATTGGTGGGTTTTTTTCTAAGTAACAAACCACAGATGGAGAAAACACCAGTGGTACTTGAGTCCCATAACCCTGTACCAGCAGGAGAGAAGTGAAAGGGCCCTAGCCCAACTTAAAAACTGCATTGTATCCTCAGACTGGAACAAAAAACAGGGAAAGAACTCCTCCATGGCTCTGGATCTGGCACTTGTGACCAGCCTGAGTGTGGGAGCAGGATGCATCAAGCAGGCAGCAGTGGTTTGGTAATGACCAAGGAAATGGAACCCCTGTGTTTCCAACCATTGAGTAGGATGGATCTCACCATCTCTGCTGGGCCTAGTTCGTGTTTGGTGTCATCAGGATAAAAGAGTTTTATATCATCAGGTCAAAGGAGTCCCAAATGGGAATCCACTCCAAAGGTAACTTTTGCCAGAACTGACCAGCTGTGAGAACACAAACCTGCTGCAAGGCTCCAAAAGCCACCAGTGTGTTCTGGGGGTGACCAAGCAGCTTTGGGACAGGAGACACTTCTGAAGTCACTGAGGACTGGGTGAGCACAATTCTTGGTACCATGCTGCTTGTAGCAGCTTTTATTTTGGCTTCTGCAGGCAAAGGGACATGGGGAGAGATCCTGCTGAGACAAAAACTGTGTGTATGCTTGCCTTCATTTTATTCTTTGGCCTGACATGATTTTTAGCAATTATTTAAATATCTGCTTTTCAAATAACTATAAATCCAGAGAAGCTGCTGGTTGGGCATAGTGACTGAACCCAGAAGAATGTAACAAGGTGTATTAAACACCCACTATTCTTTGCTTGGGGGAGATTTTAAACAGGGTTGACATCTTAATCCCTTCACTTGAGGCAGCTCAGGCAAAAGGAAGGAGTAAAAGTTGGTGTTAACTTGGGTGTTTCCTGCCTTTGATCGTTCTGAGTCACTCAACCATCATGTTCTTCTTTTACCTCTTGGCATGTCCAGCAGGGTTAGCACTCAGTTCTATAGCATGAGGGGTAGTTTTGGTTGTCACAGTGCCCTATGAAAATCTTGCACAATGAGTGCAGTGAGCTCCCAAAATCAAGGGATCTCCAGCTGATACTTCTTCACATCCTGCTTCTATAATCCAAGAGGTGGCTTGAAGGATGAAAAGGACTAAACTTGGTACGTTTTACTTCCCTGGGAAGGTGGAAGCATTCAGGTGGATGATGATGATAAGCTTGGAAAGGATGATTTATAATCAAATTATTCTTTACTTTTGTTGTAGGTGTAAAACTTAATCAGCCATCATAATGCTGACTTACTGCTGAATATTCCCCATGGAACTCCTGACAAGTGAGTGATGTTGGGATTTTGGCTGAACAGTTCATCCAAGGTCCCACAGCAGTTTATGTTAAAGCAGAATTTGGAAGATCAGTTTGAGGTGCAGCTGCTGCTTCTTATAGAATCAGAGAATGATGGTTTGGGTTCGAAGGGAACTTTAAGTTCATCCAGTCCCACTCCCTGCCATGGGCAGGGACACCTTCCACTATCCCAATGTGCTCCAAGCCCTGTCCAACCTGGTCTTGGACACTCCAGGGATAGAGCAACCATAGCTTCTCTGGGCAACCTGTGCCAGGGCCTCACCAGCCTCACAGTGAAGGATTTCTTCCTAATATCTAATCTAAACCTGTCCTCTTACAGTTTAAAGCCATTCCTCCTTGTCCTGTCGATGCACAAAGGGGGATGTCTTATTCTAGCAGAAGGAGGAATGGATTGAGCAACACATTACACACTGTCCTTTTAAAAAGGCACAAATATGCCATCTTCCCATCTTCAGGGGCCCTGGAGGGATCAGAATTCAGCTGGAGTTTATATTCTTGCCGTGTGAGAAAATGAGACCAGAAGTGTGCAGCACTTTATCCCTGTCTTGTTTACAAGCAGCAGGAGAATGTCCTGGGAAATGTGTGCAGCTAATTTTAGGTGACGACATAGTTCAGGCCCTCCAAAAGGAGAAGGAATGTATCTCCAGCCAGACTGCCTGGAGCTTCAAAGTGCCTGAGGGCAGTGGATGTTTACGGCATCTCCAGAACGTGAAATCTTTTGTGTGCAGACAAAATCGTCTGGTGTGCAGAGGTGGCTGTCATGGACATGATTGTGAAATCCCCCATCTCATGGAAGAGGAGAAGGTGCATCTGGGGTGGTTTGCACTGTGCTAATGCTCTCCAGCCCCAAACCCAAGGGGATTTCCAAATGCTAATTAATTAAGAATCAGAGTTTTCTGTTTCCAGTAGTAGACACACATGGAGCGTGGAGGCTGATCTGGTGTTGCACAGGAACCTGAAAGGACCTGGATGAATTGCATGGCTTGATTCCCAGCTAAACTACCCTACCTTGGAGGCAGGAAGGAAAGAGGCTGAATTTAAATAACCCACTACACACTCCCTGTGTTTTTTTCCATCTTCTGTCTTGTTTCCCAGCACTCAGCTGAGACGGGGATATGCTGGGGCTTCATTGCACAGTGCCTGGGCTCCCGGCCTGGCTTTGTATTGGCCCAAAGAAGGTATCATTCCTTGCACCACTTCTCCCCGGGAAAGCTTCCTGATCCTAAGGAACAGCTCCATCTTTCTCAAGTCAGTCCATATGTACAGAGGCTCCTGTCCAATACCCAACTGCTCTGTCCCACCCTGGCCAGCGAGGACTAAGAGTGCCCTCTGCTGCACTCCTCCTTTTTGAGTTGTTTTGTTTATTCCCGAAGAGCAAGTGCTCTGCTTGCTCTTCGGGAATAAACAAAACGACTCTTTAACACAAAAAACAACTTTTTCATGTTCTAAAGGTCTGCCGTGCTGGCTGTGCACAAGCCTGGTGCAGTATTTCAGCAGCAAACAGAAAGGATCACGACCTAAAATAAAGATGTGTGTGATCCTGCATCCATCACAAAGCACTTTGGGGAAGTGCTCTTTGTGAAAAAAAGAGTGGCTGCCAGTGCTGCAGGACTCCTCTGCCCTTTATGGAAAGCTTTCATCCAGGAGTTTTTCATTGTCTTGTAAAATACGCAGCTCCTCAGGCAGGAGTTCCAATCACGAAACTTTCATTCCCCGGAGCAGACAGGTGATGCTCAGCCAGACGTGTACCTGACAGCACCGAACTACCCATCCCTCCCTCCTGCTCAGACTCTGAACACCACAAATCTCTGTTTCATCACTCCTCAGATCTTGCAGCCGGAAAGGAACGGCTGTAGGTAGGGAAAGGGGGTCTGCGTCAGGAAAACTGTGCCAAGCTTCATAATCGGAGGTAGAAAAAGAAAAAAATTAAAAGTAATAATCCTGCTTTTACTGGGGTTTCATTTACCCACCTGGAAGGTAACCAAGCTGCAGGCAGCAGTGGCAGCCCCGTAACTGCTGGAGCCGCAGGAATCCCCTCGTGTTCCCTGGAATTTGGGCATTTTTTGTTGCACCCTTTTGGGCTCGGTTCCAGCTTGTCACTCACTGCGGGGCCCACCCCTTCCAGAGGATATTTAAAGAGAAGATGATGTACAACTTGCTCGAAAGAGACGGGAAACTCCGAAGGAGAGGGAGGGAGTAGCCAGCAGCCTGGATCCCTGCCCTTCGCAGTACTCGGGATGCCTGGCAACTTGGGGACAGTGACCCGGACCCTGTTCCTGCTCCTCCTTGCCCCTGGCTGGGTATGTACGGCCCTGCAGCAGCTCTGCCTGGGCACTGCAGCTTCTTGCTTCGATGCATGCGAGGGCTTTGGCTGAGAGACTCTTCCTAGCTGCCACCTGCTCCCGAGTTTCCGAGGGAAGTGGGCTGGGAGCAGAGTGATGCAAACGTCCTGGGTACCTAAATCACACTGGGGGCTGCTCCGTGTAACACGTGTCATCCACGGATCTCAGAGCTCCTGGCACATAGGAAGGGGTTTTGTTTCCTCCTACTCCTGGAAGCCAGAAATCGGCTCTGGTCTACAAGCGGGAGTAGAGAGCAGAGAGAGGGGAAGTCAGTGAGTTTGTCATTACAAAGAGTAACAGTCTCATATCCCAACTCCTTACCATCACCATCCTTCCCCAGCTGTCACTGAATCTACCCATGTGCTCCCAAAAGCAGTGATCCCAAGGGGAAAATTAGACTGCATCATCTCCAAAGCAGGATTTGTGCCTATTTTCCTGTTAATACAAGTTCTTGAGAGCAGCTGATTCCTCTTAGGACATTTGAGTACTGTTCTCGTGTCAGCAGCATCAGGAATGTCACTGCCATCATTAAATTGCTGTAAGTCAATTTTTGGCTCAGTCAAACTGGGTTCACAGAGCCCCTTGCAAGGCTTGTTGAGGTGAGAAAGGCAATCAGTTCCTGGTTGCTGAGGTCTGTTTGATTGCTCCTAGCAGTACTTAGTGTGTGCCAGCCCTTTTCCTGCTGAGAACGTGAGCTGGGCTGCAGTCTAAGGGAAACAGCTGCCATTTAGGGTGGCCATCTTGATTCTTACTCTGGCTCAACTGTGGCAGCACCATGTAGCTCATATAAACAATAACAAGTAATCCCAAACTGTGACTCCTGGTTACCACTCTGACAGGTGATTTTCCCTAAACTTCAATGTCAAATGCTCAGAAATGTGAGTTTTGACTTTCTTTAAGCATTAGGTTGGATTCAGTGACCTTTGATGTCTTTTCCAATGTCTTTAAGCATTAGGTTGGATTCAGTGACCTTTGATGTTTTTCTTTTAATGCTTTGTGGATTAAGGCAGAAAATGAGAGCTGTTACTCCTGAATCTCTCTCCTGTGTTGTTCAGAGGTGGGAGTAGCTCCAGGATTACTGTGAGTTTTGTTTTGGCTTATCCTGGGCAGGTGTCTGTATCCCTGTGCTCTGTCTGTGAAGGGGGTCCCTGGTTCTTGTCTCTCCAAAGGAGCTATTATACAATGCACTGCAGCAGCTGTAGGAAGGCATCTGTAGAGCCTGAGATGTAGAGAGAGCAGGGGTTATCCACAGTCATTTGGAGTTTGAAGGATGAATAGCTGTGTTTTGGCTGCTTAGTCTTGGAGCACTAAAAGAACCGGTTGAGTGTTTATTATATCACTTCCACCTTGCAGCATTAACCCCTGGCTCCCAAAGCTCTTTGCAAACACCCAGCTCAGCTAAAAATTCACCTTTTCCTGCCCTCTGAGTGCAGTCATGAGCCCAAACACATTTCAAAACATCCTCTTTGGTTTGGCTCCCTTAGCTGGTTCCCTGGGCTCCTGTGGACATTGGTCAGGAATGAGAAATCCAGACAGTGCCACGAACCTGCTGCAGTGGTGGGAGCTCATGTTGCAGCACCCATGCCTTCCAAAGGGTGCAGGGGAAGAGGTTTTATGTAAATTTGAGGCAAGAAGAACATTCTCAGTTTTTCTTACCTGCAGGTAACTGGGTTTGGTTCTGGCAGTTGGGAGGGAGCTTGTTCTGGCTTATCAGCTGAGCAGACAGCTCTGGGGAGTCAGAGGTGGAGAACACAATGGAGTGGAGCAGAGCAGGGGAATCCTCTGGTCTGAGTGTTGGCACTTCTGGCATGGCTTGGCCATCACTCAGGGGTCCTGGAGGGCCCACAGCTTCACACACAGTGTGATGGATGCAAGAGCTGTCAGAAAAGCCAGGAGCAAGGAGAGCCAACATTCCAGGCTTTAGAACCTTCTTAAATCCATGGCCTTGACCTCTGGTTCTGTTCTGCTGCTCTCAGAGTTCACAGAAATGCTCTGTAAACCTCAACAGAAGCCAGGTCAAAGTTGTCGTGAACTTGAAGTCAGGAGTATGCCCAGTGAAGGCAGAAGTGAGTTTTGGGACAACTCTTTCTGCAGAGGCACAGATGTGACAGCCTGGTCAGAGAGTGAGAAAACTAGATGAGTTTTCCCAGAATCGGCTTGTGAGACTTTAGGGAGTTGAAGATAAACAACAATGGCTTATTATTATAAACAACCTGCACGTGGTGTTTTCCTACTCTGTTTTCCTGTTTTTCTCAAAGATTGTTTATGAGAAAGGTGTTTTGTTAATCAGCCAGTCAGGTGAAGTGTATTGATTATTGACCAATCTAATCTATCTGTATTGGAACAGTGTATAAAAAGAGAGAATTCAAAGTAAAGTGAGGTGCTGTGCAAACCAGACTTCTGGTGAGTCTGTGTCATTTCTTACTTGGCAGTGACACAGATGGAAGAAAATGAAATATTCTCTGAGTTGAATCCCTCTGGACCCAGGTCAGTGTCAGGTTCTGTGGAAATGTTGGGCTTTGTGTTACCTTTGGGTCTGCAACAAGGCCCTGAATTCCAATCCTGGCAGTTCTTGGGAACAGTTTGTGGAGTTATTTGGGGCAGTTTTAGGGTAGTTCTTTGGGCAGAAGAACAAGAAGCAGCCCTTAGAAAGAATGCAGGGTGAAGGGTGCTCCATGCAAAACCAATATAATCCACTATTCAGACTCTCTGAAAAAAAAATCAGTAATGGAGAGCTCAAGGAAGTTGGTTGAACATTGACTTCTTCCCACTTGAGAGCCTCCCTGGCCAGGCAGTTTTTCAGTGCTCTGGCTGTTGGGTGTGTGTGAGCCAAACCCCATTCCGGCTCATTCCCTCTTCTTCCAGGCCTTGGAGAGCAGCAGGAATTATAAATAGCTTGGGCTGACTTTGCTCAGCAATGAAACCAGCAAGGAGGAGCCCCAACACCTCCTGGGCAATGGAGGGAAACACATCTGAGCCGACTGGTGGGAGCATCTGGGAGTATTTAGAAGGGTCCTGAAAATCATGGTGAATTGGACTTTTGAGTTGATGGCTGGGGGAGCTGAGGTACAGCATAGGTGGGTGCAGGGTCACCAGCTGGTCTTTGATACAACAGATGTTCTCCTGCTGAAAAGCAGCTGTGATTCAATGAGGAAGTGAAGCTGCTGTGAACAGAAGGTAAAACCAGGTGGGCTGGTTATGTGGGTGAGTTATTAAGGAAATAACTAGTGCCAGCAATGATTAATGAGGGTGGGAAAGAAAAAACACAGAATTGTAGAATCATGGAATGGTTTGGGTCAGAAGGGATCTTGAAGATCCTTGTCATGGGCAGGGACACCTTCCACTAGACCAGGTTGGACAAGGCTTGGAGCAACCTGGTCATGGGCAGGGACACCTTCCACTAGACCAGGTTGCTCCAAGCCCTGTCCAACCTGGCCTTGGACATTTCCAGGGGTGAGACAACTCAGTTGGGTTTAAAGCTGTTGCATTCTCTTATCCCCAAAGAACTTGGTTTGCTTTGCATTTCAGCAGAACTATTTTGGGAGCGTTTCTTTCTATGGCCTGTGACTGACACTGCATTGGAAAATGCTTGTTATCACTATTTTTTCTTAAGTGCATGAATTACATCTTAATATAGATCCCACGTTAGGAATGCTTTGTCTCTTGTGTAATCTCACACACGCACTCCAACTCATCTGGGACTGAATAACACGTTCCTTGGCAGCTCCAGCAGCTGGAGCTGGAAAAAAAAAAGTAGGGAAGATTTCTGTAGTTTTAGTTCTTTTAATGCATTTCACCAGTTGGGAATTGATTCCTGGGACATGCCAGGTTCTGATGAGTGGCTCCAGGACAGTCGGCTGGGAACAGCTTCCAAAATACTTAGTGCTAGGAGTTATCCAGGAGAATTACGCGGATTCCTGCTGAGCAGGGAGACTCTGCAAAGACTGACCCCTTGGGACCTCCAGAGGGAATGGCTGGAGATCTTTGAGGAGTGGTTTAGATGGATATTAGAAGGTTCTTCCGCTGGAGTGTGCTGGGCACTGCCCAGGCTCCCCAGGGAATGGGCACAGCCCCAAGGCTGCCAGAGCTCCAGGAGCCTTTGGACAACACTCTCAGGTACAGGGTGGGATTGTTGGGGTATCTGTGCAGGGACAGGGGTGATACTCCATCATCCTTGTGGGTCCCTTCCGACTTGAGATATTCCATGACTTTGAGGAAATATTTAGCCCAACCCCAGTCCCACAGTGCTGTGTTGGTGACACAGCTGTACAAAGAAGGTTGCACATTCTGACCCCACATGAACTAAAGTCAGGGCAACAGTAAAAACAGCTGGAAAATTTTTCCTACTCTGATTGGTGACAGACACAATATTCGAGGAAGGTATTTCACAAGTGATGGCTGGGTGGGATCTGACAAGTGCAAACAGAGCCATAGTAAGATATATTTTTTGACCTGTTCCAGGTGTGTATCCCCCCTCCCTGCTGCCCTCAAGGCTATTACCAGCTCAGCTGCTGCTTTCCTGGGGTGACAGCAGAGCTGCGAGGGGTGTGCCTCATTGTATGCTTCCCTCTCCACCCTGTTCATAGAACTGCAGGATCCCAGAGTGCTTTAGTGGCATCATCCATGTGCCAGGGTTGTGCCAGCCCTCGGTGGGAGCTGAGCCATGTCCAGGATAGTGGAGTGGTGCGTGGAATGGGGCAAGGGGGAATTTGGATGGGCAGGATCTGAACAGTAAACCAAGTTGGAGCTGCACTGATGTTTCTGAGGAGGTTTCAGGGGATCTCTAGAGACCACACATTCTGCACTGTTCACAGTCAGAGTGTTACATCTTGCCCAAATCTGGGCACAGCCAGAGCTGAGCTGGTGTTCCTGCTCTGAGCTGATGCAGGACAGGGATGGCACACACTCAGTGACTGGGATGCTGGATCCATCTGGGTTTTCCAGAGCAGGTAATCCTACTTCAGCTGTAGCCTGGTCTCTGGTGTCTGAAGTGTCATGAAGCCAAGGGTGGGTTTCAAGGGCTGTCCAGTGAAGTGCTGCCAAAGGGGGGCATTTGTGCACTCACAAGGTCCCAAGGTAGGTTGGTTGTGCTGTGTTCCTTGGAAAATGGAAAACAGAAGGCACATGTAATAAGGAAGAAAGCATGAGATGCAGGGGACAAAATGAAACCTGTGAGTTTCTGGGCTGGTTTCCAGCATCCCCACAGTCCCACTGCCTGGCTTTGGGCAAGTCCTGTTGCTGTGCACATTGCTTTTTCAGCTTCCACTGGGTCTGACGCTGGTGCAGAGGTTTTGATGGTTGTCCTGTGTAAAAGCTGGAATTCCTTGCTGTTAATGATTACTACTTTATTGCTTCAAGGAAGGGCGAGCTGGGCAGGGGACTGAGCTTCTGCTTGTCCTGTTTGTTTTGGATCTGCTTCCAAGAGGCATCTTTTTTTTTCCCCTTGACCTCCAGATGAAATAGGGATGAAGGAAAACATGAGTCCTGTGAGTACTTGGGAGCTGCATACATCCCTCTGCAGCAGAACTGTTCTCCTTCTCTTCTGGGGTATCTGTGCTTTCAGCAGAACCATGTTTTTCCTCTCCCTGTCCAGCTGCCTTGCAATAGACTCATTCTCTCCATGGCTTTTTGCCTTCCAGGTAGAACCACAGGTGTGCACATTCCCATGCCAGTGTCTCTCCCAACCTCTGCAGGTACCAGCCACGTGTGAGATGCTTGTGGCTGCTCCAAGGTGTGTGCCCAGCAGCTGGGCGAGCTCTGCTCCTTGCACAGGCCCTGTGACCATCACAAGGGACTCTACTGTGACTTCTCAAAAATCCACAGAGGCAGTGGGATCTGCTTAGGTGAGAGCTGCAGGTTCTGTCCTCGTGTGTTTTTTTCCAGAACATCCATCAGAATTTCTTTGGCGCTTCATCCAGTGTCATGCTGGGAGATCAGTGCCAGCCCTGGGAAGAGCAGATCCCCTGGCACACACAGCTGGCTTCTCACAGCTCCAGCAAGGCATGAGTGGGGCTGTGGGACTCTCCTGTGTCCTGTGACATTCTCAGGGGACATCCTCTACCCTTTGGACAAATATCAGCTCAGCTCTTACTGAAAGTATTTTTTCTTGGAATATCCTACCACAAATCCCTCTGCCTTGTGCCAGGGAGGGGTGTTCTGCACTTCGCTGCTTCTATGCAAGAGGCAAAGTGTATTTCTGGCCATAGCCAGATGTGGGTGGTAAGAGCTGAATAGCGCATTGTGTCTCTGTGGAACATGAGACTTCCAGAGCCAGGTAATGCAAATGCAGAATCTGCTTTCTCTCCTGACACCTCTATTCAGCTAGAATAGAAAAAAAAGAAGTTAATTTTTTTTTTTTTAGTCATTCCTTCTGAAGCAAGCAGAAATTATTTTGGTCTAGAGGAAAATAAAGTATTTCTGCAACCTCCTGGTCTTTGTTTAAAAATAAGACTCCTCTGCCCCATCTCTGACAGGAGCCAACAATTTTTTCTTAAATTCAAGCTTTTCAAAATAGTCAGGAAGACCTAAGAGTTGGCTGTTTATTGTGAGTACTTGGGGCGTCGTCAGGGTGAAGGGGAATTTGAAAGAAACAATCCTTTATATCAACTACAGCCAAGTTCCAGTCTTTTGGAATCATGGTTGGGGACGGCATCGCTGGTTGGAGGGAACCCATATCTTTGATAGCATTATTAATTTGGCGGAGGTCGTGGAGGAGCCGCCACTTGTCTTTATTGGGCTTCTTGATGACAAACACTGGGGAGTTCCATTCGGACATGGTCTC
>JAYDZK010001160.1:0-20535 GCA_034509185.1 Euphonia xanthogaster
AACCTTGCCCTGAGCTCCAGCCTGAGCTGCCCTGGCCCAGCCCCAGCCGTGCCCTGGCTCCTGTCCCTGGCCCAGAGCAGGGATGGGAGCTGCCCCTCGGGAGGAGCTGCACCCCTGGTGAGATGTCCTGTCTCATCCTTTTCCTTTCCTCCCATAATTAATTTGATTTCAAATTACCACATTTTCACATCAGCAAGCTCAATATTTTTTAAAGACCAAATTTGGCTCACGAGACTTTGCATCATGTGCTTCAGGTTTGAATGTGTTTCAGAATGAAACCACAATTTTGGTGTGGAAAAAAAGATTGAAACGCTTCATTCGAAAGTGCCCAAATGAAATGTTTCAGTTATGAACCTGAATCAAAGCTTTGATTTTGCAAAGAAACTCAAGTCAATTTGAATTACCCAGCACATGTTGCTCCTGGTAAGATCAGTGTAAATTAATGGTGCTTAGGCCTTTGCTGATCAAGCCATAAATAAACTTCTCAATGGCCCTGGTAAATTCATTTTGTCATAACTCTTTCCTAGGGAGGTAAACTGTTGTGCAGAGCTGAGTGTAATTAGTCAGAGAAAATCACTGAACAGGCTGATGCACAGACAATATTTCTTGGCCCTCAAAGACAGTGTTTTAATTGCCACACTCTGCTGCCTAATTCCCAGTCATTAAAGTAATTCAATTAGACCATATTAAATAGACAGTGACGAAGCTTGGGAAGCTGGGACTGATCACAAACAACCACACCACACTGAAACAGTGACTTGGACAAGGGACATGCAGGAGACACTTCAGGACACCTCTGGAACAGCACGAGCTGGCTGTGAAGAGGAGCAGGGAATGCCACACTTTCCCCTCTGCAAAGACAGTACCTGTGGATGCTACTGTGTTTACAGGCTGGGAACGTTGTCCACTGCTAATTCCATAGAGCTCAATCTCATATTCCGTGCCCTCTTTCAGCCCTGTTATATCCTGGGTGCGCTCATGGCCTGGCACTATCAGCTCCAGGGGGTCAGATTTCCTTTTGGTGTCCCTGATTTTTAGAACAAAGCTGTTGAAAACCCCTTCATCTGCAGTCCAGGAGAGACGGAATCCATCTGGGGTTGCATCTGAAACCAGAAGGTTGTCGACCTCGGGTTCTGCTTCTAAAAAAGGAGAAGATAGCAGTGGGGAAAAAAAAAAAGATTTTTAATCAGTTGATCAGAGACCTGAGTGAGGTCTGGCTATAGCACACTGCAAGAATCCAACCACAGTTCAAAGCAAGGGGAACAATCTGCCAGCTATTAAAAAAATAAAACAAAATATTAGTGTTATACAGAAGAGGATAAATGTGAGTGTGTGCAGGCCCATTCTAACTTTCACTCTTGAACAGCAAACCACTGCATGGACACACAGGTTTGTCTCCCACATGCAGAGTTACACATGCTAAAGGTGAGTTTCCTGGGCATTTATCCCTCCCTGCCTGTGTGACACATTTATGGCCAATAAAAACAAGCTCTTGTTGCAGAACTGCATCTGGAACACTGTCAGACCTCTCTCTGCTAGGCGGACAACATAGAAACCACTGAAAATTCTTTTTCTCCATGCAAACCCCTTATTTCATGCACTTCTGGTATCTGTGATGATTCTGATTCTGATGAATCCTTTACTGTGCTCTTAAACAGCAAAGGGGAACCATGACAATTCCTCTCTTCAACAGCACCCTTCAATCTAAATGCAAGAGCTGCTGCCTTTGGTTAATGAACCCATTCAAGAGGAGCCCAAGGGCTGTAAGTTATTAATTACCTGTGAAACACCTCTAACTCATATGGTCAGGCACCATTAGCTAGAGAAATGCTACTGGAGTGGTTATGCTCTACAGCACCTCCAGTGCAAGCTTTCCTTCCACACACAGCCAATCCTATTTATTTCCTCTCAAACCTCCCACCAGATCCCCCCTTCCCAGCTTCACTGCTAGCCAGACAGGAATGTGCAGATGGTTCTGGGGCTGGAGAATCAGCCTGTAATCATTTCCCAAGAAAGTTCAAGTGCTGCTGGAGCACAGCAGCTCTGATGGGGTGGAAGCATGAGCTGGTGTGAGGAGAGAGGTGCCAACTTTGGGGTGGCAATGATCCCCCTGTGGGTGGAACCCACATGGAGAGGGAAAGAGAGGAGGCCATGGGAAGAAGTCCATGGCTCTTCCTGAAGGTCCTGCTGGCTGGGACGTGGGAGAATGCTGCTGTTGGAGAGTGCTGATGTACCCAGCTGTTAACAAGACGAGCTCTGCATGCAGCCATTCTTCTTTCAAGACTTTGTTAGAGGTACCTGCAAGACCAGAAGGAACTTTCACCCCTCAGACCCCCACATGCTCCTCCACAGGATCCCTCAGAGGGTAACATCCAGTTAAAGAGAACAGAATTCCACTGGTGAACACATCAGTCACGAGGAGTTACGTGGAGCCACGATGCAGACAAGGATGCAAAAGCCAAGGTTTGCATGAAACATCTTCCATGTCAGAAGGAAAGTGAGAGAAAAGAGTGGAAGGGAACAAAATTTGCTCACATTGAAATACCTGTAACAGCCAGAGCGCTCAGGGGCTTTGTTTGGTGCCCCTTGGCAAACCCATAAAGCAAAACCTCATAGCCAATGCCAGTAATTAGGCCTTTAAGCTTCAGCTCCCTCTGGGCTCCCGAAAGGAGGAACTCCTGTGGGTCCAGCAGCTTGCCAGAATCCACCACGACTACTAGAAAGTTGTCAAAGGCATTCTCCGATGCCATCCAGGACACTGTGAACCCATAGGGGTTCATATCAGACACTGTTAGGTTTTCCAGTGGGGGCATGGCCTCTAAAAGAAGGGAAGGTGCAAAAACACACACACAGAAAAAAAAAAAGAAGTGAAAAACATTGCAAATTAGAAAGTGTCAGATTCCATCAAACAAAAATCCCATTTGTCCCCCCAGTGTGGATCTAATAGTCAGGACCACAAGATGAGGATTTTCAATGGAGCTCAATTTTGAAGTTTTCTCAAGGATGTCTCAGCCCCTCCTCTCACAACTCCACTGAAACCCCCCCAAGCTCCCTTTGTAAGCACATTGCTGCTGCTACCCTTGCACTGTGAG
Source organism: Euphonia xanthogaster (assembly GCA_034509185.1). NCBI lineage: Eukaryota > Metazoa > Chordata > Aves > Passeriformes > Fringillidae > Euphonia > Euphonia xanthogaster. Next base: position 3,093 of record JAYDZK010001160.1, read on the forward strand.
AAAGTTGTAACCAAAAGTGCTTTAGAAATGCTGCACATAAAGCTTTCAATTACTTTTACTTCCCTCCACTGTCAGTGCTTTAGGGACAAGCTTGAGTTTGAGCATTCACAACTGCTGTATTTTGCTTCTTTACCTATTGCATGTGAATATCTCCAGGGTTAGTTTTCAGTGATGGAGGGGTCAGAGATGCCAGAACAGGAACATTAATCACTCAGGGTCACAGCCCGTGCAAATCAGCTGCTGCTGGGCTCTGTTGATAACTTAAAGAAATTCCATTGAGGGCTCCTTTTCCACATCAGTGTGACATTTGTCAAAGTGAAAAGATGTGGAAAACACTTCAAAATTTATCCACTAAGTCACATTAAAAAAAAAAAGGCCACAAGGTTCTCAGTGTATTTTGCTCACTCAAAATCTGACAAGTCAAGTAGGAAGATCAGGTGGCTCTGCTAAGCCCTGGCCTTGATCCTGGAGCCCAGGCACTGCTTGTATTTCTCCACAGGACTTGTCCAGCCTTGCTCTGTTGGCTCAGGAGCTGATTCAGCCAATCTTCCAACCACTCAAAACTCCACTCACTTCAGAAAACACCAGTTAAAGGCTGAGCCTTCTCCAGAAAAGGGCTTTGGTTTTGCTTTTGACATTTCACAAACACTGAAATGGATTTTGTTAGAACTTGCCATAAAAATTCCCCCCTGAAGAGTTATAATTTGGAATTCCTTATGTATTAATATTTACACATTTGAGTATTCATTTTAGAGATATTTTTGCATCTTATTTACTTCTAATCAAGCAATCCCCAAGATTCACATTTTGGGTAGGTCCCTGGAAGGGAACATCCTGGGACAGGAGGTGTTCCATGAGCCAGTCCTGTCTGATGAACTTCTGAGCAGCAGGCAAATTTCTCCCTCCAACTTCAGGAGTTATAAAAGATTATTAGACATGGGAGAAAGGCTCCAGAGGGGTCTTAATGACAGAATCATGGAATCACAGAATAATTTGGGTTGGAAGGGACCTTAAACTCATCCAGTTCCATGGGCAGGGACACTTTCCACTATCCCAGCTTGCTCAGAGCCCTATCCAACCTGGCCTTTTAACTCCCTTTAAACTAATCCTGCTCCTAGGAATTTTTTTAAGGTCAACATTCCTGTTCTGACCCCTCTTTGCAGCAGGTTTTCAAACAAAGCCATCGCTGCTGGCGAGATACTCCCTGCTGGGGAGATCCTTTTTGGGTTACACATTTTCCTGAGCCAAGAAAGGGACTCCAAAGCTTGGAGCAGGTACCTGTGGTGACAAAAGCAGTGAGGGGCTCTGTGTGGACACCTGCCCTGGTGGTGCCCTGAATGTGAATGTCATAGGCAGTGTGGTCTGTGAGCCCTGAGATGTGGGCGCTGCGGGTGCCCCCCGGCACCGTCAGCTCCTGGGCTTCGTGTGCCGCCAGGGAATCTTGGACTTTGATAACAAACGTGGCAAAGGGCCCGTCTCGGGTGGTCCAGGACAGGTTGAAGCTGTCAGGGGTAACGTTTGTGAGGGCGAGCGTGCCCAGCTGTGGCTCAGCCTCTGGGGGAGAAAGGAATACAGGTGAGCAGGCAGCTTTACTCAAGGGGGTGGGGGAATCAGCAGAGGGCGGTTGGAGGTGCTCAAAAATAATGGTTTAGGCTTGTTTTGCTGTGGTTGAATGAAAATAAAATAAGATAATAATTTTTTAAAGAGCAGCATTGCAAGAGCTATGTTCTCAGGTTTTGGAAATAAGCCACTGAAATTAGTGCTGACTTTTATGTTTTTTCATTTAATTTTCTTAAATAAACTCAACTTGCCTAATGAAATCTGGGCCTGGTTTACAGAAGCACCAACAACATGCACATACAAATTGTGGGAATTCCACACTGGGAATTTGATGGGAATACAGACCCACAGCAATTCCAAAATAGAGAAAGCTGGATTCAGGCAGGAATCCTTGAAATCACAGTCCAGGTTCTGTTTGGTGTTTCTGTTGCCTGGAGTTGTAGATATTTCTATTTTTGGACCCTGAGGTTTATGAGGGATTTCGGGGATTATCTCAGCACTAATCTCAGGCCAAAACCTCCCTGGATTCCACAGATAAGGTGTTCCTCATCCTCTGATTAGGCACAGAGAATGTCTAATAAACAGTAAACCCCACAACCCTGCTCTTGCTCTCCTTCCTGACTGTTCAGTGGTCAGGGCACCTCCTTAAGAAGCCAAAACTTTCAATTTGTGCTGGAGAAAATTCAAATTCACATCTCTTTCCTGCCAGGAGAGAAACTTGTCCTTCAGCAGAGGGAGAGTTCCTTACCCATTCTCTTTTAAAACTCTTACACTTAGCACAAAAATCATTTAAGTTTCATTAAAGCCCAGAGAGAGAACAAACACAACCCAACAGTCAGAGGGTCAGAGAATCCTCTGTTTGCTCTCTGGGCTGATTTTCTAATTTTTGTGTTGCCAATTGAGTAGGAACCAAGAACACCTTGGGAAATGCAGCCAGTGAGACACAGAAAAATAATGATGGAAGAGTGATCCATGCTGGGAGAAAAGTCAGAGAGAGGATCCCACCAACAGAGAGTGGTGAAAGAGTGAAATCTTTCTCTTTGCTAAAACAAGTACTGCTGCAAGATGCTCCAACTTTTACTCCCGTCCCTCATTGCAAGACTTTTAAATAATAATCCACCTCCTTCTCTGGAACTGTCTGGGAAGAGGTGAAAGGAAGTGGCCCCGATTAAGGACACAGGTGTCACAGATGTCATGCTATCAACCAGTGACATGGATGCCTTCGTGGCCAGCAGGGAAGGTACCACCATGGTGCTCTTGAAGACAGGCAAGGAGATGAGAAAATATCCAAAAAGCAAACAGGGTTGGGTAGAAAACCCAGGAAATCTGAGCCCTCAGCCCCACATGCAGCTCAGAGAGACCAAATGGAGCCTTTCCAACCTCAACCTGGCATGGCCACATTCCTTCACATGCCACCTGCATCCATGGTCAGGCACATTCCCATCATGACAGCCTGACTCCAAGGAATGTTACATGCAAAATGAGCTGGAATCATATCCTCAGGCAAGTCTTAGTGATCTCCTGCCATCCTGGAATCACCACCACCACCCAGGGAAACAAGACAGGCAGTGGAGACTCAAAGGGAGCAATGCAAGGGACAGAGTGGTGGGCTGACCACCAAGAAAAGAAGAATTTGTGTTTTGAGCCCTGCTCTGTGCTGAGTACATAAAAATCCTGGGCAGAGAAAATATGGGAACCAGCAGAAGGTGGCCAGACCACTCCATGCAGTTTGGGCTGATCATTTCACATGCGGCACGAAACGCCCACCAGAGATGCAAATGCCTTGGGAGACATTTGGGTGTAAGGAGGACAAAACTGACATGCAGGAGCCTCTCCAGTCTGAGAACCACACCAAGGCCTCTCTCCCACCCCCAGCAAAGCAAGTGAGGGTACGATGAACAATTTCATTCAAGATCAAGTGCAAAGATGCTGAGTGAAATACATCAACCATCTGGAGCAAGGCAATTATATATACACTGAACTTGCAGAGGGGTGTGTATATATAAGGAAACCATCATGGTTTACTACTGCCTCTCTTAATGCTGGGGGCACTTTTTCAGCCTTTTCCATTGCCACAGATCTTTTTCCAAGCCCTCTCAGTGCATTTCAGCCTCCCCTCATGGTTGGAAGGATCCATACTATAATTCCCCAAGGGAAAAATGATGAGTTGGAGCCGTGTTTTAGAGCAGTTTGGTGGACAGCAAGAGAAAGGAGAATAAAAAGCAAACCTGGAAGGTGAAGCAGTGCAATACCTGTGGTTGCCATGGCTGTCAAGGTCTGCCCACCTTGCCCATCAATTACCCCATGGAGCTGGACTGTGTAATTAGTGGCAGCTTTGAGGTTGGTCACTACAGAGTGCCGGGAGTCCCCTGGCACTGTGAGCACCAGGGAGTCCAAGGGGAAGTCAGAGTTCCTGACTTCCAGAATAAAGTGATCAAAGGCCTTGTCCTGTGCCTCCCAGGCGAGTGACAGGCTGGCTGAGGTAGCGTTTGATACACTGAGTTTGCTAAGGAGAAGTTCCTGTACTACGGGAAGAAAAAACAAATGGAAATGTATCACAGTTATTAAAAGCCAAAGCAATAAAATAAATTAATAGAGAAGTTTGAATTCACACGACCACAGGTCACAAGGGTCACCCAGCCTTGTGTTTTCCTATGTTTCCCATACTCCTGCTGCCACCCATCATCAAATGAGGATATTCACAGTCTGCTGCTGCTGGAAATTGGTATTATCTTATCTGATAGCTGAGATTTGATATTTTGCTTTCACTGACCACCTTACTCCATTCCTACGGCAAATCACTACGACAACTTTTCCTAGAGGGGCAAAATTTGGTGGAGGTGTTTAACAATCATAACATGAGCCATTATCCGCCTACAATAACAATGTTCTGTTTCTGTAGTCCAGTCCTCACTTTCCACTCTCATCCTGAACATTTGACTTCCCTGCCTTTTCTGAGAAAACTGTCAACTGTAAAACCTTGAAATGTTCAATGTGCCAACAACGCAGTGCCTGCCTATTCCCTTCTCTGACATCAACTCAAATGGGCTTTTCAATCTCTCACCCAACACAACCTGAATAATTGAAGCTGAATTCAAGCAGTGAATGTGCCTTGCAGGATTGTGATGGCACAGACTGAAACGTGCCTGACATCTTTTGTGAGAATCAGGGTAAATCTGTGCCTAGAAACCAGCTCATGTGAGAGAAGCTGTGTCCTCTCTGAGCTGTGGGAAAGATGCACACACAGGTTGAAAGGTGAATGTAAGGAATCATTTCCCACTTGGTTCTGGGGATATCTGCTTTGCTTCTCTTCTGCCTCAGAGGCTGCCCCATGATGTCTAGACTCATTGTGTGAATGAAACCCCAGCACGATGGGATTGCCTGACTTTGCTGCATGGGATGGTGGCTCAACATTCCCAGCTCACAGTGTCCCCGGCTGGTCTTCCTCGGAAGGTGTAGAGGCAGAGGGTTGGGAAATGGGTGGGCTGTGGGGTAGCTGAGGGCAGGGAAGGGGGCACAACCTGTAAGGAAGAGTTCAAAAAAGCAGAGTTAGCACTGAGGTAGGTTTTGTGTACCTGTGGTAGCTGCAGCACTGATTGCCTGTGTGCGGAACCCGCGAGAGATCCCGGAGAGGTAGACAATGAAATCAGTGCTGGGAGAAAGCCCTGAGATATGAGCAGTCCTTGAGTTGCCCGAGAGGTTGAACTCCATGGGCTCCAGCAACCTGTTAGAATCAATAATTTCAATGGTAAAGACGTCAAAGTCCCCGTTGGAGGCTGTCCAGGAGAGGTTGAAGCTTTCGGGGGTAATGTCGGAAACCATGAGCTCAGCAACGCGGGGCTGCTCTCCTGGGGAGGGAAACAACACCCATCAGAAGGGCCCCGACCTCCTCCTGCTCTCAAAGGCTCCTCTCTGCCATTCTGGCAGCACTGCCAGCTGGGGAAGGGGGTGTGAGTAAAAGCTTGCTACGAGCAGACAGGTGCTAAGGGGAGGAAATCAAATGAAGGCGTCACAAAATGTTAGATAAGAAAAAAAAATTAAAATAACATTTAAAAAGATTGTTATTTTCCTTTCCCTGTGGGAGCAGCCATGTCTTTGAGGTCTGAGCGTGAAAGCAGATGCAAAAGGACTGTCTTGAATGCCCCTGGGGCATTTGGAAAGGACAGCTGCCAGTTTTAGGAGAAGCTAAAACCAAAGCTGTTGCTTTATCCAAAGGAAAATCTTGTGTTTTGTTTACTCTTCTGCTTTCCCTTTCAGCTTAAGTCTGTGAAATCTGGCTTGTAATTTTGGAGTTGGAGCCAAAATGCAAAACAGGGAGAGATGCCTTGGGGTTTCTTCCTCTCTGCAGACATCCCCATAGCGTTACAGGAAGGTTCAGATATTTTTTAACAATTGGAAGTCCCCAGAAGGGAAGATTTTGAAAAGCTGGCTGCTGAGCTTGACCCAGAAAGGGAAGGGAAAACCTCAGCAGGGCATTTTCTGCTGTTTTCAGGAGGGTAAAGGAAGGGAGCACATTGCATATTTAGGCAGGACACCCATGATGTGTTTCCTGCTCTGTCTCTTTGTCCAGCACATTGCTCTGTTCTCCACGGGCATCTGCTCCCAGCTCCTGGTGAGGACTCTCAAAGCTCAGCACTTTACTGGGACACAGCATAGCCATTCCTGCCCAAGCCAGGCTGCTCCAAGCACTACAGAAACAAGCAAGCTCTGCTGCACTCCATGCTTTAATTCTGATTAGTTCTCACAGGTGCTTTCATCCCTTTCTGGGCAGGGTACCACGTGCTTGGGGCAGCCTGGCACCAGCCAGCTCTGGCTATCTGACAGAGACAGGAGGTTGCAAAGGGCTGAAGGGGAGCCCAGAGGCAGCAGAAATTGTCTCCAAGAGATTATCTGAAGGAAAGGCCACTGGTGCCCCTTTAGTGCCAATTAATTCACACTGTTCATTACAGTTATCAGGGCACCTGGGAGGATCAGAGAGCCTCACAGCAGAGATGTAAATGTACATTTATCTCTCATGGTCAAAGCCTGTGATAAGCTCTTATTTCAAACTGTTGCCTTTCACATGATCAGCCAGAAAGTGATTTTGGCTGATATGGAGTTTCTCCCTTGATGAGCTTCATGCAAGCTCCTGCTAGCACAGAGCTCGCCTGCCTCCTTTCAGGCCAGTTTTGTGCCAGGGTAGTTCTGCTGAATTTGATCTTTTGCATTATATCTTTTTCAGGCCAGACTGTTTCATGATCTTAGATGGCTTGATGCATTTTGTTATTCATATTAAGAATTAATTTGTGTCCTTTCCTATATGAGAACATATGGAAAGCGTTTGTCCTTACCCTGAGTCAGGTACACACAACTTTACTGTGTCTGAATTCACACAGAAGCTACTGCAGAATTTCAGAGGCAGCTTCTGAAGGGTAAAAACTGAACACTCTCAGGCTTTTTTTACCTGGGCTGATAGAGTAATGACTTTATGGCTTTGCCAGGCAACCTGGCCTGTGCCAAGCAGGTACAACATCCAGCTGGGTTCTGCTGTTAGTGTCAGCCAGGTAAGTGAGGAAAGGGAACAAAAAAAGCTGTTCTGAGGTGGGTGGGGGAAAGCAGGGAGGGAAGGGCTGCACCAGGGCACTGCATCTCTGTCTGGGAAGCCTGACCATGAGGCATCTCCATGCCAGAGGTGTTCAGCCAAGCGTTAAGGAGCTCAGGGCTGGCCATGCAAGGCTATCCCAGCCAGCAGGACCTGCCCAGCACTCGCAGGAGCTCAGGCTCACGTCTCTGTCGGAAGGAACTGCAGGGAAGGTACCTGTGGTGGTCTCAAGAGAAAGGGGCTTGCTCCTGTAGCCCCGAGTGAGCCCCTGAAGGGTGATGGTGTAAGGGGTGCTGGCCTTGAGGCCGGTGACATTCACAGAGCTCAGTGTCCCCGGCACGGTGACATTGTGGCTCTCCTCAGGGCTGCCAGCCTCCTGCACCTGCAGGACAAAGCTCTCAAAGGCCCCGTCTGCTGCTGTCCAGGTGAGCTGGAAACCATCCCAGCCAGGCTCTGACACTGACAATCTCCCCAGCTCAGGTTCCTCCTCTGGATAAGGACAGAGAGGCAATCTGTTACTTGGGTTGCAGAGTGGTGCTGATGCCAGATTATTTAATGAGGTTCTGTGTTAATGAATTTCACATTTAATCAGGGCCACTGTGATGCCCCCCCTGCCCCCCTGCATTTACATTATCAGCTGCCTCAGATAACTTCAATAAAGTCTCTTTGGAGACATAGCAAAACACAACAGTGAGAGAAGAATTGTAATAATTAATAAATATTGAGTGGCTGCCCACAGGAAGCAGCTCACAGAGAATCTTACAGCTATGAGTGCTTTATCAACATTAAACTCCCTATGAGATAAGTAGCTATTACCATGACAACTTTACTCAGTGTGATACACTGAGTTGTGGAACGACTTTACTTCAGTGCCATTCTGAAGTAACTGTTGTAAGGGTAGGAAAGGGTATGGTTTAAGCAGTTGGGATTCAGATATTTATGGTTTAATTGCATCCACTTGAAGGATGCTGCTTATGCTTCCAAACTATTTCAGATACAAAGCAACAAAGAAGAGAAAAATGCCTCCATGTCTGCGTGTCTTTAACGGATTTGTCTTCTTTTAGCTCAATATTCTAGCCCTAGAACCTTCCTGTGGGTGTAGACAGGACTTTCAGAGTTACTGATATTTGTCTAAAATCAAAATGTTCACTCACAGAAATTAACATTCTTGCAAACCCCCACAGGGGTGGCCAAGGAAGGTGGGAGCCATCAGAGGTAACTCTGCTGCTGTGAAATCTGAGAGCTGAGGTCATTTGCTCAGTGAGAATGGAAAGCTCTTTGTCACAAAGGGGATGCAACTGATTCCTTAACATCAACAGTCAGAGGGGAAAATGAGAGAGCACTGCCTGGTTTTTCTACCTGGAAACTCCTGTGTGCTCTATCACTGACCTGTGGCCTCTGCTGATTTTCTAGCACCCTTCTGATTTATTTGAGTTGTTGCACATAAGTGTTACAGTAAGAACAGAGTGTCTCTGAATGATCCCATTCTGCATGACTGAGAATTCATAAGAGATGCTGCATGAAGGGAAATGGATCTGTTTTGTCAATTGTAGACATCAACTTTATGCATATTGTAATACAGAAGTTAAGGGGGCCCTGGAATAAATGAAATTTAGGCTCAGCAGCATCACTCATATGGAATTTCTCCCTGTAAAACCAGAGTGATTATTGCATGACTGCTCAAAGCCTTAGGCAGGCAGCTGGGGCTGGATTTTCAGAGGCTGAGCACTCACAAATCATAAAAATCTTCAGTAAAATTAATTAACAAATCAGTAAATTGCTACTATTCAGGAACAGAAGTTCTGTTGAGCTTTTCCCATCCTGTTAGAAGGAAAGAGATTGTTTATGACATGATGATGATGTGAAACAACAATAAAAGAAATGCATTAATCCAGAGCTGTCTTCCCTTATCAGGAACAGAAAGGAGATTCATTAGGTAAAATATGAATTCTGTCAAAACAGGACTGTTATCTGGAAAAGAGAAAGCAGGACAGAAAGGGAACTGGTTGTATCAGAGATCACAATCTGTGGGTGGCAACAGAAACAAATAAAACAAATACATTTCCTTAAAATGAAACTAAAGTTAGAGTGAAGTTAAATCTTTTAAATAGAAGCTTGGTTATAATAAGTAATGCAGGAAGCATCACAGGTTGAAAGCAATTCTGATTTCTCCCAAAATGCTCAGTTTCATTCTCCTCGAGGATGCAGAGCCCCTTTTCCTGCCATTTGTGGCTCTTGCATCTCTGACAGAAAAGCCAACAACCCTCTCATGCTCTCCAGGGACCAAGGGGTTCTCCCGTGGAATCTTGCTCCAAACAGGATTGCTGGGGAGCTCCAAAATCCTCAGCCATCCAGCACAGATGACAAAGCAACCTCAGTGCCATGGTAAAGATCAAGGGATGATGTTTCTTATTAAAAAAAAACAAACAAAAAACACCAAAAAACCCCAAAGCCATAATCAGAGAGAACAAACCATGGAGAGGTGAGGCTGTTCTGGCTCTGTGAGATAATCTTTGTGTCTCTACATAAGTAGTTTACCTCCTATTGGGAGTTTGGTTTTGAGGGCTGGACAAGAACAGTCCTGAGTCCCCAGGTCTGAGCTCCCACCCTGGTGCTTGGTCATTACTGAACTCAGCCCTGTCACCTCTTGAAATTGATGGAAGAGGGGTAAGAGGTGGGAATTTCTGGGAAGGTATCACAATCTTTTTTTCTGACATCACCACTTCCATGCCAAACTCCTGCTGTGTTTGAGCACAATCCAGACAAGCACGTGCAGCATCTCTCTGTTCCCACATCCCTTCTCAGCAGCAGGTGCATCCACGTGTCTCTCTGCATGCAATTTGAAAAGAGAGATTTGATGCTGCATCACCTTCAGAACTGCCTGGGGCACTGTCCATGCTGCACCACCCCAGGCTCTCGTTCCAGAGCTGTAAGAGCTTCATCCCATGCAAAAGGAGGAATAAACCAGCCAAGAGGAAAAGCATCACTCACAAAGCCTACAATCCATACCCAAGCCATATGGAAATGAAGTTCTGGATTTTGAAGCAGAAAAGGAACACGTGGCTGTGAATCCATGGGAAATACCTGTAGCAGCTAGAGCTTCCAGGGACCAAGAGGGCTGGCATTGGGTACTTCCATGGAGGTTAATCTGGAATTGTGTGCCAGCTGGGAGACTGGGAATTTCTGTTTCTCAAAGATTTCCCAGCAGAAATATTTCCTGTGCTCTGTTTAAGATGGGCAGGTCTTTCAGAGTGACAGAGAACTGATCAAACACCTCATCCTGTGCTGCCCAGGACAGGGTGGAACTGCTGGAAGTCCTGGGGATCATCTCAAAGTCATGAAGAGCCCCAGTGATTCAGAGCTGGGTGAGTGAAGGGGGAATAAAAGCAGAGCAGGAGGGTCAGGGCTGGGGGATGTTAAATAACTGAGCTGGGGAGGTGCAGGGCTGGGAGGATCAAATGGTGTTTCACTGATTGATTCTCCAGGTGTGCTGGCCAGAAGTGCTAAACAGAGGTAAATTGCAAGTTAAAATTTCTGATAATAACCCCCCAAACAGCAGCTACCACCTGCTCCAACACACAGGCTCACCTGCTGGGCATGGGGAGCCCTGAAAAGAAAGCAAACAGGGGAGTGCTGGATTTGGAGACTGAATCCAGGCCTGGAGCAAAGGGAGCAGCAGCACACACAGCCTGGCTCTCACAGAGCCACCCTGAGCAGCAGATCCAGAGATACAGCCAGCCAAGAGAGATGAGCTGGAATGCTTCCAGCAGGGAGCTGGCACATCCTCAGCTGATGGAAATCAGTTCTCTTTGATTACTTCCAAAGAACTTTGCTCATTTACATCACATTGAAACCCTCAGTATCCAAACATGTCCTTTGTCTTTCCCACACCCATCAGTGAATACTCCTGATGCAAGCCATGGAGGGAATTCATGCCAAAAATCACAAGCACATCCAAACCCAGGCTGAGAAATCACAGCAGAAACATGCTAAAGCTCCTCATATCCTAGCAAAAACAGGTTTGGAGATGTTATCCATTGTGATACATGCAGAAGAAGGTGGAGGGGACACACATGTTTGCCTAAAAACTAGGATAGAAAGAACTTAAAAAATATTTCTTACAGGGCATTCCCAGGAATGGAGAGGGGAAAGGCCTGGCTTTCCACATGCGGAATGATCTGTGGATATATCCTGTAGAACACTCAGATTCTGGAAATCTGAGAGCTGTGGAGGTCACAGTGTTTCTGATCCCAGCCACAAGGCACCAGGTAGAGGATTTCTCTGACATACAGAATTATCTCCTCATTAGTGGGAAGCCACATCATTTCACACCTCGGTGACTTCCTTGCTTTCATGCTCCACTTGCATTCAACAAGAGAGAGCGAGTCATGGAGCACCATCCATCAGCTCAGCACAAATATCTGCTCAGGATTCATTACATGTCTCCAAACTCACACCTCCATCACAAAGAAATACATTTTCAGAGGAGCAAAATCAATTAGAAATGTTTTCAAATAGATGCAGAAATGTTAGCTTGTAAATATCCTCTCAGGTAGCTACAGGTGTGAAAACTGTTTTCTGCTCACCTCTGGGAAGGAGACAAGCCTGCAAGGCAGAGACTGATTTACATTTATATATAATATGAATATTTATATTTACATATGACATTAATATTCTTGATTTAGGTCAGAACTGCTCTTAAATCACCCCAGACATGATCTGAGCAGGCTCTACCTATGCTGCAACCTGGAGATAAGCATGTTTCCATCACACCAGCACAAGTTCCATGCTCACCACTGCCATCATCCCCTCTTTGCCAGTAAACCACTGTCAGAGCTGTTATCTGCCTGCTCCAGGCCTGCTCGTGGAACAAAGCAGGAAGGTTTGGAACCATTCTGCAGCTCCCAGCTGCTTGGGCATCAGCAGGTGCCAAGCAGGACTTTCCTGTTCTGGGAGCAGGCAAAAAATTACAGCATCAAGAGCACTGGCACTTGTTAAGTCTAAAAGTTGTTCATGTAACAGGCACAGAGGTGGCTGGGCTGGGCTGGGCTTGGCTGGGCTGGGCTGGGAGGGTTTCTGCTGAAGACAAGAGTGGGCAGCCCAGTGGGGAGGAGAGGGCAGCAGTGCATCCCACAGGGACAGCTCTCCCTGGGAAACTGAACCCTGAGCTGGAAACTGAGGATAAAACCTTCCAAAATACAAGAGGCAACATAAAATTAGGGTGGCATTACCCTCCTGATGTAATGAGGGTGTGTGAGAGAACCCTGTGTAAGATCAGTCAAAACTGGCCTCTCATTTTCCCTGACCACCCCACATTCCCCTCACATCCCTGCCTGTTCTAGCACAGCCACACAAGGATTTGGTTACTCCAGTCTGGATGGAAAATGCAGCAGCAGTTCAAGTATATTATAAAAAACCTGAGGGACCAGCCACCTGTGTGAGATTTGAATCCAGAAATTTGCTGGATTCACAAGTGGATTTATTTTATTGTGCCAACTTTGGCAGCTACACGAAGGTTGCCATGTGCAGGTTGTCCCATGGAACATAGGGAATGTAATTCTGAATATTACCCTGGAACTAATGACTCCACAAATGGATTTCTGGGTGAGAAAGAGGGGTTTTCCTCTACCACAGATATTAACACTCACATATCCCACATAATTCATGTGTGTCAGGGGAATATGTGACTTTGTGTACAAACAAACAGGAGATGGACAAATGAAAATGATATGAATACATGGAAAATACTCTGATACCACAGAAATGTCAGTGTTCTTTGTTTAGCAGGCAGAATGCTGTAACAGATAATGGAAAATCTAGAAAACAATCAAACTGTAGAATAACAAGAACAGTGGAGCTCAAACACTTGATTTAACAATGAGAGGAATGGATGGGCAGAAAAACCAGAGAGCTCTGGGAGCTTTAGGTGGGTGGATGACAGCCAGAGAATGATTCACAGTGGTGAGATGAATGAACAGAGATAGAAGCTGAAAAGGGAAACTGGATGGATAACAAACATACACTCCTTCCCAGGCTGGAATACTTCTTACTGTCAGCTTAGGAAATAGCTCAATATCTCTTGGTAAAATCTCCAGGCTGAGCCTGGCCTGAAGATGCCTGTGGAGTGGTGTTGGCCTTTTGAGGAATTCCACTGGAATGTTTCTCTGGTGGTTTTACTAAAAAGGATGCTCATGACATTTTCCCAACTCTTTGGGATAGAGCAAGAAGTATTCTGGATTATTTCTTGCTTCTGAATCTGGGATTTTAAATTATTCCCCAAGAGGGGCTCTCAGCCACCTTGCCAATCTCTTGTGTGAGATGTGATGACCCAGCAAGGTTTTCTTTTCAGCCCCTTTTGGCTAAACCACTTTCCCCTCTCTTAATCAGCTGATTAAACTGGGCTTGCAGTGCCTGTGCACCTCTGAATTTCATGAAGAAACCACTGCAGCACATCACAAGCCAGAAATGCTCCAGAAATGGAGTAAATAATACTAAATATTGAACTCAGGCTCCAGGTGCTCTCAGAGGAGGAGTCAGCTGATCAAATGGACAATCTTCCCTGGCAAATTCAGTTTCCCAGTTCTCAGCAGTGCACTTTCCCATGGACCTGGCTCACCTAATCATTGTTGCTGATGTTTCTTTGAGTTTGTGTAAAAAAGGGTGGTGCAATCTGAGCCTTGGAGAAGCCAGGAGAGGAAGAGGGGCTGACACACACCAGGGACAAGGGCCTTTGGTAAACAGCATAAATCTTGAGAAAAACACTCAGCAGAATGGAAAAGTCACTTCTCCACGCCATGCTCTGCTGTACAAGCTCACTCCCAGAGGCAGGACAGCATCTCATCCACGATTCATCAACAGTTGCTGCACAGTCTGGGTCCTTCAGCAGAGGAATTTGAGCTTGGCTCTGGGTTTCCCTAGTGCTCACTCATTTATCTCCCCAGGCCTCTGATGCCTGATGAATTGCCATCCCTCCTGCTCCAGGCCCCACATTGTGCTCTGCAGGCAGGGCTCCAGAGGCAGAGCAGGAGAGAACAAAGCTGCAGTCTGAGTGCTGGGCTGCTCGAGCTGGGCACGTGCTCACCCTGCAGATGAGCTGCTCATCCCCTGGGACATGCTCCAGGCAGGCTCTCTCCGAGGAGTAAAATGGCTCATTTTCTTTAATTTCTGAGTCAAACCTTGGTGCAACGGCAGGTGGGACCCTCCTGACCCCTTCACTAATAACAGAAAGGAGTTTCCTGTGGTAACTCAGCTTCCAGAGGAGCAGAGTGCTGCTCTCCAGCCCATCCACACACCTTGGTTTATAGGAAGTGTTGGTTGGAGGCTGTCAATCCCAGCTCCCAGGGGCTCTCTGGGCAGGAAGGGCTCTGCTGTGACACTTCCATTACTCCAGCACAGAGCTGCTGAGAGCTCCTGCATTCACACACCACAAGACACTAAAGCTGTGTGGTCTGTTTCCCTCAGGACCACAAGGTCCCTCATGGAATTCTGCATTCCTGAAGCCTCTGGAGCAAAAAAAAGAAAAACATTTCAGGGAGCTCCTCTGGGTCAGGACTCAATGCTTGGGTTAGAGTTACACTATGTGGAGCTACAAGAGACAAACAAGCAAATGGAAATGTGTTCAGTCTTTCCTTTTCAGCCAAATTTAGCAAACTTCACTCTGTAATCTTTGCCACCCCGTGCGTGCAGGATCAGGGATATCAGTTGGAAAAGATTTTGTCACTTGAGCTGCACTTCATCCCTGTGAAGAGACAGAAGCAACAGTGGCTTCCAGCCTGCATTGTGGAAGATTTTGTGATGTGTCCTTTGCTAGAGGTTCACGACTTCTGAATGTTTCAGCTTGCCTCCACAAGAGAGGGCAAAACAAGATTGTTTGGCTTTAGCCTGAGGACTTGGGACCTCCCAAGTGCTGGAACATGGATAAAGAGGAGTGTCTTGAGGGTAGATGGAAAAGCAAA
This sequence comes from Euphonia xanthogaster, assembly GCA_034509185.1. Classification (NCBI taxonomy): domain Eukaryota; kingdom Metazoa; phylum Chordata; class Aves; order Passeriformes; family Fringillidae; genus Euphonia; species Euphonia xanthogaster. The sequence continues at coordinate 18,189 of JAYDZK010001160.1, forward strand.
CTGAAGAGCCCACTTGTCTTGTACCGCCCAGGCTTCCAGAGAATTTCTGATCGTGTGCTCTGTGTTTGGATTTGTCCATTCCTACTCAGCAGAAAGGTCACAGAGCCAGGTTATATCAACTGCTGCTCCCAGGAGCCCCCTGAGGAGCCCTCTCTGTTTACTGCTGCTCTGAGTAAAGACACAGAACAAATACAGCAGCCAGACAAAGGTATTTCTAAAGAAAAAAAAAAAATAAATAAAAGGCAAACCAGGAAAAAGAAGCCACCTTGTGAAGCTTTGGAAGCTGGTGCTGCAAAGACCAGGCTGTGAGATTCCACAGCACATTGTTTCTGCCTCTTCACCATCTCTGCAGACTTCCTTGAAACATCTCAGTCTTCCAACAGAGAAAGTTGGAAAATGGAAGCCTGCTCACTCCTGCCACACAAACCTACAGCTTCCTTTTTTCTGTGTGTGCCTCAAGGCTTCCCAGTGTTATCCTGCACTGGACACAGGCCTGACTTAGGCATCAAACACCTCGTTCAGGACTGATGGTTTCCAGACCATGTAACTCTCTGATGGATTGCTGTCTCTATAAAGCATTCAGAGGTTGTGCTGGAGTGAACACTGCCAGGAAATAGGAACCCAGCTTTGATCATTTAAGCTGTGTAATTATTAATTTGTAAAATCCATGATGTCTGGCATGCTCACCTCACAGATGGTCTTTGGGGAGAAAAGGATAATCATCTTGGTGTCTGCTAAGGACAATAACTGTAGCCCAGCTGATTGTGATTTCCCCACCTCTGCTTGCTTAGAGCAGTTGAGGCTTTTCCTCACAGGATTTAAGATTCAGGTCTTATTTGTGTTCTATACTGAGATATAATTCTCTGTGCAACAAACCTTGGCTCAAAATGTTTCACAAAGGAGAAAACCTTGTTCAGTAAGTCATCTGATAGTGGTCAGTGGGAGTGGTTTGCACAAATGGAGATGGCAGAAACAGCCAAATATGAGTCCCAGGACCCAGAAGAAATGGTGACTTGGACCAGACTGGGGCAGAGACCTTTCCCACTTTTGGATGAGAAAAATGAAATAGGGCAACATCAGAGCCCCACTGGTCCTGCTGAGGGATGATGGCCTGCTGTGAAGATAATAAATTAGGCAGGAACAAACAATGTTAAACACATTCTGCTTGCTCTTCCTCTTAGGTTTGTGGCTGTAGAAAGCAAAATACGTTAGAAGGCATGATGGACAAAAACACCCAGCCTAGCCTAAGGTGAAGAATGAGTTCTACGTCCATGCAGGACCAGTGGATGAGCTCTGTGTGAGGCTTCTCAAAGGATGAGCAAGAAATCATTGTGAACACAGCAGGGAGGGACACACAGAGATGGATTTACCACCAGTGAATCCCACCCCTAGCACATGAAAATCCCTCTTGAGCTTGGGATGTGAAGCCACTTCCACAGAACTGCTTAGAATTAGGGGAACTGATTTGTTGGATTCAGGGATGCATGTGGAGGTGAAATGGTTTCATATCTTCTGCTGGCTGGGAAATCCATCTCTCCTTCACTCTCTCACGCTGGCAGAGCTGTCTGCTCTGCAGAAGGCTCCCCAGACATGGATTAGGAAATCAGGTGAAGTTATCCCTGGGCTCGTGACCACCAGAGGCTGTTACTCACCCGTGGAGCCCTTGACGGTGGTGGGTTTGCTCTTGTGCCGTCCCTTCTCTGCCAGCAGGCTGATGGTGTACTCGGTGCCTGGCTCCAGCCCCCGCAGCAGGAAGGAGCTGCTGTCCACTGGGATCTCCAGCTCGCTCCTCTTCCCAGAGGGAGCCGTGTAAACCAGGCGGTAGTGGTCAAACTTGGCCACTGGCCTTCTCCAGCGGAGGGACAAGGTGGTCTCAGTGGGCTCGCTGACTTCCAGGTCCTTGGCGTTATCAAGGTCTACAAGTGAAAAACAAGCAAAGCTGAGGTGTTTCTGGAGTGCCCTGAGAGAGTTTTTCAGGCATCTGTAGAGGAGTATCTGTTGGAGCATCAGGGGGTGGGATGGTGGGAATGGATGGAGACAAGAGATCTCTGCAGCCAGGCCGTGGATCTTGGGGCTTATTGCAAAGGGCCAAGTGCAGGGCCCTGCTGGGGGCTGCCAGCCACAGCTGGAGCAGTAAAGAGAGAAGAGAGGGGTAAAGAGGATGAGAAAGGATAAGAGAGTAAGAGAGCGAGGTTCCCATTACAATACAACAAATCTCCTTCTGTGCTGAATATTCTCATTCTCACTAACCAATCTAGTCCAAGGTACAGATCCTACAGCATTTACATACAGCCTGTAAGAATCATTACATCACCACACTGTGTTACATTTTAAACCCTAAAAACTC
>JAYDZK010001161.1:0-20511 GCA_034509185.1 Euphonia xanthogaster
TGCTACCCAAGCTATCGGGTTTTTAGCTATCACAAGAACATCTAAACAACAGATTTATAGCTAGCTCACTTCTCTGCTCTGTGCAACTAAATACAGTGGAAACATATTTAGCCTAAGTGTGACTTTCCAAATTAATCCACCTGACAAGCGGGAGGTACAGCAGATCCGGTTCGCTTTAAGTCATTCTTTGCACAATGTTTCCTGCAATCACAGTTGCCCTTCTCTGCAGTCCTGCTTTTGACTCACAGTTCTCAACTTCAGTCACAGCCTCTCCTCTTGCTGATCAATTTCCCTACAGCAACCCCATTTCGTCCCCCAGTACCTCAAGTTTAAAACCAAGGGTCCAGTTCTGCTTTGTCTTCCATGTCAATGCAAACCGTGTTTGTCCAGACAGATACTCAGCAGTGACGTGCACTGGGAGGAGCGACATGCTCAAAGGAACAGATCTGGATCTGGCTTTTTGCTGTATTCCTCCTAAGCAGCATATTGTCATTTCCCTTGCCTCAGCATCAGGTTTGCCATGGCTTTATTCAGGGCATATGGAGATTTCAGATGCCTGCTTCCCAAAGGATATACTGGTCATTCCAAGACACACCCATCTTAGAGTCATTTGGCAGTTCCAGGCTGCACACATTCCATCATCGGCCCAAACCATTAAATGCATTTACAGTAAAGAATTTTGTGTCCCTGATAATATTTGAGAGCTTTCTAATGATGTTAAATGATAAACACAGGCATTCAGGAGAGGGGAAGACATAGAATCCAAAATGCTGCTAAAATTGGTGTCAAATAAGCCTTGAGAATTCATGCTGTGCTACTTGGAATCTGATTACTATCAGTATATTGGTTTGGTTTTTGGTTTTTTTTCTGAATGACAAAGATACAAAATTATCATTAAAAGTATTTTGTATACTTGGGATGACATTTTCCTAGTTACTAATTCGGTACCTTCCAGATGTTAAGCCTTTGAAGCAAAAAATTAAAACAAGTGTAATGTGCTTGATGGCATAAAATAAGACCTAGCTAAACATCTGTATGAACATGCTATCAAACAGTATCAGTCAGTGAGTTTTTGAGAAACTAGAGCTACATTTACTATAAAGTACCTGTCCACAGAACGAGACATTTAATGACTGAGACACAAAATTTAGAGGCTAGCTTCAAGCATTCCTCAGCAGCTCAGAAGGTTTGTGCTTTTGTGTCAGGGGCCTATGGAAAATGTTTTGGTCAGCATTAGCCAAGCCAGAGGCCATCATTGTATTCATCAGCAGTGCTGTGGAACACAGCAGATCCTGGCTACTGCCCAAGCACTGGTCCTACACCAACCCCAACTCCCAGGCAATGAAGCTTGAGGTTTGATAGAAATGCCAATTCTGTATTGCTGTGACTGCACTATTCCTGCACATTTTGGATTATGCTTCCCCCACTATTTACCCTGCGTCCTTAAATTTGTCCTGATTTCCACTAAAACTATTTCAACCTCTAAAGCACTTGCTTTCTTTACAAATTCACAGACTAATACGGGAAAGAAGTGAAAGACTTCAGCTCTAGAAGGGTTACCTGTTGTGTCTGAGTAATTGTGAGTTTTAGAGAACATTTGATTTCTATCTAGATTTTCTATTTAGGGTTTTATCTCAGTTTTGTCTGCTTTAGACCAGCATAATCATGACTTCCCTAGAGTGATTTGAAAGAAGGAACATGCAAGGTGTCTTTGCTTAGTTTTGGCACAAACTCAGGCTGTGCTTGACAAGTCAGTGGTTCATGTCCCCAAAGAATGGAAGCAAACCCGTTTCTGCCTAAAAAAAAAAAAAAAAAAAGGGTGGGGGGGCAAAGAGTGAGAAAGACCTCTGCTCCTTTCATTTTTCTGCAGAGCTGGCATTTCACCACAATTAGTGATATGTTTATAAAAGTCATTATAAAAAGTGTTGTTTTCAGCAGAACAAATTCAAGGGTCTCACTCATCAATTTTAAATGAGAGTAGCAGGACTGCAAGGTCAAAAGCATGAGCTTATGCTGTTGCTGCTTTGAAAATGCCAAGATGGATTTTCACCGTAACTCTGCTTCACTCCAGAGAAAAGCCTCCTCCATTTCCATTATCTTTTTAAATTAAAATGGACACCAAAAAGCTAAGTTTGATGAATTAAGAGAAGGGACTTCGCACTGTGGCTTGATTTGGAATAATTATAATTGTTGGGACGTATTTTTCCCAGTACACTTCCTGTCTCTAATTAAATCCATGGAAATGCCTCATTTTTTGGTTATTGCCAAAATGTGTTTCAAACCCACATAGAAAAGCACAATTGTAATTTCATTAGAATTGCATTTCTCCGGGCTATACAGGTGCAATGAAAGAAGAGGGAAAATTAATTAAAACTGTGGACATGTTTATACCCACCAGGTGTCATAAAAGGTAGTGGCTTAGACATTTTTCAAGTAATTAAGCAGACAGTTCTGCTTTTTCTGTGAGTTATTGCCCTTCCCTCTTTAATCTGTGTAAGAGATTTCATCGCAGAGCTATTGTCAGGTGATGGGATTGCTCTTTACAGTCAGCATCCCCCTCACACTGCCGCTCGTTAATCGAAATCACATCATCGCTGCAGAGCGGCAGTGACATGCCATCGGCACGTTTCCAAAGGCAAGCTCCGAGTGCCAAGCTCTGCCCACAATTTAGGCTAAAAAGGGGATAACACAATTTTCAGTTTAACCATATTTGGATTAAATAGCTTGAGTGTTCATTCAGGGCATGGCACATCTTCTGAACATAAAGCACAGCTCTCCTCAGTGAGGGCAGCATTTAATCAGATTCGTATGTGTTGGTGGTGTTTGTGTTATCAAGTTTTTTCATTCCATTTCTATTTTGTCAGGAGTTTTTCTTCTGGCCACGTTGAGATAATGACGGGTTTTCCTGAGGATGTGCAAATGGCCATGGTCACATCCTCAGGCGATGTTGTACATAAGACTGTAATGACAGCATTTTCTAAGTTTTTAATGTAAGTTACGACCAGAATTTTGTACATTTTCTTTCTCTGCTTTAGCAGTGGATATAAATATATCTCTTGGCTCCTCTCTTTGGGCTTCCAGTAGATAAACACAACCTCCACATCCTGCTGTGTATCCTGTGTACACAGCTCTGCCTAGGGGAGGAGCAGATGCTCTCTGGGCACAGGCACTACCCCACATCTCCGGTACCGGCCAGCCTGGTTCAGTCAGCCTGGACAGAGAAGGTGACTCCTGGAACACAACAGTGCTGCCATTGCCCCTCCTGCAGGGCAGTGCAAGAGCCCTGCTAACCCTGTGCTCCCCACGGCCCTGCTCAGCACTATGAACAGCCACAGCTGCCCTGCACCTCCAGTAGCATCCCCAGCACGTGAAAGCTGTTTTCCATCCCACAGCCAAGGGAGTGGGCCAGAGCCTGCATTCTATAGCAAGTCATGCATTGTCCCTCCCAGTCGTGCAGCACTGATGCAGACAACCAAGTCCACCATGCTCTCTCAGGAAAAGTGGTCATTTCTTATTTTTGTTTTTCAGTTGGTTTGTAGTCTGCAATGGCTATTAAGTATTTTCTAATATTAAGTATTTTCTTCAATACTATTAAGTATTTTCTATGGGCAATTTTAAATTTTTTTTTAATGTTGCAAGAAAAAGAGTCAGTGTATAGATTACCCTGTATTCAACAAAGTGGAACATGCTAACTACATTCACTTGCAAACATCCACAACAATGGACATACTTAGAGCAAAATAATTCAGAATGACAATATTCAGTGCCTATTTCCATTTAGAGTTGGTGCCTTCCCTGAGCTTGTTTTTTTAGTTAATGCTCTGCCTTTATTAACTTTTATCATTTTAATTAAATTACCTTTCATAATATTATAATATTCTCCTGCTTTCAACATTATCCCTTACAAGGTCATCTCTGATACATGACTAATGCATTTGACTAAAATGCACAAATAAAATATGATAGTCACATTAAAGCCTATGGGACTGTGCTGAGAATAACAACTCAGTCCAAGCTTTTAACATTTTCTTTTTTTTAAATACAAAAAGATTTGGAGATGAAGGATAAAGTCATACACTTCTAGCACCAAATTCAGCTTGTGCATACTTTGTACCTGCTGTTCTGGGGCTGAATTTGACCTTTTGAGGGTTGAAGATGGGGTTTGAAGCAGTTGGTTGTTGGTTTTTTTTTCTTTTCAAGTTTTAAATAGCCATTTCATTCTATTTCAGTACTTCCACAGTACTGCTTCTGCTGCAACCAACCTAAGTCCAGATTCTACCTTGACCTAGATGGTGCTTTGTTGCATTTCTGCGTCACGTTTGTTACCTTCTTTGCAATGCCCAGGCATTCAGTTAAACATCACAGGATTACGCTCCATCAGTAATTAATCTAAAATATATTGCCTGTTCCACTGACTTATCTCATTTCAATAGGTAAAATAATAAGTAGAGCCCTTCATTTACTACTTTTGTGCAAGTCACACTATTCTCCCTAAACCTGCTCTCATTTTTCCTCCTGTAGCAGTCAGTCCAGACATCTGATAATTTCTATCACATGATCTTGAGTCTTTTCTATTTTTGCAACGTCCTATGTCAGGTGAGGCAAACAAAAATATATTTTAAGAGAGAGTACAACAATGATTTATGGAATGACATGTCAGTATTTCTAGTGTTTTTATCCTATTCTTTTTGCATCTTAGTGTTATGAATTTTTTTTTCCCATGGGAGTTTCTGCTTCATACACATTGTGCTGTCTTATGTTCTTTTATAGACTTGAAAGAACTTTAATTTACCACAGAAAATACTTTACAAAATGTTCAGTAGGCACCAAACTCCTCAGAGCTTACAGTAAGATACTCTGAAATCAAAATTTAGGCAAAATACAATATGGAGATTCTTAAATTTATCAAGGAAGAAACTCTTCTGGGAAGGTTTTGGCAATTGATATTTTCCATCACTTACTGGAGGAGTTGTATTATTTTAATTTCTTGGAAAACAGTTTGTATGGCAGCCAGGTGCTTTCAGAGCATCTGACACCGAGTGCAGTCTCTTACTGTTCTCTTGTGAGGTTGGGTAACCTTGGATTGATAGAGTCCTTTTTTACTTCAACTTATTTAAGGTGCCCCACTAACAAGGCATTAAACACATATTGCTTGAAGGATTTTTTTTTCCTTTCACAGTAGATATCAAATTTTAAATTAGAAAAAAAGCTATGCTGATGAGAGATACTCCAATGCCTTGGACACACTACTGCAGCTGCCCCAAGCTTGCCTTTTGATTCTGTGTCTCCTGACTTACTGCAGCCTTCCCTGGTGAGCCAGGGGGGCACTGCACACAGCCTCATAAACCTTGAGCTTAGAGAACTTGAGAACCAACATTACTGCCACTGAGGAGCTCCAGAACACATCCGTGGTGATAGCACCAGCTCCAGCAGTGACTCAGCATCAGTCAATCCATTTCTTTCCTGCCAGCATTGTCCTCTGACCATCACCACTTGCTGAGAGCCCTTCCAGCAGGAGCAGACACAGTAACACACAGCAGAGGTTAGCACACAACACTTTCAATAGGTATCCACAGCATAAAAAGTAATGTCACTGGCTGCCCGTGAAACACTATCCATAAAAAAAAAGCTGCAGAATTCTAAGAGAATAAAAACCTTAAGTCCTATTCAAATAATTTGAAACTCACCTTGCTCAGGACAGACTAGAAGCCATCACAGCCTTCCAAACAGTAACAACATCTGCAGACTGCCCTTGACTGGTAGCTTAAGCTCTTAGTTAACAATCACCATTACCAACCTTAATTGGGTACATTTGTGGAGGTATTCAAACACAACAATCATCCATGCCTAATTATCACCTTGCTTCTGAAAGCTGGGTCCATGCTGAGGCAAAGTTTTCACCAAAAGAAGTTAACCTAAAAAATGAAAAAATTGAATTGAAAAAGATAAATGCATATTACAATACTCACTCTTTAATTAATTGGGAATGGAGCAGTCCATCAGTACTGTGTTTTTATGTGATGAAAACATATTCATGCACTGCATTTTTAGACTTATATTTTTAGAAGTAATAGTCTAGTGTGGAGATTACATAGGATTTGAAGAATGCCTCTTTTTAGAAAGATAATACTCCTTTTAAAATGTGAAACTGGAAGCAGAATGGTAGCACCTGAGAAAGATGTGGGTGGATAAAACTTCAATAAATAAATCAAGCAGAGCAAATCCACTGTTATCCTTGGATAGCTGAGTGTGTTCTGATGCTTTCTCAATAGAGGATACTTTAATTTTATTAAAAGTATTAATTTTATAGAAAAGTTGTATGATCAAAAACCCAAACCCATAAATAAATAGGTAGCTTGGAATAAGACACTGAAGCTTAACATTCAGTCAAGCTAACCAAATCATGCTGTTTGTACCTGTCCTCATCCCACTCTTTCCCTAGCCCACATACATGTGTTTTTCTAGGTATGGGATCACTGAATTTTTATATAGCATGTAGGCAGTTATGTATGTCATTACCAGTGTGGCAGAAACAAGTTAGTTCTGGTAACTAAACTTTTTCCAGTGCAATTTGCTAAGTGAGAAAAAAAGAAAACAGAAAATAATTGTTACCTGTCTGTGACTAAATGTGACAAAGCTGGGCTGTGCCAGCAGGGTCTGGAAAGCTGCAGTATGAATGGGTATACATGTTCTGTCTTCTCTTGTCTTGGGACCACAGTCCTCTCTCGTTGCTGATAAAAGTAAGACTGGCTCCATCACTTCCAGGAATGGAGGCTGAAGCTAGATGCACATTTCAATAAAGCAGATGCTAACCTAGTGAAGCATCTGGAAGAAAGGTGGTAATCTTATTTGTCATTATTGTTGTCTCTCCGGGCCACTGAAGGTTTTCTAGTTTCACAGAATCTGATGTTCCAAGTGTCTTTTAATTCAAGTAGTGCACCACATGGCTGAAGATAGATTGTCCTTTGCTGCAGTGTCCTCCTCTGCCTGCTGGGGTTATTGCCCATTCCCCCTCAGCAGAGGCCACAGATGACTCCCCCTCTGCTTCAGCCCTGAGGTCTCCTGGTTTAGCTCTAAACCACAGCCAGCAGGGCAGTCAGTAGAGCCGATGAATTCTGTGCTGACATGAACAGCCAGTCTCATCTGCCAACTGCTGTGGGTCTGTGACCCCTAGGGAGGGGCCATGAATTCATCTCTCCAGCCAGAGTCACTGGGGAGCAGATGTCAAAGCCCTCTGTGAGCTGGAAGTGTCATCATGTCTGAACCCAGCAGCACTTCACGGCTCTTGGTTTTGGATGGGTGCATTTATCTAAATAAAGTTCCTTCTTTGTTTTGTTTTTTGTGTGTTTGTTTGCTTTTTGGAAACAGAGGGAGGGTTCAAATTCCTTCAGTACCAGTTCTCTGCTGTATCCAGTACTGGTTACAAGCAGAGTAACCAAGGAATAGTAAACTTGTGCTTTCTTGCACCAAGTTCTCACCCTCACTTGTTTTATTTTGGCCTTTTGGGAACATCCCAGCTAGTCCTCTCAGATGGGACCACATGGAGTCATAAGGTCTTTTTGTTTCCTTTTCCTGGTTCCTTCCTGGTGATCTATATCCATACACAGCCTTAAATTACTGCAATCCATAGTCCTGCCTGTTCCACTCGTGGCAAAACATAGAGTCTCACTAGCTGCAGAAACAATCTTTCTACTGGACATCTTGCAAACCGCTGTCAAAACTGTTTTGTGCCCTAGTCTCCTGTGAGAGTCTCTCTCACATTCAGGCAATAACTTAATGTTTATTCTTCAAGAGGACCAAAGGCTGTCCATGAGTCCTTGTTTTCTGGAGCGCTGTAAGCTTCCTGATGCAGCTTGGGAAGTTGTTGAAGATGCCTTGGCCATGTACCATAGGCACCCTTCATCACAGGTCCTGTCAGGTGGGGTCTGACACATGATGTCTGTCAGAAGTTCAAAGGAACACCTTTCTTTCAACCTGGGAATCCCAACGTGCATAATTTCCCGTTGTACAGCCAGCACTGCAGCCAGAGTATTGTAAATAAATAATAAAGTTACATTTTCAAGGAACACAGTAAAAAGCTTTTTCACTTAGAGCGAAAATTATCACACTTCTTCTCTATCAGGTTGGTCTTTTCCCCTTTTTCTCCTAAAATGGGCATTTCTAAGGGCGGTGGTAGAGCCTTATACTCCCAGGGAGGCCCATGCTCTGTCCCCTGGGGAGGCTGAGCTGTGATTACACACAGCCTCACTGTGCCGGCCCCACCGCGCCATCACTTACTTGAGACAGGCAACACAAGGAAATGTTTCCTTCTTCATTTTCTACTCGTTTGCTCACCACTTCTGCCGAAACCGGATTTTTGCCCTAAAGGATTCATGCCTGGCTTTGTGGGTATAGAGTATACTCATACAGCCAGTTTAGGGTTGCGTTCTTAGATATTTCAGAAACCATGCTTTAGTCTGGCAGCTTCTGTTGAACTTGGTCAGTGAGCAGGCTAGAACTAACAGGCTCTGACCTAAGTGGTTTGTGTATTCATTTGTATTAAAGATATCAGTATTTGGGCAGCTCAGGATGACTGTGATTGGAAGTTCAAAAATACAATGATCCTTTGTGTCTAGTGCATGTTATGCAGGAGAATATTTAAATCAATAATGATGGTATCAAAGCTGGAAATCAAATGCAAAATAATTCCCTGGGCTTCCCATGTATAATGACATTTGCTCTTTTGATGAATTGCTAATGTATTCTTGGACAGAAGAGCTGGCATCCCAGCCAGCCTCACTATATAAACGGCAGGATGGAAAGAGCAGGATTTTATTTACTACTATTTACTGCTGACAAACTGCACACCTTTCAATGTGTCTCTCTGCTATTATTCCTGTTCCGAAAAGGGAACATCTAAACAAACTTTAGGACTAGTCTTCTAATAAATTACTATTTTCTTCAAGGAAATGTTAGTTTGCTTTGTTTTGAAGTGACAGTACCAAATTGAAACATTATCTTTTTAAACATGCAGAAATTATTTCAGCTGTGATGCCTGCCTAACGCTCCCAGCAATTTCCGTCACTCTTACTGTAGAGCATTTTTTTCCCCTGTGTTCTTTTCTCTTGTGTTTGTTTCTGACACCCTGTGCAAGAGAAGCAGCCTGACCTAACCTGCGACAAACCAGCACTGGCCACAGTGATACAAACGAAATCCACAGTGCTGTCCAATGGAGGGATGATGGAGGGATGAGAAAGCAGAGGAAAAAAATCCTCTATTATTTTCATTTTATGCTGGTAGTAATTTGGGGGGTTTCATCTTTCACAGTAATCGGTTAAAACTCAGATTATCAAGCAAAGGTAAATCTGAGAGTTGTTTTGCTTCTTCGTTTAATAATGTCACCGTAGGGTTAAAAAGGGGATGATTTTTAGTTTTATTACCCTGAATTATTAATTCTGTGAGCATTTAAAAAGAATAGTAGTTTTTTCTAGACATACTGCTGTGCATGATTCCTTTCCATAGTGGATTCATAAAGATTTTCAAAGCATGAAGTATTTCTGATTCCCAGAGGACTCCAGCTGGAAGATGACAGCTATAGGACTGTACAGAAAACTTTATATTTGTATGGGCTCTAGTAATTTTTAGCAGATGCATCTTTTTATCTTGAGATTGGTTGACGCTCTGTAACTGTAATATTTAGGTATTTTACAAGCATGACTCTTCAGGTGTCGGTGCAATTGTATGATTTGTATCTGCAGTCCAAGACAATCTGCATTAATCCTGCTCTGGTTACCTTTGCTGTTTCTGCTGACTGCCACCAAATTCCGCAGACCATGCTTAAAAATTCTCAACTCTGATATATAGTTTCCAAAACATCTCACAAAAGGGGTGAGACTTTCAGAGAAGAACAAATGAAAAGTTTTCATCTTCACAACCATCAGAGCCTTCTACTCGACCAGCAGGCAGAAAAGCTGAGTGCAGTGCCCCAGCCAGCCCCCGTGCCAGCCGTGGCACGCACAGCCAGATTATATTCCTTTCATTTCTTTTGGATACCACAGTCATGGGAATGCATGGAAGTTAGGTGCTTCCTTCTTTTGCTTCCCTGCTTGCACCATTGCTCCAGAGTCCTGCATGCACAGGATCAGGCTCTTTGCTTATGTAAATCACTCAGCTCAAAATATCTCCAAGTTGTGTGTCCTCGTTACAGACTGCAGCACGCACCATGCCCCTCTCCTGGCACAGAACAGTTTATAGTTTACCCCCTTACAGAGCAAGTGCAGATTTTATCAGGGTGATGGATTATGTAAGAAAACACATTTCCCCCATTGATTCATTGTTTCAAAGGACCCATTATCTCTCCCATTTTCTGTAGCATTCCCCTAAAGGTCATATCACTGTTTCTGGAACTTTTTGAGGAAAAAATAAAACTGTGATTATTTCTTTTTTTTTCTTTTTTTTCAGATCTGAAAAAAGAATAATTTCACAGCTGTTGGCAAGAGGTTGAGTGTGCCAGCAGCTCCAATGATTAGCACAGGCTGCTTCTGTAGCCTTGTTTGCTTGTACACTGTCCTGCCTGTTTCTCCAGTTCTCATTGCAGGGCCTGGAGAATCTAGGAAAACTCTCTGTGAGAAAAGCAGCTTGATGTCAAAGCAGCTTTGCTGATAAGATTCAGTCTGGCTCACGGCTGGCACTGATAAAGCTTTAGGTGGATAGTAAATAATAGATCTATTTGTGCTCTGTGTGTCAGTTGCTGCTATACCCTTATGAGGAACACAATCTTACTGGCTTTTGGCTTTTTGTAATGAAGTGTGTCTTAAAAAAATCTATTGTAGAAGAACTTCATTGCTCTCCATTTCAGGTGTTTAAACATTATGTGGGCTATTCTTTTAAAAGGATGTCTAAACACCTGAGGGTTTAGATTATGAACAGGTCTGTGATACACACAAAAATTCAAACATTCAGAGCATTAAGCCCCCTTAGACATAACTTTATCTCTGAACAGAGGAGCTCAAGAAAGTGGGGATGGAGAGCAGTCCTGCTGACTGTGCTCCTGTCTGTGGCAGGTTGTGAGGACAGGCTCCTGCCTGTGCAAGTGAGCACACAGCCCCCCAAGCCCCATGGAATCCATGGTGACCACGCCACAGGAGGTTTAACCTATTTCTGAGCAGTCACTCGAACTGCACAGACAACATTTCTCTCTGACTGTGCCTGACATGGGTGCCTTTGCTGACTGTCTCTTCGCTGATCATCAGTGTCATTCTCCATGGCAGGTTTAAACATGAAACCAAACCCTGGTGTAAAGCTGGTACCCTCCTGAGAGGCAGATGAAGGAGCTGCCAACTGTTTGGTGCCAACTGCTGTGGGCATCAAGCCGCTCACTGTATCTTCCCCAGAAATGCAGGCATGCATTTAAAATACCCAGCCACTCTCACTGGAGACTGAATCAGTCAAACATTAGATATTCATCCTTCATTCCTGCCTGTTGCTACTAATTGATAGCCGAGGTCTTGAGCACGCATCGCATCTCATTGCACATCATAGCTGTAACTTAGTTACAAATACAAAGTCTCCTTAGAACTGAGAGACTTTATAGATCTAAAGTTTATGCAATGTTGCCTTTTGTCCAGTAATTCCTATTCTTCAGCTGGTTACGTCCATGCTGTGCTCTGATTTGCACCAGTTAAATCCAGACTAACATCAGTAGCTTTAGCAGAATTAGTACAAGTTTGCTCTTATTTTCTCTATCAACATTAGTATTTTTCAACTCCTACCAGCGCAAGGGTTATCAAAGCATTTAGACAAAATCTGAGCCCCAGGAAAGATGGAGAGATGTGACAGCAGGGAATGAGATGGGGTGAGCACTGTGCTTCCTCTCCTTCCTCCTGCACCTTGCCCCTAGCCCAGGATTGGTATTGAAGATCTCCCTTGGTGCCATGTCTAAGGAAAGCAACCCATTTTTCAGAGCTGGAGATTACTAGTTAGTGGGGTTTCTCACTAATTTCCATTAATTAATAAACCAGTTCTAGTTGAGAAATTTGCAGGGGAAAAAAAAAAAGTGGACTATTTGAATAGCTCTTCATTATGCAGAACTGCAGAGAAGACTGCAAGGCCAAAGTAAGCTTGAAATAATACTTCCAGTTTTATTACCTTCTTTTTTACCTTTCTCTTTAAAAACCCTGCAGAATATTCACTTGAAATGCTGATCCATCTGAACTTTAAGTTGACATCTGCATGAACTTGTTACCTGTGGTTTTGGGTTAGCTTCTTGGCTGCTGAATATACTTTAACATTTTTAATCTTTTATTTTTCTAGCCTTTTTCCACTTGCCAGATTTCAACATTTTTGCAATAGCATATAGAGGCACCATTTTTTTCTGTTATCAATCAAGGGAATGCAGAGAAGAAAAGGAAAAGAGAAGAAAAGAAAAAAAAAAAAAGGAAAAGAAACTCGAGCAAAAGAGCAAGCACCATTATTTTTTGAACAGGCAGCTGCTTCTGACAATTCACCTAAGGTAGTTTTTCTTTTTTTCTCTGTAGGACTTGAATGCATTCCTCTCAAGACTTTGGTATTGATCCTTCTTCTTTACAGAGTTCCTGACCTTCCTCCTTTGCTGTCTCAGCCCAGCTGGTATGCTTTCATACAGCTTGGTTAGCTCCTCAGCACTTGCATTTTACATTTCAGCAGGGATACCCTTAACATATTTCATCTACTCATGTATACCAGAGCAACTGAACTGGTGAGAGATAGTCTGTAGATCTGGTTTATTTGGTTTTTAATAGCTGATGTTAACTGCTGAAGGAAGGCAAAAAAAAAGACTTTGGAGTTGCTGATTCCTTCTGTGGTGAAAGAGAAGAAAGTGTAGGACACAGTGGAAATGGCAACAGGCACTCTGTTAATGGCTGAGACATTAGGAAAATAATTCTTTTACTTTCACACTATATGGAGAAGGAAAACATAGATGGTATGTTTAACCATGGCAGATGAAGTGAAAACAAGAGCTGTCTGTGGTGACATCACTGAGAAGAGCAAAAAATAATTATTGAGGAGAAAAACTCTTCAAAAAAAAGTATTTTACATTTTATTAGTTGTGCTGAAATGTTTCTTGAACCATCATTAGTATGTTCCACTCTTCTCTGACTTTTCCCCCTTCTTTTCCATTTCTCCTCATGCTCCTTCTTTGTGAGTAAGCGAGGTTATTATTAACACTTAATTTTCTTCTTGACACATAACTGCTCAATAGTTACCTGTCAGACTTTTCCATCCTTTGGCCAGCCCTACCTTTTCATGGGCCTGGCATAATATGCTTAATGCACAGTTAAATTTAGGTGATGGATCTAATGATTTGCAAGACAATTTCAGTGTCATTTGAGAAAGATGCCATGATGATCATTTCTCACCAGTCCCTAGGGAGCATCCACCCAATCTCACCTAGTGAGCTACCACCATGAAAAGTTCAAGGAATTCATTTTTTTTTTCCTGGCATCATTTTGAAATGACAGCCAAACTAAATAGATAAACAGTAAATATATGAATTAATAAATCCCATCTTTACATGTCTGATAATGAAAGTCAGTAAGAATTCCCTGTATTTGTCCAAGGAGAAGTTTCTTTTTGGTGGCATTTCTTTAGGCATTTCCTAGGTTAATTTTGGTAGATGGACTTAAAAAAAGAAAATCTCTGTAGAAGAAAAGATTGTTAGAGGTGTCTGTTAGAAGACACATTCTAATCCTCAGGGAAATGCTTTTGCTCTTATTTAAAAACACTTCTGCAGTGCTGCCCTGGAAACATTACTGTGCACAATTGCCTCCAGCCTGCTCACTGGGGACTGAAACCTGCCCATCTGCTTCTAACGCCCAGTGAAGAAGAAACACATTCATTTTGTAGAATCTTGATGTGTTACTTACTAATTCAGATTAAAAAATGTATTGTCTCAAAAAATTGCATTACTGTCTTCAACTGGACTGAGCAAGATGGCACTAGGTCGACTTACACTGGCTGAAGATCAGCCTGCAATTTTCAAATTACACATGCTCCTAATTAATAAAGGAGAGCTTACACTGCCTAATTTGAACCTGTGCCAAACACTTCTCTTTCTCCACCACTTACTGCTCACAGCCCTCGATTGCTTGTCTGAGGCTTTGTGGTTAAAGGACTAGGTTTACTGTGTGGTTTGTGCTATAGGTTTGATGGCTTGGGGTTTTTTGGTTTCTGAGTGTATTATATCCTTCCTGTTCTGCTTTGACATTGACATTGTGTTTTGCCTTACTCTGAACATGTAAGAACAGACAACCTGATCTGCATGCACCCCTTGTGTCACATTCCCCTCCTGAAATCAGTATTCTTCAAAACAGCCCAGTATGTTTGTATTGTATATAACAGACTATTTGTGAAAGCCAAAAACAAGAGTACAGTATGGCCACCATTTCAGGCTGGCTGTATTCATTGCCATTCAGGTCATAGCTTAGATTAATTATTGCATTTGTGTAGGATGTTCGTTAGGAGATTTCCTGATTGTTGTTCCGAAGATTGATTACTTGTTACATTTACCTTGTGGCTTCTGTGGGGAAAACATCTTTAAGGCTTCAACATTTGCAAACATACTGAGGCCAGGCAAGGCCCCTGAGAAGTGAGGATACCTGCACCTGCCACATCAAGAAGCCGTGACATACATCTGCATTAATGTATGCAATAATGTAGTAGCAGTAATGTGTGTAAACCAGGTTAGAAAGTAGAAGATGTATAAAACAAGCATTTACTTCTAAGTGCCTCAGTCTAGAGATAGTAACATAGCCCTCGGTACTGATGTACCTCTCATAATTAAAGTAAGGGAAAAGAAATTTTAAAACTTACAGGAAAATGCCCATTGGCAGATCTGTATAGATGAGACAAATGGTTTGCAAAAGAGCCCACCTGAATCCTGGCTGTAGCTGGCACACAATTTGCAAAGATCCAAATTTCTAGGCCTTGAATTTCAACATTTGGCAACAGAGTGACCCAGGCTTTGCAGGCAAATGCAATGACTTGGATGATATTTCTCCTAGAAATTGGCTGGTTTGAGGCAGAAGTAGGAATATGAAGCTTCCTGCAGAAAAACCACAATGTTCCAATTAGTATTGAAATGATTTTACAGGTATTTTTAGGAACACTAGCTTTAATGGAATTCAAAAATATATTCAAGTCAAATTAGGAGACATCCTTGAGCCTGGCAAAGGATAAAGGCAGGAACCATTAGATTTTCATTTATCTCCTGTACCTCTCCTGAAATATGTTTATTAACCAGATAGACCCACAGGTCATATCTCCTGCTGTTCATCTTCTTTGTCCAAACACATGATCATATACTGCTGTTTGCAGCAATAAAATTATGAGATACTGAAAAGAAGACAAAAAGTAAAACAATTCAGCAATCATACATGCTCTAAATAGGTTTTTTTAATTGCCTTGCAAAGCAGTGCTTATAAAATAGGAATAAGCTATAAGGCTGTATATTACTTCGCAGCAGACATGAGGTTTTGTCTTTGTTCATTCATATAATCCACTTTAATTGCAGGCTAATAAAGCAGAAAAAAGTTGTCTTTAAACTTAAAAATAATCACTAGAGCCTGATAAAAGATCTTAGCAAGCATTTAAGATGGTAGTAATGCCAATAGCAGCTTTGTTTCCTAATTGTTTTCCTGGTGGAGCCCCAGTCAGAAAGGGTTCAGAGGACCCTTTTCCTTTTAGGTGCTATAATGAGATAAACTGTCAAGTAGAGGGTAGTAGATGTGGTGATGGTGGATGTGACACAGTAACACCAAACTGATAGTTAGCGAGTTTTTGACTTGCTGCTAAATCTCTGCATCCAGCAAACAAAACACTGTGCTGCAATATCTCTCAATGCAGTGGTCAGTGCAAACTCTCACACTGGTCCATCCAGTAAGTCACTTAATGTTAAACTGTGACCTCTTTCCCTCATCTGAAAAAATATATTTTAGAAGCACCTTAAGAAGTAGACTTACTTGTGAAACACTGTAGGAGACTTAGCTGCAAAAGTTGCCTAATGCTGGAGGAATGTGGTGTCAGTGAACCAGACCAGCAGTTTATTTTTCACTATACATCTTCCTTCATGCATTTGCTGTGTCTCATACTTTTCCTTCTGTCATGCATTTAGTTTCAAAAACGGCATGTTAAGTAAAATTACTTAACATTGCAAGCCATAAAAATAAATTATGGTTTAGTTCTATTAGAAGCCCACTTCTGTTCACAAGCATATGCTCTTTATAAGAGCATCTTTAGACTACTGGGGAAAAAGGGACAAAAATACAACTTTACAAAGTTGCACTTCTGGCAGTTCTACATGAGAAGTTCTTGTCCTGGTCTTTACCATTTATTTTGTCATTTAGTATAATGTCTACTAAGACAGAGGAGCAAAAGGAAGTCAGGCAGTAGGGAAAATTACCTAATGGTAACTCACTTTTTTGTAATCTAGTCCTTTTATGTCCCATTTTCTTTACCCATCTTAAGATAGCGACCTTTTATTTCCTTTTGCTTTTCTTCTTGTGTGCAAAATTCCTCCACTGCCTTCAGACTGGACACTCAAGTCTTTGCCTCATACCCAGTGAAATGAAGGTGTGCTTTTATATGCATGAATGTATTTCAGCAATTTGGACTGTGTTAGCACAGATTTAAACCAAAAAAGGGCAGGAGTGCCTGCCCATAAGAAGTAGCAAACTAATTCCTTGTTTTGCTTTGCTTATGTGCATGGCTTTTGCTTTCCTATGAACTTTTATGTCAACCCATGAATTTCCTGGCTTTTACCCTTCCAATGTGCCCCCCAGTCTTCTGCAGGGGGACTGAGTGAGCACCTCCATAGGGCTTAGTGGCCAGCTGGTTTAAACCATGATATATATTCAGGGGAGTGACCTGAAATAATTGAGGACTAAAGAAGAAGAAAACGGTAACAAAAGGTTGCCTTTTTAAACTTCAGTTGGCTTTTGCATTTTTTTCTGATGAACTCAGTGCTTTACACCCCTCCTTTCCTGTTCCATACCATTACCACCTCTCTGTTTGAGTTTTACCTGGTGTTGCCAACAGTTGTCACTAACTTGTTTCAAAATTTAGTTGTGCTCTTTCCTCCCCCTCTGCTCCCCCTTTCTTTCTTTTCAAACTTCTTTCCTGACCAAGGACACACCCAAAGCCTGCCTGTAGAAATGCAGGAGGAAAGGCTGGAATGGATCACTGCTGTGACACGGCAGTCACTGATCCCATTGTGCAGCAGCACATGCAGCTCACACAGTCAGCTCTCAGCTACAGCTGCAGTAACTTCACTCCTTTGTGGGGCAAAGACTCTGAGCTGTAAATAAAGAATTCACATTTAATTCTCTGGCCAGATTATCCACAGCATGTGTCAGTAAATGCTGCCTGTGAAAAACACGGCCCAACCAGGGCTCCTCTGTCCCTGAAACTTCCACTTCTGCAGCTGTTACCCATCATGGGGCACTTTGAAAAGTATAAATCCTGAAAATTATGCCAGCATCAGTTGCAATTGGTTAAACATCCAAAATATAATTTAGTTCACATATTCAAATATCAAAATATTCAGCTTCTAAAGTCTTAATGTATTTTTTAGAGAAATTTGATTTTGGTTAAAGGTACTGCACGGAATGTTTAAAGATCTAATTTCCTAGTTTTTTTGTTGTCTGTTGCAACTTGAACAAAGTCAGAAGAGTTATTCCCACTTTATCTTGATTTACACAGATTTCCTATAGCATTTCATTAAAGATAAGAATATAAGCACTGTAGTCCAGATTATCTATATTTTCACAGCACTAAAGAGTAAATGTATATTTTTTTCAGAGATTTTATTCAGTCACTCTTGGTATCATCCAGAAAGCTAGAGATAATCTCCCCTCAAACCCTGGAGCAGTTTAGGAATGCAACAGAGAATCCTCCTTTTTATGTAACTTCTGTATTTTCATGGAGGAGTGTTAAAAAACAAGTTTCTTCTAAAACTGAAAAAGCAATTGTACTGCAAGAAGGGAAATGTATTGTTCTTACAAGTGCTTGCTTGTGTTGAATCATTGCAAAAATTATTAAGCCTTCCCCAACCCTTCTTACTCATCTGCTCTACTACAGATTCAAAACTCAAATAAATCCTTCCTGCAGCCTACTCACCATTGAGTTGGCTGATATTGCAACGGCCCTTTAAAGAATTATTTTAAAAACACAAAGCATGAAATGACTTAGGACGCTGCAGTCTGGGGTGTTGCCTTTATAGATAATGGTAAATTTTCTTACAAGATCACTCTCCCAAGTAACTATTATTCTTGGTATTTCACCAGCTCAGAAAAGTTTTGTTTCCGAAGTCTAGCGCACACATGCATCAGGAGCGCCTGTTTGGCTAATGCCATGCAGGCAGCATGCTGCAGCCTGCCCTCAGAGCAGCAGTTCTATTTGCAGAACAGTCTATTTGTAACTTAATTACACTCACTTGGTGAATTATTTTAAATGTCATCATTCATAATTGGTGTTTGGCACTTTTTTAATGCAGATATACTAAGGAATAATTAATTTTACATCAAGTTAAGTCCAGTAATAAAATAACACCAAACAATGAAGCACAGTAGGAGATCAGTCCTCATCTGAGGTGACTAGAAGGGCACATTGTTTGTTGCAATGTCATTTTGTTAACCTTTACCACTATTCATCATTAAGAGACTGATTTTATTCCGTGACCCACATTGAATACAGTGTGTCCCTTCATTATTTTTTTTCTCCCAGTGTGAGAAAATTTTGTCTCATAAGCTCTTGCTGCTGTTTCCATAATTGGAGCATCTAGGAGCAAGTCTGTTTCAATTTAAATCTGTGCAAAGATTCCCACAGTCTTCAGTGGGAGTTAAGAGTGACACATGAAGGGCTTGTCCATCACAATGCCAGAGTAACAGCACCAAATACATATATGTATATATGAATATATTTTCTTCTTTTGCTTATTTTGCTTCCTGAAGTTTTGCTACTTACTCAGGAGCATAGCATGGGGCTGTTTCCCATCCCCTTCTCCAAGGCACAGCAACAAGCGAACACCTGACCTTTGCTAAGACCAGCACATGTTTGACAGCTTGTCATTGTAATAGTGACAAAAGAGCAGCTGGCCATCAACAAAATAATAAAACTGACAATGAGAGATATTAAAATGCTGTCAGGATGGGCAATGCCTCCAGGCAGAGGTTGTCTTCACCCCTCTTTGGACAATGGCCCTCAGCAAGCTGTGGCCTTGCACCACCACTCCATGCCATGCCACTGCAATACCAACTTGTAAACAAATAGTAATAATTAAGACATTCAACAGAAGGACAGCCAGCAGAAAGATTTTTTTTCCTCTACTTAGCTTCAACCATTGTATAAATCTTGTTCATGTAACTGAACTACAAACATTTTACACAGACCTGTGGCATTGAACACAGTTACGCCTCTTGGACCACTGAGTAAGCTGCAAATTGGCTCCTCTGCTGCAAATAAGAAGCAGGGATGACAAACACTGAGTTTAGGCTCTTTGACATCTATGATTTTTAATGGAAAATGTGGGCTATCCAGTACATAATCCACATTTGAACACCATTACTATATAACCTAAATTAAACTGTCCTGCAGGTGATAAGAGTCATTATTGTATAAAAGCTAGTCAGAACCTCAACAAATCTGCCTTTTCAGTCTAATCTCTTGTAGTTACAACATCCCATGGCTACCTTCACTCTGCTAGCCTACACTCAACTAACAAAGCCAGGCATTTGTAGGTGTAGATATTAAAAACAAAACAAAATCCCATTTGTGGTGGTGACTAACAAACACAGAGCATCTGAAATGAAGGTGTCCTGAAGGACTTAGAGCCTGCAGTGCAATTTAATTAAGCTATCAAAGTGATATCATTCTATCATCTGTGACAGCCATTCTATTATAAAGCATTTCTTTAATTAACAAAAGCAGCACCTGAGAAGGCAAGTGCTGGTATGAAACACACTTGCCTTACACTCAGAGAAACACAATTACTCTTCAGACTTAGTTGAGTTACACTTGCTTTACAGCCTTTATATTCCCCTTCAGGTGGGGCTCTGGCCCCCATTCCCTGTTTTCACGGACTCCCCACAGCCCCAGGATGCTGCAGGGATCTTGTCCTAAGCCTTGCCACACCTGCAAGTTCCAGGAGCAGAGCAGTGACTTTTAGTTTTCCCTCAGTCAAAAACTGCCAAAACTGAGCAGCTAATGGCAAAGCAGCTTTGGAGAAGCTCAGTGTGTGCAGAGTTCAAAGCTGCTGGGAGGTGACAGAATTATCTGGGGCTTCATAAGCACTGGGATACCTCCCGGAGCTTTTGTTCAATTGCTGTTCACGTTGTATTCAGTAAGAACATCTGTTGGTTTCAGCAAATTCATGTCTAGGAATTAAATTAATTTAATCTCTGGATAGGATTTGCCTCATTGAAAGAAACTTCAGAGAATTTAAATAAACTATAAAGTCCTAATAAAATATTTTTTATGGCATAGGGTTGTTTTATAACT
>JAYDZK010001162.1:0-20408 GCA_034509185.1 Euphonia xanthogaster
CCATTTTGGTTCATCTTGGGTGCAGCCCTGGCTGGGCTCCTGTGCTGCCCAAGGTGGATCCATTGAGGAGATCCTTTGAATAAATCCCTGCTTTATTCTGTAACTCTGTCCAGCCTCTGCTCTAGGGCAGCCTTCCCAAGGCATCCCACTGACAGCCCCAGGATCCACCTGGGCACTCCAGGAGCAGCAGCCCCTTGGGATGGAGGGGGACAAGGGGGCCCTTGGGGTCTGGAGTCCCCACAGGAGCCCAGAGGCTGGAGAGGAGGGGCAGTGTAGTCAGAGGGCCATGTCTGAGGTCAGCCAGGCTGGACATGGACACCCCATGGCACAGTTGAGGCCAGGGCCCAGAGCCTGAGAAATAATATTTTTTTTCCATTGTGATGGGAGATGCTGTTCTGTAAAGTATTCATTGTAATGATTGAATTAAAAAAAAATAGCCATACTAAGGTGATGCTTAAGATTCAGGATTAAATTTAATGGTAATAAAGTGCAGCTAGAAGTGCTCAGTAAATGGTTTCAGTCCCCTCTTCTAAGGCTAATCAAGGCAGTGAGCTGCTCTGTGTTGAGTATCCTGGCATAGATATCAAATGTGGTTTATCATATTCCAGTTGCATTTTGTTTTTTCTCCTTTTCCCTTTTTTTAACCTGATGTTCTGAGGATTTCCTTTTAGTGCCTACAAACATCTCCTTTTGACAGACAGTGCAAATTAAAAGATATGGCTGGGCAAAGGAAACTGGAACCCAAATATGCCCCCTGGGTTTTCATTTACAGTTAGAAGCTACAGACACAATTACTGCTGACAGAAATGCAGAAGCCAGTGGCAGAGTGCATGTGGCAGTAGAGTCGTGCCAGGCAGTAATTGGGAAGATTATTTTTAATCAGAGCATATCCTACAGCCCAAACATTAGAAATCTCTTGTAAGGCTGACAGGAAATTAAACTGAGACCAAACAAAAAAGCCTCAAAATAGAGGTAATATGGTTAGAAGTCTAATGATGGCAGAACTCACTGCTTGTTGCATTTGGTTGTTATCTAAAGGGAATGCCTTTTAACTTGCAGCAAGAGATATCATTGTTTAATTGCATTTTTAGAACAGAATTAAAAAATATCTGATTAGATCAATTTAGACGTAGGCTTTTGATAAAGGTCTGAAGCAGTAGATGTTAAGTCAGACTTAGTAATTGTATATATGTATTAGGAGTGATTTTTATTGTTGCTTTAGGTATTTTTTTTCTTTAATATAATGCTTAATGAAGCCACTTCTACTGGAAAATAATACCATGTCTGGGATACTCTTGGAATGCTTGGCTCTGGTGATATTTTTGAAGCCTGGATGGCCTGGGGCTCTGTCTCAGTGACCCTGCAGAAGAACCTCAGCTTGTTGGGGCTGCCTGAGCTGCTGCCCCGAGGGAGAAGCCCTTGGGGTGTCTCAGTACTGACGCTCTGACCTGGAAACACTTTTTCATTTTTAAGTGAATCGTAATAGATCATCATCTGTGCCAAACTTCTCCCTGCACACTCAGCTGGAGTTCCTCCAGCTGCCTGTGCAGTTTCCCCTGTCCCTGAACAGAGCAGGTGTGGTGTTTTCTGGGGCAGGGAGGAATGAATCTGACTCCATGTTCTTAGAAGGCTAATCTATTATTTTATGATATTATATAAAAGAATACTGTAATAAACTATACAAAAGAATAGAGAAAGGATACAGACAGAAGGCTAAACGACAATAATGGAAACTTGTGACTCTCTCCAGAGTCTTGACACAGCCTGACTGTGATTGGTCATTAAGTTAAAACAATTCACATGAAACCAATGAAACAACCACCTGCTGGAGAAACAATCTCCACCCACATTCCAAAGCAGCAAAACACAGGAGAAGCAAATGAGATAAGAACTGTTTTCCTTTTTCCCTGAGGCTTCACAGCTTCCCAGGAGAAGAGTCCTGGGCAAGGAGGATTTTTCAGAAAATGTGACAGTGACAAGCAGGAGCTCTGTGGTCAGGGTCTGCTGCTCTTGCTGCGCCTGCCACGTGCAGATGTTGTAACACCAGCTGCAAGCAAAACTTGGCTGATGGGGAGTTTATTTTTCAGTCACAGGAGTGCAGAACTTGCCTGTTTCGTGGTTTGCCACAATTGATGGCAGTTGTGGGAAAGGAAATTTAGCACTGGGAACGTGCAGGTGGTGTTTCTCCACAGGATTGCTTGTAGCTGTGTGGGCAGCCCTCAATGGCATTTTGTGTCAGTGTGAGGCGTAAGGTGAAATGCCCAAACCCAGAGCCAGCCAGGTTATCCTGAGGCATGTAAACAGGATTTTATCACGATTACAGTGGAGGTTTTTACACAAAACTACTGGCATTTTCCAGCTACTCCTTTCCAGTATTTCCTTCTACAGAAAGTTGCTTCATAAAGTCATGTGAATATGCCTGAAATCCTGCTGGTTGTTCAGGTATTGCCAGAGTAGCTGGGTAACAAATTCAGTGTACTTGGTAATGCAGATAATGTCACTCTGCAAGCCCTGGGAAGTGTGACCTGCAGTGGGGTAGGTGATGGAATGTCACCAGTGCTGTGGGGTTTGCCCTGCACAAGGAGCTGTCCTGAGCTGGCTGGAGGTGCCAGGGGCTGCAGTGCCCAGCAGGGCTGGGTATTCCCTTGGGTGGGCAGAAATCTGGACAGAGTGACAGTTTCTAAGTGTGCCACTCTTGCTTTTGCCCAACAACATGTAAATGAAAATAAACTTGTGTGCTCAGCTCAGAAATTGGTTGTTGGGAAGGGTTTGTGAGTCAGGCAGTGCTGTTGCTGCTGAGAGCATCAGTGTGAAGCTGCCTCTGAACTCCAAGAGATGCTCCCCTAGTGATGGTCCCCGCTCCAAGGAGACAAATTCAGGTGTTTGCTGTTCCTGCTTGTCAGCTTTCCAGACTCTGAAGTTCTTTTATCAGGGTGTGTGATCATTGCATTGCTGCCTGATGTGTTTACAGAGCATGTGCTTTTCTGCTACTGGTGGCTCTTGTTCCATTTTTCCTCAGTTGCATTTAGAAAGAAACTGAGTTTTAAATTTTGTATTTTATTTATTTATTTATTCTTGTTTAAAGGGAAACCACATGTAAGGGGCAGGATATTTTGTGAAAAAAATACCCAATGTTTACTGTTAGGAATTTTACTGAAGTAGATAAAAATATATTAAATTTACTGACAGATTGATTTGATTATACTCTGACCTAAGTGTGTATTACCTTTGGAGACTGAAAATATGGACAAAAATTCTATTTCCAGGAGTATTTGTATCAAAGAGTCCGTATTGCCGTTTGCACATGGAAATGAAAAATGCCTGTAGGGAGAGTCTGTTAGGTAAAGCATGGCTGAGCTCACTGTACCTACTAGAATTCAGTGGATAATTCAGTAAAACGTTACATGTCACAGCTGCTTATTAATAAGAAAGGATGGCATGGAATAGAGTGTTACTCTATTGGAATTCCCAAATATGTGCTTGTAAAGTACATTCTGAATGCCCCCCTTTTGGTTATGCATTTTATGACAATTTTTCTTTTTGCAAAAATGCTGTGAATTTTCAATTGAAGGATACACAAAAAGCAAATTACAGTGGTGTGTTCCTATTGAAACAGAAACCTGTGCTGGGGAAAATTTACAGTTATAGCTTAGTAATGTCTATTTTAGTGGGTAAATTTGCAATGAAAACATAGATTTTTGGTTTCAAATGCATTGCAAGCTGTCTGAACCCATTTACTGTCTATGGAATGTGTAATAAATAATAAAATCATGCATGCAGATAGATAACCTGATTTTGCAGTTGGGCTTTGTACTACAGTAAAAACACACTTCTGACCCAACAGTGTGTGCAGTGACAGCCCAAGCAGTGCATTAGCAATTGTATTTTTTGTTGGATCTTTCTGTGAGGGCAGAGCACAAGCAGGAGCTGCCCTGAATCCCTCACTCCCAGTAAGAATGTGATTTTCTCTCCGCAGGAAACTCCACAGAAGCCCCATGCGAGTGGTGCCTATTGTTTCCATGAGCAGAGCCTCCTCTCAGTAAGTCCCTGGGGTTTTTTTTTTTGCCTGTTGATTTTCCCAGAACTCTCCTGTGCTCTCAGAATTAATGCAGAAATCCTTGGGACTCTCCAGCTTGCTGCATCACCAGGCTAGTAGAGCACAAGTAAAAGGTCTGAGGCTTTTAGTCTTCAGTGAGCAATGGCATCCTTAGGAAAGAGTCTTGCCTGGTTCTGGCTGTAGGTTACAGTGATTTTCTCTTGTGTTTCCCTTGTGCATGTTTGGGTTGTGTCACTGTCATGTTTGTGTCACCTTTGGCTGATTACTTTGTGTACAGATTACTCACAGACACTTTTTGCCCTCAGAACAGCTCTGGATAATTAATTCATCATGCTGTCCTTTAGAAAATGCTCTCTGTAAAGTCAGAATAGGGAATATAGTGAATTAAGCTCCACAATTCATAGGACATGGGAAAAAAGTATTTGTGCTGGTTAATTTTTTGCCTTTTCCCTTTCTTAGGAGAGGCTTTCAAATCCAAACCACTTGTTGCTTGTTCATACTTGGAATTAATTCTTTAGTAAAGTTTTTCTTTGTAGCACATGCATAAAACCAATAATGATTAAGCACTTTTTATTCAGGATATAGCTTTTTATACATATAATAAATGCAGAAGTGTCAGACAAAACTGTGTAATTCGTGGTAGATGTGTATTTTATACTTAAACAGTTTTTAATAATCCTCTGCTTAAAATAAACTGCAGTTCTCAGATATTTTGTATTGGGTAGTGAGCATGGCTTGTTCTGCATTAGGCTGAATATATTTTTGCTTTATATACGTTTTATAATTACACTCTTGTTTGTTCTGTTTTGCACGTGGATCTTGACAAAATAACAGACTATGTTCCCTTTTTTGTTCCACTGTATTAATGTGAGAAGCTGAGTTCTGCCCCAACACACAAAGTTTCATGTCACTGAAAGAATTAGACACACAGTCCTTGCTTGAAAAAAAGAAGAGTTTTGCATTTATTCTCCTGCACTGAACACAATCTTCCTCCTAATGTCTTTGAAATAAGATTTCATTATTTCAAAAAGTCTGCCTGGCTTACTGGATGAAAAAAAAAAGCCTGTTCATCTTGAGGATAGATTTAAATCAATTCTGTAGTGCTCAGCATGCTTGTTGCTTTTAGCTTTTCCTCTGTCACGAACAGTATTTTCTAGCACAGAATAACCTTACAGCCCTTAGCAGAATTTGATGCAATTGACAGCTTTTGTTAGAAAAATTCTGGTGAAAAATTGCACGAAGGAGATTGGGGTTTCCAGCCCAGGGGAGACAGCGGTCCCTGAGATAATCAAAGCATGTTTTGAGGAAGCTCACATTAATTTGGCTGTGAACACAGTGCCTCAGTAGCTATAAATTTCATTTCCAGGAAAAGATATTAATTTTTCCCTCAACAAGCTAAAGCAGAGGTTTGGGGACCTGCAAGAAGGAAGAAGAACAAAATGCTCGTTTGGAACCTGAGGAAGGTTTAACGCTCCCAAACCTCCACGTGCATCATCTGTTGATTATTTTCCCCGTGCCCATAACCCAGCAGCAGGGCTCTCCATCAGCTGAGGGGTCCCTGTGTCAGCAGGCTCAGCCCCAGCCTCGAGTGTTGCCTGGAAACAGCTGTGGATGGGAGCTGGCTCCTGGCAGCTCCATCTGGCTGGGCGGGATGCCCTCCTCACCCCCGGGACATGGGGCACAGCTACCACGCTGCTGAAATGCTCTGTCCCCTTCCCTGCCTGAAAAAAAGCATTTCAAACCACAAATTCCAGTCCAGCACACAGGTGTTCAGGTGTTGGAATTGTATGTGTTGAAATTAAAGTCTGCTCCTTCTCAGAATGATCTGTAAGAATCAAATTTTGTATACAGTGTCCTTGGGTTGAATTTCAGTTCAATTCCTAGCTATAGTTGCTTTGCAGTTTTTTCCTGTTTCATTTTGATAGAGAAATATGTTGAGGTAAGTCTAGTTTTAACCAGAGAAATCCTGGATTTTAAAATTCAGTTTTGCAGCCTATGGATTGGGGTGTTTGACCTGCTATTAATGGTGCAGTAATGCCTCCAGTACTCCAGCAAAGCTGCAGTGCATTGAGCAAACCAGTAAACAAAGCAATAGAAGGCAGCTCCAGAAAACCACTGAAAATAAACATGACAGGCAGAGGAGACAGAATTGCTCCAAATATACAGTGGGAAATCAACGACAAATAGTGACTGGCAGGGGGTCTGTAGCAGAAATGGGTGTAAAACCCAGATAAAGCAGAGTCTTCACTCATTCCCTGGTGTGGAGAGGTTTTCCCATTGCCTGGAGAGAAAGTGGGATTCCCTGAGGTGGGGATGCTGCAGAGGGCAGTGCTGGGAGCAGCACCCTGCCCTGGCTGTGCTATCCCAGCCCAAAGTGGACCCCAGGAGCTGGGATTGATGTGGGAGTGCTGGCAGGGAGGGGGAGCTCAGCTCACAAGGCTGGACACGGGCTGGGCTGCATTTCTCTGAGCTTATTCTGAAAGATGAACTGCTGTGCTTTGCCCTCCCTGCACACCTCCTTTGCCTGAAACAGCAATCCTTTGGCAAGCAAGACTTCGGTATTGCACCAGAGTTGTCTGAAAAAAGAAAAGAAATCAGAAGTGTTTTGGTGTTTGGCAGGAAGTTTCTACAATTCTTGCCCATTCTGTTGCTTTTTTCTTACCCTTCAGGTTGTGCATGCAGCAACAGCTGTTCCATAATTTGATAAACTTACTGTAATTAAGTGATCTTGTTTATTAGTAACACCTTTCCTTGACTAGGCGATTTTCAAGTAGCAGAGAAAGGATGAGCCAGGGGCGCTGCTTCATGTGAATTTGACAGCTTCATCCTTTGGAAGCTCTGCCATGGTTATCCGTGTTTTAAACCCTGCTGGATGTAAAGATATTTATATTAAAGGCTTTTGCTCTCCAGTCTTACCTAGCAGAGCAGTCTGGTGGTGATGCAGAGGCACTTGCAGGAAGGGCTTATAAAGCCAGTGAAAAATGGCATTTAAAGCCCTTTTCTCTAATTTGAGAGTGAGCTGTGTTTTCCTTGGAATTGTAAACATGCAGAACAAAATCAGGGAGAAATAGCTGTAATTGCATTGGAAATATTATGGGCATTATGAGTCCTTTTTTCCCCCTCATTAAACACATAGTTAAAAATTGTTAAAAGAATAAATCTATTTTTCCAAAACATCATAGAATGCCATGGAGCAGTCTGAGGAGTTTAGTGTGATCTAGGGATTTCTACCTGAGAGGCATGAAAAAAAAAATTGTGAAAGAGACCTATTATAAAATACCAGAGTTCTTTTAGAAAGAAACCAATATTATAACTTTATTCTAAAAAATATAGAAGAAAAAAAGTTAATGATGGTGTTCTTTTTTATTCATCTCTCTCTATTCTGATGCAGTCTGAATGAGAGTATTAGTCTAGAGACTTGAATATTTTTTAAATTGCAGCACTTTGAATTACTGATATGTGCAAATTACAGTAAAAAAGGGATGAAGAATGGTAGTTAGACAACGTAAATGATGCAGTAAGTTCTGCTCCATTACTTTATCTCAGCTAGGATGGGGAACTGTTTAGTTGTTAGGGTCTGCTCCACTGTCATATTATTCATTGTTGTTTTGCAATATCTTCAAATATCTTCAACAGTTATTGTAGGAATTCATTAAGGACAGGAGCAGCGAGGCATTTACCCACTCCTAATGATGAGCAGCAGAATATTCTCATGGATGTTTTTGCTTCAGAAAAAGCTTAACTAGGGTAGCTGAGCCTGACCTGTGTTGGATTTATCTTTTTTTATATTTTTTTTTTCCCTAGTGCTGCTGCGAGGTAATTCAGTGTTAGGTGGCTGATTTGAAATATTGCTTTTCCATTAGTTAGAAATGTTTCACTAGATATGTGCTTTCCTGTTTAGGGAGCTAAATAAACTTCTCTTGTTTAATTTGGTGGGCTTGGGGTTTTTAAAATCTGCATGTTCCAAGGTTTCATTTACCGCAGGGGAAGAAAATGTTGTGGGTTTTTCTTTTTCTTGCTGTCATTAATGTGAAGTTTTTATGAGTAAAATCCCCATTTTTTGGACGAAGGAGCAGTTATGTGGGAGCAGGTTGATAGGAGTCACTGTTAAACTGCTGCTATAATCTGTCATCTGCTGGATGGTGAAAGGGCTACAAACCAGAGTATCAGTGGTCTGCTTGTGATTTACTGGTGATTCAGCTCGCTGAAACCATGATCTTCCTACAGAAATGAAGGAGCTGTCCTTGTTTAGAATGGGCTTTGTCACTGCTGCAGGTGATTCCTGTATTTATTGGGGCAGCCAAAGTTACTCTCTCCACGCAGATTCAGGAGCATAAGGCTCCCTGAAATTGAATAGGACATCTTGAAAACAAGAGCCAGACTCCTAATGAGGGTTTTTTGAAATATCACAGTAGATTATCACAAATTACAGCTCTGTAACTAAAATTAGCATTGTAATTTTCCCTTGGCTGTACACAAATGTACATGTAAAGAAATATTGTAACAATTTCCCAATTTCTCCTTTTTCTCTTTTAAGAATTAAGTCCCTATTTCTTTCTGATGGATTCTTCTGTGAACTTTCTGAATTCTCCATCTATCCAAGAGGTGTTTTGAGTTAACCAAGTAAAAGCCTCAGGGGTTAAGTACAGCCTGGCCTGGCCTGTGAGTTTGCTGTTCCTGGCAGCCTCTTTTCTGACACCACTGAGATCCTTCCTTCACAAACATCACACTGCAGACATTTTCTTACTCAGGCTTTATGAAAATTTCCACATGCATGTAACAGCCCAAACAGTTTCACTGGCAATTGTTTGCACTCTGGATGTTCTCCAGATTGCAGCATTAAGGGGGTTTTGATCAAGTCCATTTCCACAGCTCCGTGGCATTTAGGAGATATCAAGCCCCACTATTCCTGTGAGATTAGTATGTGCTATTATCTCTTTATTACAGAAGGAGAAGCCAGAAAATTGAGCAGCCTGAGTGATGTGCCAGGAGAAGGACTGCAGCAGAGCTAGGATTTGAATCCATGTTTCTCAAATCCCAAATCATTGCCTTCCTTCTTGGGCCATCTTTCCTCTGCTCTGCCTCTAATCCAGGAACTTTTATTCTTAATGATTTTTTCATTTAACAGTGAAAAAGACCTTAGAGTTTCATGCTCCTTTCTGTCTCATAAAATTTGAAATTTTTCCTTCAGAAAATCCTGTGGTTATTAAATGTGCATGGGAAGTGTGTGATATGCACAGTGCTGTCAGCACAGGGCAGAGCTAATTGAAATGTGACATTCCTGGTGATGATCTGGGCCATGCCAAGGCTGTCCCCATCCTTTAATGAAGGTTCACACCTGATCCCTTTTTCTCCGAAGAGCTTACAGACTTCTGGAATTTCTTTTTGGTTGTGCAGGGTGGAGATGCAGCCATGAGAGGCACCTGGGCATTCAGTACAGCCAATTTTAAACCCAATTTGCTCTGGGGTTTGGGGTGTGCTGCTGGAAAAAAGCACTGAGTGAGGGCACTCAGGGTCAGTGAGGGCACTCAGGGTCAGTGAGGGCACTCAGGGTCAGTGTGGGCACTCAGGGTCAGTGAGGGCACTCAGGGTCACAGTGAGGGCACTCAGGGTCACAGTGAGGGCACTCAGGGTCAGTGAGGGCACTCAGGGTCACAGTGAGGGCACTCAGGGTCAGTGAGGGCACTCAGGGTCAGTGAGGGCACTCAGGGTCACACTCAGGGTCACAGTGAGGGCACTCAGGGTCACACTCAGGGTCAGTGAGGGCACTCAGGGTCAGTGTGGGCACTCAGGGTCACAGTGAGGGCACTCAGGGTCAGTGAGGGCACTCAGGGTCACACTCAGGGTCACAGTGAGGGCACTCAGGGTCACAGTGTGGTCCCTCAGTGCTGTGGTCAGTGGGCAATGCCTGTCCCTGCACACAGGGCACTCAGAGCCCATCTCATGCCCTAGAAATGGCTCTTTATCCTGCTCTGAGGTCCTGTTGAGCATCCTGGGCCCAGCCTGCTCCTCTCCCAGTGTGGGAATGTCTTTACTGCTCGTGGGAATGAGCAGGAGCAGTGGATAGCAGGAATTTGGAGGTGGGGAAAATTTAATTTCCTTTTTCTCCCACCATTACATTTGAGTTGAGAAGTCTGTGTTGTGGTGTAATTCCTGTGTAGCACAGACACAACCAACAAACAACAGCCTTTGTGGGAATTTTTATTTCTCCTGGAAGACGTGCTGGAAATCAGGTAACTGAAAGATCTTTAAATTTTGGAGATGGGGCGGCAGTTGGAAAATGCATCTCCAGGGAGGAAGGAGAGCTCTGGGGAGTAAGAAAGATCTGTTGATATAAAATGAGAAGTTTGTCATCATGCTACATCACTTGAGAAACTTAAAGAGGTGAAACAACATGAGTTTGACAAAGCAGATTTGTACCTGGCAGCATTTGCTTTTCCTTCAGGAGTGTTTAATATCAGAAACTCAGATTACCTCCCAGAACTGCTTTGACTGTGGGCCTTCCTAGGAGCTCACTGTACTGTGGAGCATTCTAGAACTTTCCACAGGGGCTCAGCAGTGTGGGGTTTCTCACCAAGGAGTTAACCCTTTGTATTTTACGCTACTGAAATATGTTTCCAGCTGTTAATGCATTAAGGAGAGCAGTTTGTCTGTGACCTACCAAAAGCCATGGCACACTAATCAGGGCAAGTTTGGGCAGGTGGGTCAAAGAGCAGAGTTCTTGGCTGTGTGTGCAGAGGGAGGGCTGTGTCCCCTCCTAAATTCCCGAATTCTTGTGCAGTTCCAGCTCACTGGTTGAGGAGGGAGAGCGAGGAAAAAGAAGAGGGAAAAAAAAAAAAAATAAAGACAACCCTGATGCTGTGCAAACACAGCTCAGCACAGCCTGGCAATAGCAATAACACCCTTATCAGCACTGCTTTAGTCACAAATCCAAAATACAGCCCCACATGGGCTGTATCTGCATCTCTGTGGTGGAAATTAACCCTACCCCTGCCACACCCTATAATATTCCTGGTTTTCCTCACTGTGAGGTTTCTGCTTTCCTCATCTGCACCGCAGAGGAACTTTCATGAGCCCAGCTGGGAAAGAGAAGCACTGGCAGAGAGGTTTTGTTTGTTTGAGAGTTTTTTGTTTTGGTAGTTTTTCCCTTATCTTGAAGGATAGTTTACACAGCTAAATGACACAGTTATAAAATATATATATATATATTGGGCCTACAGTGAGAAAAAAATTGATCTGAAATCCTTCACAAATTATGTTTTTATCAAGACCAAGATGTTGTGTGCTATCGATTTTGAGATCCACACAGCCTACAAGTAATAGAAATTGCAGAGACAAAATAATTTAAGATGGTTTTCTGTCTTTTGTGTTAGCCAGGTTAGGATATTGAAGAACAAATCAATTTCTTTGCCACTCAGATTCCTTGAAACCCAAAAGAAAATTTCAGCATGAGTTATGGTTTCCAAATATTTCTATCTTCTGGTACAAGTTTTTTCCTGCAGGCAATAGGTCTTGTTTTGTCTGACAAGCTTTTTTGCACCTTGGTCACTAGTGGTGCAACAGGGAGCTGTAAAGAAAAGCATGCAGGAGGCTGGAGCACCATGAGTGAAACCTGGCAGCAAAAAAATGTGAACTAGAATTGTGCAAAAATCTCAAGTAAACAGCAAAATCTGTAGAGGATTCAATCCAAAGTGGAGGGGAAATGATGGAGTGGCAGAAGCCCCATCTCTGGGACTGGGCTCTACTCCTCTGTGTGCTCTGATCACACTTGGAGGGATCAGTTCTGCTAAAACTGTGGGATAACCTGACAATGGGAGCTGGATGGATCAGGGCAGAATCAGCTTCATGGAGGTGTCTTTGTCATTCAGGGCAGGAATTCTGAATACATGAATCATTGGGCTTCAAATAACACTCCCCTGGAGAAATAAAACAATGGTGGGAGCAATAAACCCACTCCAACTAATGGAAGCAGATAGTACACAAGTGGCAGCTCAACACAAGTTCCTGTGACTGACTCAGGAATGTTTATTTAAGGAATGTGTTCAGGAGGATAGTTAGATTTAAAAGCTACAGGTGTGCTCAGAACAGCAGGCTCTGTGTTGGACAAGCTGTGGATAAAAGAAGACTTGTTTGGACCTGATGTTTAACTACCAGAGGAAACCTGCATTTGCATAACTTGATGAATAACATTAGAGTTGGGTTTTTCTTCAGCCTTGTTGGGTACCAGAGGGAGAGAACAGGAGCATTCTGCAGAGAGTACTTTTAAAGCAGCTCTGAAGCTCTCTTGTTGAAATGCTGGAAATATTTTGTACCAACTGATGTGCAGTTAAATGGAATAGACTGAGCCTCAGTAGGTTCAGGGGTGTTTGTACCATCATCTAGTTTTCCCTGAAAGACTCTTTGATGTAACAGGAGACAACTTTTTCATGATTCACATTCTTAAAGAAAATGGCCCACATTTAAATGCACTGTGGCTCTGTCTCCAGGTGTCAATAAATTATTTCTTCCAGAACACGGGTCCCAAATGCAGATCCTTGTAAACATCCCCCTCACTACTGCTCCTTCCTGGTGTCCCAACTCTGCCTCTGGGGTTTCCTGGCAGACCTTTTCAGTGTTCCAAGTGGGGAAATTTTCCCAAGCACTGTTTTGCCTGCACCCTCTGGAGATTTCATCAGTCTGTCTCAGGCACACTCCTCTTCCTCTTCTTTCTGTTCCATCCCACTTCTCCCCCTTGTGGGATGTTTCTCCTGCTTCCCTCAGATTTAGGAATGAAGTCCTGCCTGGATTCATGCTGCATTCCAGGGGGAGATTTTGTCCCTTCCTTTATGGGCTCTCTGGGTTTAGTGCTGAAGGAACAGAGAGGAGAAAAACAGCATAATTCTTTCATTGCTAATAGTGCAGGATGGGAAGAATAAAAGCCCTAAAATGCATGAAAAGGCCACCTGAGAATATTCTAACCTGAAAATAAGCCCAATTCCAAAATCCCAAGGACTAATGTTCTCTGCAGCAAAGCTGGGAAGGTTCTCATAAGAAGGTCTGCTCTTCAGGGAGGGGAGATTATCTGCCTAAACTGCAGTAGCAATGAAAGCACTGCAGGAAGGTTGGACTGGAAGGCAGCACCCACTTAGTGAACCAGTTATTTGAGGAATCATAGAATGGAATCAAGATCTCCCAGCCCTGTGTGGCAGATAGAGTCATTGCTGATAAAAGGACACATGGTGCAGATAGCAGATACAGGTTATGCTGAGGAAAGAGGAGAGGGATTCACTGGAAAGACAAGGAGAGCAGGGGGAAATCCAGCCAGACCCAGAGGAGAGCAGCAGCCTTATTTAGACATACTTGGGTAGTGGGGACTGGAAATTGGGATCTGTATCTCAGCACAGACAGAAGGGAATGAATATTTTTTTAATTGATTTTTGATTTTTTATTTGATTTTTTGATTTTTTCTAAAATATTTTTTACAGTGAAGGGGATTGATAGAGGGAAGTGCATGGGTATCTACAGTGTTCAGTTTGTAAAAGGGACAAAATAATGTCACATATTCCTGTTGAGACAGAATTGTTCCAAGCAGGCAGAACTAAAACTGACAGGGAAAGTGCAGAAAGCTGAAGGATTAAGGGCAAGAATAAAACTCACTTGGAGAATTTGATAATAGATGGAAATCTTTCTTGATGAGGGCGTGCGTGACTATTATTGCTCAGAAGGGTTTTTTTGGAAACATCAGATGGAGTTCTCAGCAGCATTAGTTCCATGCTTGACAGCTGTTAGAAAAAGCAAATTGAATATTTAGCAACTTTGAGAGAAAGCATTGAACACAGAAAATACAGCCCTGTTCCTGCTGGAGTTGGTTTCACACGTGCTGCTGCACACAAATTTTGGTTCCCCTGAGTGCCACGGAGGTGTGGTCCAGGGAAGGTGCAAGGAATGGTCAGAGGGGAGGAGGAGCTGCTGTGCAGGGGAGACAGGGAATGCATGGTGCAGCCTTTCCCTTGGGAAAGGAGGGGCAGAGGAGTGAAGTGGAGAAAGGACAGATTGGAATTATCATTGATATTGATTTGAACATTGATGTCCTAGTGATATGACTCATAAGGCAGGGATTGTGGAGTCAGTGACTCATGGAAAGCATGGCTCTTTTTGTGCTGTTCAACAGCTTTTCCACTGGATACTTCAGATAAAAAAAATAACTGCAAGTAAGAATATTTGTCTAAATTAATGCCTGGTATTTCTTACACAACAAAATGCAGGATATCCCTCTTGGCAGATTACTGTGGGCAACACTGGTGCTTGTATTCTTTCATGAACATCTGAAGGTGATTGTTGTTGGACAGGGGATTTAACTGACACAATCCAGTTAAACCAGCTCCTCTGATGTGTGGCATTAGAAATGTATTTATGGATCTGGTGTGTGGCTCTTGGATACGTTTTTTTTGTGTACAGAAATTGTGTATCTAGAAATACATAATGGGAAATTTAAAGACAGGAATCAGCATTTATGTTATTCAGTCACATTAAAAAATGTATTTGTTGAATTATGATGAAAGAATACTATTTAAATCTTTTAAAGTGGCAGTAGTTTTCTTGAAAGCCATTTTCTATTGAACTGAATCCGATCACATATTTTTAGATTCCAAAATGATTTATTGATCTGTTTAGGGAGAAAATCAGTGCCTTGGCTTTCAGGTAAACCTCATCTCCTGTAATGTGGAATGCAGTTTCACTCAGCTTTGATACTTAACTACCCAATCCTATTTTTTTTTCTTTACTTTTTTTTTTTGTTTTTTTTTTTTATTAATGGTGGAAGAAACTCCACATTTTCTAGTAAGCAGTACCAGTGATGCTGCAAGCCAGCTGCTTTCCCAGGCAGTGCTGGTGGGAAGGGAAATGCTTTCAAACCAAGCGTGCTCCTTGTTGTTGGCAGTGCCTCCAGGAGCAAGCCTGGTAGGTTTTGTAGATGCCCTTCTGTGTTCCTGCAGCCTCTGAGGATAGTTTCATGATTTCATTTATAAGTCCAAGACTGGAAAAACCATTAAAATACATTAATTTAACTCTTTCAGTTATTTGAATGTGGGTTTTTAATGATCTTATCATTTAAGTGTTTTCTCAGCCAAAGATCAAGGAGTGGTCAGCTTGGTGTCTGTGTGGGGGTGGGCTTTTCTTTTTAATCTCCAGCCTCAATCAACCTTTTGTGTCTTCTTCTGCCCAGAGTAGTTGTGACTGGAGTGGGCTGACCCTGTTTTGTGGATATAATTAATATAATTATATGATCAATAATAAATATCATTAATATAAGAGTATGGTACAGGCCACAGTATTTATTTGCTGTGTTTTTCTCCAACATTTCTAAATTCAGCTGAACACAGAGAAGGCAGATTTTCATTCATTTTTGGAGTAAATTTGGGTGTTTTTATAATGGAGAAACACTGCAGAAAAACCCCATTTACATAAGAATTCAGGAGCAGAGGAAACAAAGCTAACTGCATCCTCATTATTCTGTTTGAATGCAGCCAACTCTGCCATTTGGTGGAAGGCCTTATTAATGACTCCTGGATGAGCAGACTTGGGATGCTGATATTATCTGTGGTGCATTATTGAATCAACAGAAATAAACCTGCTGTCATTAGCCTAATTATTTAGATATGCTGGAAGATAATGACTATTTTAAGTGCAAATAAGCTGCAGTTAGTAAGCAACTAACCAAATAAATAAGTGAGGTGGGATAGCAAGGGAGTGACTCACGGGAGCAGGGAGGGGAAAGGGGAGAAATGTGAGGCATTATTGAAGAAAAACACTCAGGATGCCATTCCTCAGTGTGCCAGGGAGGGCAAAGGGCTGCTGCCTGAGATGGAGGGACAGGGATGGATGGAGGGATGGATGGATGGAGGGATGGATGAATGAGTGAGGGGAGGGATGGATGGATGGACACATGGATGGATGAGTGAGGGGAGGGATGGATGGATGGACACATGGATGGATGGATGGACACATGGATGGACACATGGATGGATGGATGGACACACGGATGGATGGATGGATGGACACACGGATGGATGGGGGATGGATGGATGGATGGAGGGATGGATGGATGAAGGATGGAGGGAGGGATGATGGATGGATGGATGAAGGATGGATGAGTGGAGGGAGGTAGGGATGGATGGATGGAAGGATGATGGATGGACAGGGATGGATGGGGGATGGATGTTTGGACAGGGATGGACAGGGACGGACAGAGATGGATGGATGGACAAGGGATGGGTGGATGATGGATGGATGGATGTTGATGGGGGGGATGGATGAGGGAGGGAGGGGCTGAGGGCTGGATGGAGGATGGGTGGATGAGGGAGGGATGGAGGGATGGATAGATAGATGTATAGACAGCAGTGACATTGGATGGATGGATAGATAGACAGATGTGATATTTTAATTGGATTTTAGATATTTTTAATTTTAACTCTCCTGCTTTGCCAGAACATCTGTCTGAAGTGAACTCTGAGCCTGTGCTAGCTGAGCTCTGCCAGTGGCTCTTGGTGCATCTGTGAGTGCTGAATTCCCCACAGATGGGCTGGCTGGGCTCAGCAGCACCAGCTCACTGGGGCTGGGCTGCTCTGCTGCCCTTCAGAGGAAAATCAGTGCCCGTAAGGTAAAATAACTCTTCTTGTTATGAGTTAGTGGGGGAAGGAAAAAAAAAAAAAGACAGAGAAGGAAACGAAATTAACTTCCTGAAAAATACTTGTCAAATGTAGTTGAATAACAGCTAATTTGAATGTCAAGTTTTCTCATTAATGCCTTGATTAGAATAATTTCCTTTTTATAGCCAAAATACTTGCATAAATATAGAAAATATAATGTAGAAGTTATATTTAAAAGCTTTTCTCTGAGGTTAGATGTGTTTGTAATTAAGTCTGTCTGCCAGAAGAAAAGAAGGGTTGCAGGCATCTCCTCATATTTGTGTTCAGGAATCTGCCTTCATGCATATTTTTTCCCTAATTAGCTCTTAAAATAAGGAAAAACCAGTTGTTTTGTGTTTTGTTTTGGGTTATTGTTGAGGTTTTTCCTCAACATCAATGTAAAACTAGTGGAAAGATTCTTTCTGATTGCAGGAAAGAATCTGCACTGTAGAACAGCAGAGGAAATTGTAGGATTAAAATTTCTTTTAGTGTCTGTGACTTCACAGTTTGCTAATAAATCCCCTTTTCTATTTGGATTGTGGGACTTTTGATATCTGCAAGTTGTTATGCAATTTCATCCTGGTTTTATTTTAAGTGACTGCAGACTGGAAGATCCTCTGAGCAAGGGGTAAAGGGGAGTCCTTTGCTCTGAGTGTTCAAAAAGAGACCAAAAAAAGCCCCAGAAGCCAAACAGAAGCCAAGCTTCCTGCAGTTTGACTGAAGGTTTCTCCCCAGTGGCATAACTCCCATGTTAATTCTGATCTCCGAATCATCTCCTGTGTTTACCACCCATTAGAACTCATCCTCTGTTATATTTAGAGCACAAGATTTATGTGGTGTGAGTCCATTTACTTTCCCATGCTTCTTGTTGGGTTATTGGGGAAGCTCAGGGCACTGGGAATATTTCCCTGTCTGCTCTGGGGTGTCCTGACCCCCAGGGAAGCTCTGCCTTTGACTCTGATTCATGGAGAAAGTTTCCCAGACTTCCAGATAGACTGGAATCCACAAAGTGCAAAATAGATTGTAGAGAGCAGTGTAGGTGTATCCCTTGGTGAGAAATGGAGGTTTTGGGATTTTTAGTATCTTGTGTATGGAAGCAAGATGGAAGGCACAGGGTGCTGTCCTGGGTTTTT
This sequence comes from Euphonia xanthogaster, assembly GCA_034509185.1. NCBI lineage: Eukaryota > Metazoa > Chordata > Aves > Passeriformes > Fringillidae > Euphonia > Euphonia xanthogaster. The sequence continues at coordinate 17,856 of JAYDZK010001162.1, forward strand.
TCTTCATGCTCCTTCTTCCTTCTTCTTCATGAATTAAGGTAGCATTCTGTAATTAGACAAAAAAGTCTGCACTACAGGTCTGTCCATCCTTCCAAAGATCAATTATTAGGTTAAAAGGGGAAATAATCCGGGTGTCAGCTCTTAATTGGATAGTTTAGCCTTAAAAGACCTTGGAACAAGAGATTGTTGGCCATTTTGTGCCTTCTAATGAAAAGCTGCCCAACTCACAGCAGTGAGACTGTTTTACTGATAAGAAATAATAAACACCTGAGTCCAAACATGAACGGCCATCTTAGGTAGCTTCAATCCAGACCCAGAGAAACCAAGTGCTAAAAGTGTTTCAAGCAGAAAAGCACTGTGCTCTCCACCTTCAGCTGCTAACAGGTGCTCACAGACTGCACTTTTTGTTTGTTTTTAATGAGGGCAAAAACAGGAGAGAGCTTCTGTTGTAGTGACATCAGAGGAGAATTAAAATGCCAATAATATCAGGAGTTTCTCAGCTTTAGTGTTAACAATTAAATGGTGCTAAACATGCTGGGACAGATGTGGTGATTTGTACTTCATTTCTCATTTCAGTGGCTTTGCATTGCTCATGCTTTGGCATAAAAGGTAAATTAAATGGTATTTCAGTTGAGAGAGTTGCATGTGTCTTGATACCAAAGTAGTTTCCTTTCTGGAAAAGTTTAACCTACAACAAAATTGTAATGCTCAAAATACACGAAAGAGAAAGCACTGCACAGAGGCCTCATGAAACCATTCTGAAGTTGATGAATGTTTCATGGAGTTTATTTACAATATGTATAATAGGATTTTGCATAATTCAAAAGCATGCTGTTTGATCTTGCAGCATTTGTTGAACTAGGAGTTTTTATAAAACGCATAAACAAATATATCAAACCCATGGTGGAAGTACTCCAGGGTAAAGTACATCAGCTGTCTGAGAACTCTCTCTAAAGTGCTACTCGAGATTCTCACTGTGCAAATGCCCTGCACACAATGAGCCTTTAAAACACATTTTCATATTTAAAGTGATTCCTCTATCCTTTAGTACAATAAATATTTTTTTTGGGAGTCATAATGATTAGAGCCAGTAGGGCATAAATAGGCACCACATGAAGATTTATGCAGGTCCTCAATAAATCCTGGTTCTTGGGGGGGGTTATTCTTGCAGATATTCAACTTGAAGATTCAGTGTTTTGGGAGTCACTCACACTTCCCCTGCATGGGAGGTGCAGGATGTCAATAAACACATTCCAGAAAGAGCCTTCATCCAGACAGTGAAACACTGATATTCCCTGGGGTTTTCGGTGCTTTTGTGATATCTTTTTCTTGCTATCATTTTCTTGTCCTTGGCCCTGGTGTGCCAGGTTCTGTTAGGGACGTTATTCATGTGCAGGGATCCTGCAACAAGCCCAGCTGCAGAGGCAGTGGGCTAAGCTTGCGATAACTGAAACGTGTCTGGAGACAGATTTTTACTTTCCAGGTTTTTCCTTTTGTTTTTTGTTTTTTTTTTTTAATTTCAGATTTTTCTTTGTTTAGTTAATGACAGGTAATCCTTGCAGCAGCCTGTGAAACAAGCACTGCAACATCTGCATGTTATTCACAAGCCATTGCTGCTGTGTGTAGAAGAGAAAAGTCTCTCCCACTGCCTTCTCCCACCTTGCAGTCTGGGCTGGAGACTGACAGGACAGAAAGCAACCTTAGAAAAACTGGTAATTGCTAATGGGAAGTTAGATTCAAACTTGCATTCATCTGCCAGTCTAGGCTCTTTGGCTGCTGCTGCTGCTTTTAAAAGTTTTGGAGGTCTGATTTTTGTGTGGTGATTTCTTTGCCTGCCAAGTTTTCCCAAATGTCACAGGTTTATTTCACATCCCATCCAATCTCCTTGGCTCATACAGTGTTTTTGTCAGGGAATATCTCTGTGGTGCTGTGGGCATGAAGAAAGCAAAACCAAAAAGAAAAATGTGTTGTTTTTGTAATTTGGAAGATTTTTAAGAATTCCTTTGCCTGGAAGAGGAGCAGCAGAATTAACAATTAGTCAGTTTTCATCTTGCTGGATAGAATTCTGTAATATGACATCTCACATATGACATATGTGATGATATGAGGACAATGACAGATTATTTTCATTCTGTAACCTCCAAACCTATGTTTTGTTGTTTATTAACCCTTAAAGGCCTCTGATTCAGCAGCAGTATGGAGGTTGACATGTAAAACCAGAAGAGGGGGCCCAGCACAGACCCCAGATCCTCCAGTGGTACAGTCACAGACTCCCTCTGTGCCTGTCCAGCACTCCAGGGAGGGTGCTGAGCAACCCTCACTCACAGGGGTTTGCAAGGAAGAACAGGATTGGAGTGTAAACTTTGCTTGTGTTACTAGAATAACGATTTATAGAAACTACAGAATCACAGAAGTGTTTGGGTTGGAAGAGTCTGTAAGAGCTCCCAGCCCTGCCGTGGCAGGGACACCTCCCACCGTCCCAGGCTGCTCCCAGCCCTGCCCAGCCTGGCCTTGGGCACTGCCAGGGATCCAGGGGCAGCCCCAGCTGCTCTG
>JAYDZK010001163.1:0-20268 GCA_034509185.1 Euphonia xanthogaster
AAAAAAAACAAAAAACCCAACCAAAAAAACCAAACCAAGCAAAAAAAAAAAAGAAAAAGACTCAAACTTCTATTAGGGAGAATTTTTCGTGAAATATGTAAATTCCAGAGCTGTCTTTCCACTCAAAACTGGTTTTGAAACAATTTTCAACAATTGATTAGGGTCTAGGGGGGGTTCTGATTAAACAGTGGTTTGTTTATGCCATTTTCCTTTTCCCAGGCTAGAGGAAGGGCTGGGAAATTGGCGGGGCTGACCTGATAGTGCCTGTCTGCAGTGCAGAATTTGCAGTGGAAATCTCAGGGCAGCCTTTTCCTCCCAAAACTGTGCTGCAAAGCTGAAAAGCAGGAAGAAAACTACCAAAGAGAAATTATCTTCATTTTCTACATTGCAAATTTCCCTTCTAGGTGTCATCACCTTTCTGAGCAAGGACCTAATTAGAGTGTTCTCCTCAGGAAAAAAAAAAAAAAAAACCAACCTGCATTTCTTACAGCCCATGTTTGGGAAAACTCTGACCAGCAGAGCACACTTCCTACAGCAGTGGTATAGGGAAGGGTGGCAGTGGTGTAGGGAAGGCTGTGATGGACACAGCTGCTGATGTGGTTTTTCCCGAGGTGAGCACCACTGCTCTTACCCTGCTCCTGCTGAGTTAATCCTTATCCAGTTTGATGCATCCTCACCAGTAGCTCAGATGAGGGCCACCTAGGTAAGCACCACACACAAATAAGCTGCACAGTTCCAGGGGTTTGGCTCTGCTTTCTCAGCTCTGTTTCGAAGCAGTAACATTTCAGGGGAAACCAAGACCCACAAAATGACCCATGTGGAGCAGTAGTGCACCTTGGTTTGTGCTGCTCCAGACCAGACAAGCCATTTACCTGGAAACCCTCTCTGCTTGGTGGAGTTAAAGAGTATCTTACAGCCAATCCCACATGATCTGTAGGAAGTTCAGATCACCATTATCTCGGGTTTCTGTGGTTGAGATGACTGCTGAGGTATTAGAAAGTCTTTTTTTTCCCAGCTCTGCGACCAAAGAAGAAGTCAAGATTCATTGGTTCTGCTTTTCAAGGTTGTTTGTTTTTTCTTACCTATTACATTCTTTCTCTGACCTGCTGAGATCTGTCCAGCAGGTCGGGTTGTGGCACAGTGACTGCCCTTGGCGTGGTGTTAACTTTTTGTACTACAAACTAGGTGTACTTTATTTACAATAATTTCCCAATGCCTATCACCTATGTTAGACAGTTCGTCTCTAAACCAATCCAAAAGTGCCACCATCACAGCAGAAGATGGAGGGCAAGAAGAAGAGGAGAAAGACAGGACACGCCCAGATTCCTCCATCTTGCTTCTTGAACCCCCATTCTAAAACCCCAAAATTCTACTTTTTCACCCTGTGACAAATTCACTATCATCCTACTCAAACACTTGTGGCTTGTAAATCTTTACACAAAGCTGGTAACTTTTTCCATGGCTAAAATCGAAGGCACAGGTGTTTCTGACTCCGTGGCAAGGTCTCTGAGCCCCTTGCCAGGCTGTTGAATCACCCAGGGCAGCCAGAGGAATGTCCTGGGTCCCGACAGCGGGGCAGCCTCCAGGTGGCTCCTTCCTTCCCTTTCGCAGTCCATGGTGGGCTCGGACACGGCGGAGCTGCTGATGCAGGACTGCAGGCGCCAGGACAGGTACAAGAGGCAGGAGCCTGCAGCCACCCTGCTGGGCCCGGCTGACGACGAGTGGGCGTCGCGGCAGCCGGGCGCGCTGGACCTCATCACCGGGGAGCTCCCTCCCATCGTGGAGACACAGGCACAGATCGTGGAGAAGTTCACCAAACTCCTCTACTATGGCAGGAAGAAAGTAAGTGGTGAGTGGGATCCAGGATGTGGGGCTGAAGGTTTTGTTCTTCTTGGACCTGTTCGCCTCTTCAGGCAGGTTTTAAAGGGAAGGGTGGTCGTGAAGTGACTTGTGGTTGTGGGATCAACCCTCCAAGCTGTGTTGGTACAATGGGGCTTATGGCAGTGATTTCCCACCACTGGGAACTGGGATGGGAGACCCAAGTGAAGATGAGATGCAGAGGCTTTTACCAGCACTTCTACCACATTTAGTTTCATAGAGTCCTAGAATGGTTTGCTTTGGAAAGGACCTTAAAGGTCGTCCTGTTCCAAACCCATTTGCAGCTCCTGATCTCACAGGATACGTAAGGCACAAGGAGAAGAGACAGGAGGGCTGCAGTCTGGGTGCCCAGACTGGCATGCCACAGCTTTGAGGGCTAACAGGCAGCACAGACCTGGAAATCTAGGGGACACAACATTGCTTTGAAGTTCTCGTAAATTTTCAGGGTAGAAAGACAAAGGGACACGGAAGATGCTAATTTGGAGGATGCTAATTAAAACCAGAGCAGTTATTGGGATTCTTCTCTGAGCTGGAGGAGCAGAGGAGGGAGGAAAGCAGAGTTGGTGCAAGCCCCCTTTCTTCTCCCCCTCACCTGCAGGAGGCTCTGGTCTGGGCCATGAGAAACCAGCTGTGGGGCCACGCCCTGTTCCTCTCTAGCAAGATGGACCCTCGGACATACAGCTGGGTCCTCACCGGGTAAGTGGGAGAAGCTCAAGCAGGGTATGATGTTCCATGGCTGGCTTTCCAAGTCCTGAGTCCTTCAGGCTTCCCATTGGACAGGAGAAACCAGGTGGGGGGCTGGAAAGCAGGAAGAAAGCCATTCCCTGGAGATGGAGGGTGAATTTATTCTGAGTCTTTGGCTTTGCCCATGCTGCCCTAGCAAAGACAGCCACAGGGCAGGGGGAGCTGAGCCATTTTCATTGTGATCCAGTCTAGTCCCAGCTGTTCATCCCACTAGTATGAGCATTTTCTGGTGGAATTTAATGTACTTAGTCTGGATTGGGTTGATCCCTTCAGGGAGAGTTAAGCAGAAATTTTCTGTCTTGTGGAACCCAAATCCTTTTAAGGAGGTTTTATGCAGTGTTGTCCTGGAGACCTGCCTTCTCTGAAGGTAATACAGATCATCACCCTCAGAGGCTGGTGATCATCTCTGCCTCCTGTTTACAAGGGCATGGAGTGATAGGATAGGGAGGAATGGCTTGAGCTGAAGAAGGGTAGATTTAGATTAGATGTTAGAAAGAAATTCTTCCCTGTGAGGGTGGTAAAGCCCTGGCACAGGTTGTCCAGAGAAGCTGTGGCTGCCCCATCTCTGGAAGTGTCCAAGGCCAGGTTGGACTGGGCTTGAAGCACCCTGGTCCAGTGGAAGGTGTCCCTGCCTATGGAAAGAGGTTTGGACTAGAAGGTCCCTTCCAACTCAATCCCTTGGATTCTCCGGGAAACCCCTAGAGACATCAGTTTCCTGGGGCATTTCGGCTGTGCTCTGGGAGGTGAATGAAGGTTTGGGGTCCTGGGGTGCAGCCCTTCTCTGCTGTCTCCTCACAGGTTCACCAGCACACTGGCCACCAACGACCCACTGCAGACCCTCTTCCAGCTGATGTCAGGAAGGATCCCTCAGGCAGCTCTGGTCTGTGAGCAAGAGCCTGGCCCTGGCATGTGCTCCCCTGTGCTGTCACCTGCCTGTGACACCCACCTTTTGGGACCATCTCTGCTCACCTTTGCTCTCCTCCTCTCCCTCCAGTGCTGCGGGGATGCCACGTGGGGGGACTGGAGGCCCCACCTGGCTGTGATGCTGTCCAACAAGGTTGGAGACACAGAGCTGAACCACCGAGCCATTGTCACCATGGGAGACACTTTGGGTGAGCTGAGATCAGTGGGAGCAGCTGTAACAGGGGCTCCAGGTGTCTCTTGTGGAGACACCTGGAGCAGTTGGGCCCAGGGAAGGTGTAGGTAACTGCAGGGACTGAGCCTTGCTCCCAGTGGTGGGATTTTATGCACCCTGCAAGGGTTGGAGCTGGCCTTGCTCAGGCTCACCCAGCTCTACCATTGAACAGAAATCTCCTGAAACAAAAAGCAGCAACTGGGGAAAACAGGCAAACAACAGGGACAAGGGAGGGATTGGGGTCTGCGTGGCCAGGAAAGTGAGGCAGTTGGGTTTGCAATTTTGCATGAGCTTGAGGGCCTCCAAGGCAAAGCTGACCATGTGGTGATGTCTCAGACTGTTTGTCTTTTTCCATCCAGCCAGCAAGGGAGCAGTGGAAGCAGCTCATTTCTGCTACCTGATGGCAGATGTTCCCTTTGGTTACTTCGGGGCAAAGGCAGATCGCATGGCCCTGCTGGGCAGCAGCCACCGGTGAGCAAGCTCTGCAGGCCGGCGTTCTTGCCAGAGTCACCTGCCCCACGTTTTCCCCATCCCTGGGATCTCACTTTGATGCAAAAGCAATCCCGGGTCGGGGCTTTTCCTGCTGCTAATGTGCACTCCGTGTGGGGCTGTTTGGGGAGGAGCTCTGCTCCAGCTCGCTGACCCCGCCCCTCTCCCCGCAGCCAGGCGTTCTCCCAGTTCGCCAGGACAGAGGCCATCCAGAGGATGGAAATCTTCGAGTACTGCTGGCAGCTACGACAGCCCGAATCCTTCCTGCTCCCCTTCCAGGTAGTGCATATGGTCAACTCCATCTCGTGCAGAGCTCAGACTTGCCCCAAAACATGCACCCATCTCCCTGAAGCCTGGAATTCAAGCTGTTCCTGGGGCTTGTCCCCTTACTGGGCTTTGGGAATGATGGGGAGGTTGCCTTGGCCAAGGGACTCATTCAGGGCAGATTTTGGGATGCACAGTATGTCTGATCAGTGCTTGCTCAGCTCTCATTGCCTTCCTGCTCTCTGGGTAACAGGTGAGCATTTCCTATTGCAAAGCAGCAACCAGCTGCTGCTGCCTTGGGCACTATGGATTTGGATGGACACATCCCTGGAAGCATTCAAGGCCAGGCTGGATGGGGCTTGGAGCAACCTGGTCTAGTGGGAGGTGTTCCTGGTCATGGCAGGGGGCTGGAACTAGAGAAGCTTTGATGTCCCTTCCAACCCAGACCATTCTAGGATTCTATGGAGCTCCCTGGTTCAAGGAAGGAGGGCTGGATGCCTCCATGGGGATGGGTGGAAGTGACCCCTGGGTGCAGGATCCAGGGCACAGGATTCTATGGAGCTCCCTGGTTGAGGGAGGGGGGGCTGGATGCCTCCATGGGGATGGATGGAACTGACCTCTGGGTGCGCGATCCAGGGCGCTCTGAGCCACGCTGGGGGGATGTGCCACGGCACAGGGCACCCACAGACCTGTCCATCTCCCTGCTCCCACCCGTGGCTGCTCTGCCTCCCTCTCCCAAGGTGTACAAGCTGCTCTACGCCTCCCGCCTGGCTGACCACGGGCTGCCAGCCCAGGCCCTGCAGTACTGTGAGCTCGTGGCCACCGCGCTCCTGCGCCACGACCCCGCCGCGCACCCCGTCCTGGCCCGGCAAGTGGTGAGGGTGAGTCTGCACCTCCTGCATCCCAACCAGGGCGTGATACCCACTCAGGAACTGCTGGGCTGGGAGTGGTTGGCAGCTCTGAGCAGCCCCCCAGGGTTTGCTGCCGAGTACAGCAAAGCCAGCGCTTCCACAGGGTTTCTAATCCCCGTGGATTTCGGGTAGAAAACAAAGGTGTTATGTTGACTGCCAAGTGGGAGCAGAGTTATTTGGAAACAAAGGATGTTTTTAAGTCTGGTGGGGTTTTCTGAGCTTCTAAATGTCACAGACTTAAGAAGTGAAGTCTAAGCGCGCATTTCCCCTCCAGCACATCTACAATTCTCTTTACCTCCTGAGGGGTGTGTTCTGGGGTGACACTGAGGGGGAGCATGGCCCAGCCTGTAGCACCAAGTGCAGCCCCTCTACTTCCTGAGCAGGGCGCTGGGGCAGAGAGGGGCAAGGCCAAGTGTCCCAGGTGCCCTGGGAAGGTGGGGCTCTCACAAGACCGGGGCAGTGCTGAGGCTGCTTGTCACCTTCCTCCAGCCTTTAGGACCAGATTGGATGAGGCTTTGGTGGATCTAGTGGAAGGTGTCCCTGCAAATGGCAGGGGGGTTGGAACAAGATGAGCTTTAAGGTCCCTTCCAACCCCAAACCATTCTGTGATTCTATGAAAGGCACTAAAGCCGTGGTGCTGTGAGGTGAGGGGCAGCAAGATGCCTGTCTGAAGTGGGTGCTGCTGAGTTCACCCAAAATTTGGCTGGCACTGCTTCCTCACCCCATCACCAAAGCCTGTTTGCTGTCTAACAGCCTTTTAGATCTGCCATTCAGCCGGGGATAATGCTTCTGGGAGAAAACACTTTCATCTGAAAAACTAGCGCAGTCGTAGATGCTCTTGTCTTTGATGTTCTAGACTGTGTTACAAATTATGATACACATTAGTGTTTGATTAAGACTTCCCCTCTTTTGAAGCTGGGGACGATATACAACTAGGTGCTGGTTCATTAATGCTGGATCAAAGTGCACATAAGCTTTTGGATTAAACATTCCCCCCGTTTAGGAGTAATCATGCTTATAATTTCCTTTTTCCTGTGGTTGATTTAGGATGAGCATAGGTGTGTTTGTAAAGAGATGGGACAGTAGGTAGTGCAGGCTCCTGGTTGGCTGCAGGGTTACTTGCTCTAGTGGCCAGTCTCAGTCCCAAGCTGGGGTCTGGTTGTGCAGGTCCTGCCTTGCTGTAAACTCACAGACCTGGGAAGTGTGTTTTGTGCTGGTTTAGAGTTTGTGTTTTAAAAGCTCAGGAATAGAAAGAAATGGCTGCTAGGACTGGTGCAGGAAGGAACAGCTGAGTCTTGTGTGGCTGTGGAGGGTGGCTGAGCTGCAAAGTCACCTCTGGGTGGCTTTTGGTGGCCCTCAAGGTGGCAGCCTTGTAGCAAAGCATTGAAGATAAGGCAGCATGAAGTAGCCAGAGGAAACTTGAGAAATCCCCAAGAATCCTAGAATGGTTTGGGTTGGAAGGGACCTTAGAGATCACCTAGTTCCAACTCCCCTGCCATGGGGGATGCCTTCAGTAGATCAGGGGCTGATATCAGCGAGAGGAAATTCAGTAAAGATGTGGATGAAGAGCAGTGTTTAGAGTGCCATGTCCCCTCATCCAGCTGTCTTTAAACTGGATCCTCATCTAAACAACTCCTTCAGACAGGGAATTCGCTCTGCAGGGAGCCCTGCATCTCACCTTGGACTCCTGGGTCACCCTGGAAGAGCCTCTTGCTCCATTGGTGGGAGCTGGAGCCCCAAGTCACCGAGATGGCTGCAGCCAGGGCAGCACAGACCCCTCTTCTGCAGGAGAAATTAAACACACAGCAGCAATACTGCAGAGAGGGACCTGGGGGAGATAGTGGAGCATGGAAAAAATACTGAGCAGCAGCATAACAGGATGCTGTTACAAAAGAAAAAAAACGCCACAATGTTATAGTGTTATTCTGGGTTGTGAAAGTACAACTGGCATATCTGAGACAAGGAGGTGATAAGCCCCCCGTGCTGGGGTCTCAGGGGTCTTGGCTGGGGCCGGTTTGGGCTGCTGCATGTGGAGACAGGGCTAAATTGGAGTGAGTATGGGAGTGGAGAGCTGGGGTGATAAGAGATTGAGGGGAAAATGACCTCTGAAGAAGGCCTGAGGGTTATTTCTTCTAGGCAAGATATGGTGGGGGAGAAGGGGGTATGAGGGATGTGATAACAGCCCTCCAGCATGCAGGAGGCTGCTCGTGGGGGATGCTGGCTGGCTTCTCTCACAGCTTCCATGGGAGCAGGGATAGAGAGGCTTAATGTGCAGTAGGGAAGATTTCACTTAGATATTAAGAAAATACTCTTTAGCTCTAAGGACATCAAGCATCAGGACAAGCCTGGGAGGCTGTGAAATCTTCTCAGAGATTTGTAAATGCAGATCAGAAAAACACCAGCTCCCATCCATCCTCATGGGGTAGGTGAGGAGCTTATGAGCTGCCCTGGCAGCTGGGCTCTTTCCAGGGCTTCTGGTGGGGTGTCCTGCAAACCTGCCAGTTCCCCAGGATGCCTGTTAGGGGGTTGATTAAAGCCACTCATTTTCCTCAGGGGGGAAAAGGGATGCTAATATTTACCTGTCTCTTTGATGCGAGGAGCATCTTTGACACAATATTTTGGCATCTCTGTGGACACGCTGAGCCAGTCCTGCTGAGACTGTGGGGACTGGGATGGGCCAGCACCTCTGTGATGGTGTGGGAGAGGGAATAAATCCTGCACAAGAGGCTGGTGTTATTTAACCCCCGTATTATGAAGTGATGCTGTTTTCCCAAGCCCGTGTGCCCAGCTGTGTGTGACAGATCCCTGTGGATTTGACATCTGTGCTAATCCCTGCTGTCCCCCTGGCCCTGCAGCTGGCTGAGAGGCTGAAGCTCTGTGACCCTCTGCTCCTGGAGATGCCAGAGCAGGAGCAGGCACTGGAGCCTGACTGGCTGGAGCAGCTCCGAGCCTGCTGCCGGGAGTGGGAGGTAAGGAGAGGCAGTGGGACAGCTGCTCTGTGTTGTGGTTTGTCTGCAGGAGCATCTCCTCCTCTTCCCTGAATCCGAGGGGATGGAGGTTCAAAAGCTGTTGTTCTTCTTTGGCTTGTGAGCTCTGAGATGTGGCCTCTGCTCTGGGACGTGCAGATTCAGTGGGAGCAAGGGGTTTGCAGTGCCTGAGGGCTGCAGAGCTTCACATAGGGCAAAACTCTCTTTGATTTGGCTCAAGGAGGGCAGGCAGGGCCTGGTGGGTGAGTGATGGTCTCTCTTTTCAGAGAGGACATTGTAGAAGTCACTGGTGGGGTGTCACCTTGTGGGTGTACTCTGGGGTCTTTTAACTATGGTCTGGCGCTTGGATTAATGCTCTTCATTCAGATTTCACACCTGCTTTTGGTTTTGTGGCCTTTTGCATCTTGTTTCCCCTCCTGCCTGCTCTCAGGGGTGCTACAGCCCCTCTCACTTACTGGGAAAGAGCTGGGTCCATGCTGGTGTGGGTCTCTCCTGCGGCCTGGGGTGGGCTATGAGCCCCAAATCCACGAGCACTGTGCTTTCCTTTGCATTGGCCTCATGGTTTCCTTAGTTTTTGTCCTGTTGCACCCTTTTTCCTATCCATTTTACCATGTTTTACCTCTGCAGGTGGAAGATGATCTTCCTCCAGAGGTGGCACCCGCTCAGCTGGAGCTGCCCTGTGCTGTTCTACCAACAGCAGGTAAATAAAACAAAGCAGCAGGTTGTGGTCTCCCCAGTGGGTTCTCCCTGCATGGAACTGTGCTGCCATGAGCTGGGAAGCAGCTTCCCAGTCCCTGGAGTTTTTACCAGCAGTAACTCCTTGCTCCTTGCATCCCCCCAGCGCTCAAAGGCTGCTCCTGCCTGGATGCATCCCACAGGCATGGGCTGCAGAGCGAGGGTTCTGTACAAAGTCTGAGTAATTGGGCCTAATTACCACAGCTTCGGGGTCCCTCTGGGTGCCGTGGGAGGGGAAGAGGAGCTGGGGGTGGGTGCTGGATGAGCCTCCCAGCTGAGCCTCAGGCGAGACAGCCCCATTCCCAAGCAGTCCTCTGAGGGTGCAAACTGGAGCTGAACTAAAGGGATTTCACACTTAGAGAGCAAAGGATTCAGGAAGGAGCTCATCCTGCTCTGTGCCAGGCTGCAGGATGCCTGTTGCTGAGGAATCAGCATTTCTCCTTCCCTGCTGTCTCTTTGATCCCTTTGCTTCACCCTTTGGTGACCCCAAGAGTCCCTTCCTGTGCCAGCCCACCCAGAGGGCCCAGAGACATCAAGAGGAGGGACACAACCATCCCCTGGTGTCAAGGGAAGTGCATGAGGGCTTTTCTTTCCCAGCTGGGCAGGCATCCATTGGGATGTCTCGTTGAGGAGAAGTCAGGGGCAGGCGTTGCTTCACATCCACCTCCATCAGCAGGATGCTGCTGCACAGTCCCCTGCTCCTTGGATCTGCCTTTGATTGGGAATGCTGGCACTGAAGTGTGGAGAGCAGAGGCTGGTGCAGACAGGATGAAACACAACTAATTCCTTCAAGCCGTTTCTTCCTATCACCTTTCCTTGCTGCTGCCAAATTCCTTTTCAAAGAGCTCTCCCAGGCAGTAAAAAGGATCATCAATCCTGATTGCCTTCTGCTGCTATCACGGCTCAGACTATGATCTTCCTTCCCTGGAAGGAAATTGCAAGTACGATGATCCCATTGGCTTGGCTTCTGTGAGCAGCCAGGTCTGCTCCATGTGGTCTCCACAGCTCACCTTCCCTGTGCTTGGCCCTTTCCTTCGTGGTGAAGGCCATCCAGAGCCACCACCTGAGGGACCTGCATGCAGGGAAAGCTGGCTTGGTGCTGAATCTATCCATCTTGGAAAGACAAAGCCCAGATCAGGTGCCAAGCTGGGATCCACATGGTCCTCCCTGACTTGTTCCAGCTGAGCTTGCCAGGCAGCATGAGTTTGAGCATCCATCCTCCTCCTTGTGGATCTTGAGCATCTCCAGGCCATGTGGGAACAGCTCATGGGTGTGAAGCCAATCCTGAGTGGGCTGGAGGTGATGCTGGCAGGAAGGCAAAGGGTTTGATAGCATCGAGAGGTGCCCTAATCCTTCCCTACGGAGTCTGGGTCCTGCCTGCCATGTCTCACAGCAATGGGAGAGGAGTTTCCCAGTGCCCAGTGTTTCTGGCAGGAGGCTGCTGAGCTGGAATGAGCAGGACACACACCTGGGACCAACGTGTGTGTGAAATAAAACCAATCCTGCTCGCCCACCTTGCCTTTCAAACAAAAAAATCCCAACCCTGAATAAATCTGCCTAAAGCAAGGAACTCATCCGTGGGTGCTGCTGTGGAACAGGAATGAAAGCTACCTGCTGAATCTTTCCTGCTCAGGGTGTGCAGTAGGAGTGGGGGAAAAGGCTGGAGACCTCAGCCTCCTTTGAGCTGCTGGTGCATGCTGCTTGTGGGCTCTTTGCTTCCATAGCATTCCCCATCTGAGTTCATTTATAGCCTCAGGTACGTTCCCAGGATTAAAAAATAATTCCCCTGGTCTTTCCCAGCCCACCTTCCTTGAAACCTCTGGAAGTTTCCTATTTCTGTGCTGTGTCCTACCTCCTCCCTTGCCTGGTCCCTGAAGTCTTTCCTCACTCCCCCAGTTTCTGCTGATGTTTAATGGAAAAGAGGAGAAATCTGTGCAACAGCCCGATAGAATTATAAGCATTACAAAAATTGTGAACTCCTGAGCTGTGGGGTTTTTTTGGCAGGTGAAGAGCCTGGCAATGAGATTCCCCAGAGTGAAAGCTACCAGTATGACCAGTGGTTTGAGCCTGTGCCATCCCAGGGACTGAGCTCCCAGGAGGATGTGTCCCACAGGTCCCCAGCACCTGCTCAGGTCGTGGCATCGCCGCTGCCCAGCGTTGGGAGCGACCTGCAGCCCCGTGTGCTCAGCCAAGAGACACCTGCCCCTCTGGGAGGGGCTTGTGCTGAGCCCCCTCCACAGCCAGTGCTGCCAGCAGGTAAGTGCTGCAGCCTTGTTTCCCTGCAAAAATCACAGAATCCCAGAATGGTTTGTGTTGGGAAAGGATGTTAGAGATCATCTGGTTCCAAGCCCCTGCTATGGGCAGGGACACCTTCCACTGGACCAGGCCCCATCCAGCCTGGCCTTGGACACTTCCAGAGATGGGGCAGCCACAGCTTCTCTGGGCGACCTGTGCCAGGGCTTTAACGCCCTCACAGCAAGGAATTTCTTCCTTAGAAGTTGCCTTTGAGATGCACCAGTTCAGCCTCACCACTTACTCCCTGGTGCTGGCAGGGGCAGGGACCAGAATGGCCTTTTGCATCTCTTGGGGGGACATCTTGGCTACCACATGGGTGGCTGTCCTCTGGAGGGGGGCATGGTAGAAGCTCTGGAAATACCTCTGATGGATAAATCCATAGCTCCACAGATCAAACCTTGACTGTATCCTTCCCTCTGCTCCACAGGAGAAGCTGAGGAGCCCTGGGGTGCCAGGCTGTCCCCTGGAGGGGTGGAGCCAGCTGTCCCCCCAGAGCAGGTGAGTCAGAGGAGCCAGAGAAACCATCCCACTGAGGGTCCTGTCTGGATCTGGGATGTGTTGACCCATCCTTCCACGCACTGAACTCGCATGGAATGTCCCCATCATGGTGCCACTTGTTCCCTTGGGTGAAAGCTGTGCCCTGCTGGGGGTGCTCTTGCTGTGTAAGGCACGTGGTTGTCCCTAGGTGTAAGAACTCCGTGTCTAACTGTTTAGTGCAATACAACACCTGGGGATGCTTCCCACTAATGTGGGTGTGGAGCAGTCCCAGGGGGGCTCTGACCATGCTCAGTGCAGCTCCTGTGGGAACAGCAAGTGGCAGCTTCCATGTCTGATGGCAGGAGGAGTTACCAGCCAGGACTCGGACTCTCTCGGAGACCTCCACTGTCTCCCTGGGGGACAGCCAGCCCTCCTTGGACAGCGCAAGTGAGGAGACTGCTGAGGAGCAGGCAGAGGCCATGAAGCCAGAGGAGGACAAGGTGAGCATGCCAGAGCCATCATGAGCCTCATGCACTGAGCTTGCCTGGCCCTGATGCCAACCCTGCCCCTGGAAAAATGGTGCCCACTCCCAGCAGGCGCCTGGAGGACCTGGCATCCACCCCTTCTTATTCCTTTCCACTCTTTTCCTTCTTTCTCAGAGCTCTGGATTCAGGTGGTTTGGCTGGTTTCGGTCAAAACCCACCAAGGAAACTTCTCCCAAAGCCGAGTCTGAGACAGATTCTCCCACATCAGGACCACAGGTAGATGACAAAAAGCCATCTTGTCCCTGGTGACATGCAGGGTGCAGCTGTGAGAATGGGTGACACATCTCCCCATCACCCGCTGTTTCTCTCTCTGTCCTCATGCAGGGACCATGGCCATTCTGTGTGGGGGCAGATGGGGACTGGGAGCCCTTTTAGCCTGGAAGTGAATCCTTGATTAATAATAACTGTGAATTCATAAAGCCTCTTTCACCCATGAGGTCATCCAAGCCCTTGGCAAACTCTGCAGGGATCCCTCGCCCTCCACTGGAGCGGAACACAGCAGCTGTGAGCAGCACTGCTCTGGCAGGTTTTAGGAGATGCAGGGAAGGGAAAACCTCTTTAATTGGAAGTGCAGCAGTGAGGGGGAAGCAGCCATGCATGGTCATCCGAGACCTAGCCAGCTCCTAAGGGCGTCATATCCCTGATAGCTTGGAGCGAGAACGTCCCCTGGAAATTTCTTCCTGGTAGAGAACGATCTACAGTCCCAGAGCAAAAAAATGTTGGGATATTCTTCTCAAACTAGCAGGAGATGAAGAACAGAAAGGGACCCAGGCTTGGTGTCCAGCCTCCTGCCTGATTTTGAGCCCTCAGGCTGGTTTAGCTTTGTGCCGGAGTTGCTTGCCCTGACCCTGTAGCCCCTCCTTAGCCATGTTTCCTGCAGATCCTGGGTACCTCTGCAGCAGGACAGGTGCAGAATGGGCACCGCAAAAGCCTGGTGTGGTATCTGGTGCAGAGGTCTTCTCCCAGCTCAAGGAGCTTCTGCTCTAAATGGGTGGATGTGATTTCAGGAGCAGATGTCACCATCCCCACCCATTGCCCCTCTGGCAGCTGGGAAAAACCCTTTGGCTCAGCCTCTCTCCAGAAATCCCGGTAAATACCGCACAGTTCCCCTCACCTCTCTCCCCCATCATCCTTTCACAACTTTCTCCTCTTGATTTTAAGTTGGCTTTTGGTTTTGGTTGCTGGCCCTAGGAGGAATGCAGGGCAAAAGCACCTTTGCTGTTAGTGCAGTGTCCACAGAGGTGAAGGGCTCATGGGAGAAGGATGGAAGGCAGTCAGCAGGACAGCAGGTGAGGAGGGCAGGGAATTGTATCCGTGTGTGATGGGGTGTCCAGGACACCTCTCTGCTTGGGGTGTCTGTTAAGTTTCTCTCTGTTTATTCCTTCCAGGCTGGCTACCCCAGACCTCTCCCACCATTGGCTTCAATTCCTCTCTTCAACCCTGCCCAGGTCGCTCAGGTGAGAGCATTTTTATGAGGGTGGTGCTGTATGAGACCTGGGGTGGCTCCTGATTTTTGGGTGGTGCCAGATTTCAGGTGATCTGCTATGGGAAGGGGGTTTTAGGTGATACCAGTTGTGGGAATAAGAGTTTTTTATGAGTAAATAAGTGGTGGGGGACAGCGATATGAGGGTGTGATGAATGAGTGAAATGTAGAGAGGATGGTTGTGGTTGCATCCTGATGATGGCAAATCAACATTTTGAGGTACAGCCCATTGCTCACACCACCTCTCTCTCTGTGCTTCCCAGCTTCCTGCCCGACCCACCCAACCCAGGCTGCTTTCCCGGCATCGCTACCCCAACCCACTGTGAGGTGGTGGGGGGGGTGATGGCAGAGACCAATTACACAGGTTTTTTTAACCAAAATGGTGTTTGTGGTTATTTTGGATGGGGTAGGAATGGTTGGGTGTGCTTGGTGGAGGGTGTTGTAAAATAAGGGGGAGTTTCCTGGGTTTAAAAATCAGTAAATGGGGGATGTGAGGCTGGTGAATAATTTGTTGATTCAGGTGGGAACACAGGCCTCTGCCTTCCTCTTTCACAAAATTTAGGTCTGGTTTGAATACCTCATTATTGTCATCCCTTATGCGTGGTTCCTGAAGTCCACTCCAGTATTTCTTTTTACTCGCCCTTTCTTCACAAGCGAGATGCTCCTTAATGATCTTTGTTGCCCTCTGCTGGGCTCCAGGTTTGGGGGGGTTGAAGTCAGTAGTAAGTAGGGGGTGGTGGAACACTGAGGTGTGTGGAGAAGGAAAGGAGGGTGGAAGAAGGGAAAGGTAAGGAGGATAGAAAGGATGGTGGAAAAGCGAAAGTAAAAAAGGTGTCCGGGGGAGAGTAGTCTGAATTGGGTTATGGGGCGCTGCCCCACCTCACCCATTGGACTCAGCGCGCCGGCCGTGAGTCTGTCTCAAAGCACCGCGGGACCATGAGCATCCGCCGGGATTCCGCGGAGGAACCGCCGCGGCTTCTCCTGCCCGGGCCGGCCCGCGCGGCGCCCCCCCTTGCTGGTGGCTCACCCGCCCGTCGCGGGCGGGGCCCTGCTGGGGCCGCGGGCGGCCCTTCCCTCAGACCTTCCCCGAGGCGGGGCGCGGGTGACGCGCACCCCGTGGGTGGCCTCGGCAGTGAGCTTCCCCCGGACGCTGCTCAGCGCGCTTCCGCCGCCATATAAAGGCTCACTGACACGGATTCTTCTCAGTTAGGGTGAGATGCTGGTTCCACCCAGCCTGCATTGCGTTTTTTATGCTGATTTAGAGTCGCCCATTGGCCGGAAGGGGGCTGAGGGCGTGTCCCGGTGTGAGGGTTAAAGCGCCGGCTGATGGTGGTGGGGGGGAAGCTGCCGCCTGCGGGGCAGTGTTTGGAGCTGTGGGCACGAACCTGTGGGGTGGACGTGGTTATCCCGTGGTTATCCCAGCTCCTAAGGGCGTCATATCCCTGATGGCTTGGAGCTTGGAGAGAGAATCTCCCCTGGAAATTTCTTCCTGGTAGAGAACGATCTACAGTCCCCAGAGCAAAAAATGTTGGGATATTCTTCCAAAACTAGCAGGAATTGAAGAACAGAAGGGGACCCATGGACCTTGGCCCCTCACACTGTACCCAGGCTTGGTGTCCAGCCTCCTGCCTGATTTTGAACCCTCGGGCTGTGCCTGAGGTGGGGTTGAAACCTGCCCATGATGGGCTGTGGGGTCTCGCTCTCCATCTCAAGGACTGCGAGGCTGAACCTTGCCTGGTACGGGCTGTGGCGTGGGGCTCCCCTCGTGAAGGGATGGGGGGTTGTCTGCGGGGTTCGTGCCCCACTGATCCAAGCCCTGTCGGTAGCAGGCTGCGGGGCTGGAGCGCTCTGGGGACGGGCTGTGCGGTGGAGCCCAGGCTCCCCTGCAGGGAGGTGCTGTGAGGGCCGCCGGTGGGTGGCTTTAACTCCCCCAGGCCCCAGAGCAGGGACTGCTGGCTTTTATTCATATCGTGGTATCGAGGCCGATGTAAACTCAGGGAACCTGCGTGGTTAGATCCCGGTGCCCTCACCTGGCTGTCCCTTCTTCCCGGGCTGCTTGGCTCCCAGGTAAGTGACCGGCCGAGCCCAGGATGCTGCCCCGGCGTGAGTTTGGCTGACTGCAGCACACGCTCCGGTGGGTTTCCTGAGGATGGAAACCTAAATCTGGGATGTTTCTGCCTCTGTGGGTGCAGGGGGAGGGATCCCCATGTTGCTGGGTGTCCTCACAGCTCTGTGTGCTGTGCACCCACACACCTTTATGTCCCTCAGTCTCAGCTGGAGGATGCTTTGGGCAGCTCTTTGGGGGGAGTCAGGATGTTGCTTTTTGGCCTGGCAGAGGCTTTTTGCTGCCCTACAGTCCTTTGAGTTGATTTAAAGGGGTGTGAGTGTGCAAATCTCTCACCTCAGGGCTTAGACATCCTGCTCTTCCAAGTCTGAACATAGTGTATCCTGTTGCTCAGGCAATCTCTTTTTCAGAGGAAAATGATAAACACAGGGGACTTCTTGCTTGTGAAAGTTGCAGATCTGGCAAGTAATTTTAGAAATAAATTCTGTGATTTTAGATTTGCTCCTCAGATTTTTGGTTTCTGACTCTTCTTCTATCCCATACACCATGAACCTGGGCATTCACTGCAGGAGCTACATAAGGGTTCAGAGCAAGATCTGGGGTTGTCTCTGCCATTCAAGCACATATAGTAAATATTACTCTTCTTCTGCACTTCATCCCCCCTGAGGTTGTAAGGAGTCAAATAACAAACCTTTTCTGAAATCGAGTGTGCTGCAAATCCCCTTAAACTCACTGTGCAGCCATGCATGTGGGGTACAGGAGGTTCTTTGCTTGCTTGTGGCTCTCTTGATACCACATTTGGAGATCAAGGCTCACAGAAGAGTTTAGAGGCTGCATCAGCCTCTAAACTCTTGTACCTGATGTACCTGAGTTGGGTATCAAAAGAGTCTGTGGCATCTTCCACCCAAGGTTTTCTCATTTTTGGTGAGGGATGATTTTCCATTAGCTACTTTCTTTTTGTGGGAATGTGGAAGTAGGGCAGCTGTCTGCTTGGATTAGGAGGGCTGAAGGAGCTGATTTTTTCCTATGGGTGGGGCTTTTGTTTTTTCAGAGGTTGGGAATATCCCAAGGAACCTGGGTATGTGGAAAGTTTGCCTGTGAGTTGCTTTCTTGTGGCCTCCCAGTGAACTCGAGGGAAACTGGGACTAAGACTCCCTTTTCCTCTCCTGAGAGCAGTGGAAATGCATTAACATGATGCTAATTGTTAATGTGATGGATGGCAGCAATTAGGGTCTGTAATCCAGTCTCTGCATGTGGAGTGCTGTAGTGCAGCCTGGGGAAGCTCTCTGCTAAACACCCTGAGCTGGGATGCAGCATTCCAGGAAGCCCTGGGGTGCTCCTAAATGCTACTGCCCTTGGAGGGAGTTGTGTGTGTTCCCTGCACTGGGCTAACTGTGCCTGAAACAGCAATTTAATTCAGATTTACTGCCCTGTTTTGGTGGATGTTGCTTCCTCCAACAGCATCCCCTTGGTCAGGGTTGCTGAGAGGAGGCACATTGCAGTTTGGGCATCTTTGTCCCTGATGCTTCCAGTCTCACGTGGGTCCCGCTGGGCATGGCAAGGCCATGCTCATTTAGAGCTGTTATTTATTAGAAGAAGTGCTGGGTGATGACCCTGTCTCTGTCCCTTCAGCTCCTGGTGACATCAGTGACGCAGCTGGTCTTGCGAGGTCACTCGTTTCCCTTTGTTTAATGATCTGCTGGTGAAAAAGAGCTCCCATTGCTCTCTGGAGTGCCACTGGGACATGAATATTGATGAAACCTCGGTGGTGCTGGTGCTGTCACAGCGTGGAGGGCTCATTTGGACTGCCAGGCAGTGTGGGGAACTCTGTGATGGAGCGATAATAAAGTGTTGCTGAACTCTGCTCCGAGGTGCTGCTCGGCCCTTGGAGCTTGCAGGCTCCTGGCACAGCAGCGAGAGGTTGGGCTGGTGTTTTCCAAAGCAGGGACACAGCACTGTGAGCATTAACAGGGCAGGGATTCATCCCTCAAACATCCATGGGGGTGTTGCAGGTACAGGAGAGTTTGTTGATTGCAGGTTCAGGTGGTAAATTGTCCAGTTAATGAACCTAATATTTTCCTAACATAAATATTTTCCAAGGTGGAACTGGGGCAAGGGCAGATGCAATGCAACATCTTTTGAAATGGTCATTTTGGGCTGTTGGTATGGAAATCACTATAAGAAGTGGGAAGTGGCTGTTATAGATACCCAAAGAAACAGTGTGATTTTAAATTTGCAGACTGCATCAGTCCAGGTGAGTCCCTTCCAGATTCTACTATCCTGTGTAGAAAAGTCAAGGTGACAACTGAGTTGTGGTAAACAAAACAGTTTTTTCTTTGAAAAATGAGGTATTTTACATGCTAACTTAGAATAGATCATGCAGTATGCTGTGCCTTTAAGAAGAGTATATTTATTATATGTGCTTGAATGGCAGAGAGAGCCCCAGGTCTTGCTCTGAACCGAGATGTAGCTCCTGCAGTGAGAGTCCAGGGTCAAGGTGTATGGGGCAGAAGGTTGGTGACCTTTATTTTCATAACTGAGGAGAAGGATCTGCTTCACTCTTGGTGTAATGCAGATCTGACCTGCTTTTGCTTAGAGCAGTGTCTTCCCTTCCTGCCTCAGGTGTTCTCTGTCTAAAGAGGTTGCAGGAGGGCCCTTCTGCAGGGATTTCTGCTGGATTGAGGCCATAGGATGTTGGCAGTGTCTGGTTTTAGTAATGGACACTAAAAGATACACATCTCCCTCAAAACCTTCATGTAACAGTGCCTGTAGGAGCTGCCTCTTGATCAGGTTTTTGCACTGTGTTATTTTGCTGTGCAGCCCCTTCCTACACTGAGGGACTGTTCCAAACTCCTCTGATCAAACAGAGCATTGACTTTCTTGCAGGTCTTGACAGATGTGGCACAACTGAGCTCATTTAGGTTTTTTTTAAAGAAAAGTGGATATTGGCTTGTGTGATCTCCAAGCTACTGGTCAGTGCCAGCTGTTGTGTCTTAGCAGTGTGGAAAACCTGCTGTAGTAGAAAGACTACTGGGCTGGGTTTGGAAAGGGTGCACATGGAAACAGATACAGTTGATAGTCTTAGAGGTCTTTTCCAACCTTAATGATTCCATGATTCATATTTCCTCATCTTGGCTAGGGCACATTGGACATCCTTAGCCCTCTAAGGATTTTAAGAAAGACTGTCCCATTAAATCCTTTCAGAGCTTGTGCCCATGCACCGGTGTTTCTGGAGCATAATGTATATGAGTAAAAAGTAGGAGGGGCTGTGAACCCTGAGGGATCTGTGCCACTGCTCTTGGTGATTTAAGGGTCTGAATAATACCTTGAGGATGTGGATTATATTCATGCTGGGGGGAAGGAAGCAAAAAAAAAAAAAAAAAAGAAATTATCATGTTTTTGGCAGCGTAGGGTAGAAGCATCACCTTTCCTGACATGTTTGTCTTGAGAGGAGATGGTATCCAGTGGTAGGATGAAGAGAAGTTGCATGCTGTCTGGTGTTAATTACAAAGGGAAAACCACAGGAAAATCAAACGAAATTGAATCCCACTGCATTTGATATTCCCAGAGTTGAAGGCCTCAGTACGTCTCATTAGTTTAAAACCCCTGATGGAGAGAGCTCAGCTTCGAACGGGAAAATTGATATGACATTGAGACCTGGGAGAGGATTAGCTGCCTGCCTCAGAACTTGTCCAGAGGAGTCGAACATGCAAATGTTCCCACAGAGCAGCTCCCTGCAAGAAGGATCCTGGATAATTAAGGCCCCTGGGACCACACAGTTGCAATGAGGGAGAGATGAGGTCTGTGTGTCTGAAAAGTCCTTTCACTGCATTCTCTCTGTGGGGGAAATAATGCCTGGGCAGTACAGACAAGCCCAAAGCTTTGTGTGTGCTTGACTGCTGGTCACAGAGATGCTCTGTTCCACCCCTCAGTGGGATTTGCAGGTGCTGGATTAGGATTGAACTATGCAGGGTACATCTGGCAAAGATGTCTGTGGAAGGTTTGTGGCTGAGACGTAAGCCTGGGTTTGGTCCACTATGTGACTTGAGCTTTTGTGGCAAAGAGTTTGGTTCCATTTTGTGACCCTGCAGCAGTGCTGAAGGCCCAAACACACCACTGTCTTTTGTGGTATGAAAATCACAACACCGAGGCAATGTGTATGTGGAGAGATAGAATGTAAGAAAATAAAAGTGCAGAAGGTAGTCTCACACCTGAGGAGTTGCAGCTGTACTAATCCCCAAAGATTAGGAACATGCCTGC
>JAYDZK010001164.1:0-19963 GCA_034509185.1 Euphonia xanthogaster
AGGGATGCCAGGGTGGGGTTGGGGGGGGTCTGGGCAGGGCCAGGGGCTGGGCTGGGGGATCCTGGTGGGTCCCTTCCCACTGAGGATATCCCAGGATTCTGTCTGGCTGTGATGGTGACAAACCAAGGCTTCTCCTTGCATTTCCTAGTTCCCAGGTGCCACCCTCTGGAGAAACACCACAAGTGCTACTCCAAGCAAACCCCTCATTAAGTATTTTCAAAACATTCCCAGATTTCCATTTGCTACCCTAACAGTTGAATCTCTGTAAAAAGTTTCTCTCACAAAAGGAATCTTTATTAGTTTGGAGGGATTTTTTTTTTTTTGAAAATAAAACATTGGTATGTTATAAAAAACCCAGGAAGTGCAACCCACAGCAGTTTGGGTGTAATGTTCTCTGCCTTACTCAGGAAGAAAAGCAAAAAGTAAGATAAGTAAGGCCTAAAATTCAAACAAAAAATTACCGGAAATTATTTTACTATGTGGAATTCTAAGCATTCTTTACTTATGTGAATTACGAATAAACAGCTTGGTTAAAAACTATTCAAATAATGAAGTTGCACGTGAAAATCATCAATATTGAAATTATGAAGTTGCAGACACAAAATTTCCTCTCACTGAGGGCTTTTTTGACCAAGTTGTACTTAAAGGCTGACCTGCCATGCAAGATTCAGGGAGTAACCAGCTCCTCCACAATGAAACAGCTCCAGAACTGAATATTAAACCCACCAGTGTGTAATTAAGTCAAAGTGTTTGAATTCACCTCACTGAAGTGTGGGAGGCAGAGGCTGGGGCAGGGCACAGCAGGAAGTGTTCCCCCACACAGGGTGAGTAAGGATGGTTACTTCCCTGTACTTCATTTTTCTACAGATGTTGGTTTGCAGGGAGTGCACACCTGGACTTGGCAGCACAGGGAACAGCCAGGACCCTGGGAGGGCAGGGAGGCCCTGGCACAGGGTGCCCAAAGAAGCTGTGGGTGCCCCTGGATCCCTGGCAGTGTCCCAGGCCAGGCTGGACAGGGCTGGAGCAGCCTGGGACAGTGGGAGGTGTCCCTGCCATGGCAGGGGGTGGAATGGGATGAGTTTTAAGGTCTATTTAAAACCAAGCTATTCTTTCATTGTTTGATTTTTTTTTTCTTTTTCTTTCTTTTTTTTTTTTTCCCTGAAATCTTTTGCTCTGAAGAAGAAAGTCTGACCAGATGTGCAGCACAAACACACAGAGCCACAGGACTGCCTGAAATTTTGGGGTAATAATAGAAAACTGCAGCCTTACTCTGAAGCCAAGAGGTTGTGCCAGGCCAATTACCAGAATGAGAAGATGAATCCATGGAAATAAACTGTAAGGTTACCAAAACCGACAGAGAAAGACACGAGAGAATTTGAGAAAAACCTGCAACTGACCCAAAATTCACAGGTCCAGCTCATTCTGTTACATCAAGTGAAGGTCCTTTCATCTCTGGAAATTTTATGGGATCTGAGGGATCATTCTCACACGTGTGCATGATCCTCCTGCACCTCGGTGTGCCAATGTTTGCTGCTGTTACACAACCCAAGTGATTCACCCCTGTGGATGGGAAGTGCAGGAGAATCCTTCATCCAGCTCTGACCACAGGAGGAATTTTACAGCAGCCACAAGAAACAGCCGGGTTATTTTATAGAGCAGATCACTCAAATGTGTTGCATATAAAGTTAAAAAAAAAAACAAAAAAAAAGAGAAGCAGCATTACAAGAGGTAACCATGGGAGAACTCACACCAAACCCAGCTGGTCTAACTCACAGGGACAAGTTAACAGGGAATTCAGTCTGCCCTTGGAGCTTGGGGTTTTGTTAAGGGCTCGGACACTTGAGCATCAATTTCTGGAAACGGGAGCTCAGAAAAGAGAAACAAAACAAGCAGGTCAGTGGGGTGCTCTGGAGCTGCATTCAGGCTCCTGGCAGGGGAGCTAAATACTTTTTTCTCACATCTGCAAAGAAACCTCTGTTCTTGCTGTAGCTGGCAGAGGCGGGAGAAAAGCCCATGGCAGATACAGCCTGGACAAAAACTGTGGATTAGAAACAGCAGGGCACACCAGAGATGGGAACAGTAAAGGCAACAATGAACTCAGAAAACTGGCACCGTTCTCAGAACAGAAGCAGAGCTGGGGAAATGGGTCACGTACAAGGACTCAGGGAAAGCAGAGTGGATGGGTCACACCATCCTTCTGCCTGGTTTTCAGTCACCTGGCTATCATGACCAGACACATATGCTGAGTGCAGATATTGAAAAGGAAATATCTTTCTCACACCTTTGCATGTGGGTTTGAGTTCAGAGCAGCAATTCTTGACACTTCTGCTGGAAATATTTTCTACTCTAGGACTGATTTACAAATATAAAGAATTACTTGATCCTTCACTGCTCCATGAAACACCTATGCTACTGATTTCATAGCTGGGTAAATAAGCCAGGAGCACATGAAGGCCACATTTATAAAAGGATAGTGTGCTGCATCTTCCTTTTCCTTCATATGAAGTTATGTGCTGAGCATTTTCTAAACCAGGGTTGCAGAAGCACCTGGTGTCTGCCTGAACCCCCTGTTTGCTTTTCCAGCACAGGAGTGACTTTTACCCATCCCTCTCTGAGGACAGCAGCAGAACTCTGGGCTGCTGAGCAGGGAGTTGAATGCAGGCCATGGCAGAGCTGCCACAGACACAGAAGCCTCAATTAGTGCCTTTCCCAATATTAAAAAAAAAACCCTTTCACAGCAAAAGTAGCTCCTGTGCATAACCTCCCAGCAGAAACCACTGCTGCCTCTGAAGCACATCCTGTACCTTTTAATAAAGCCTTTGCTAATAGCAAAAGCATTCGCTCGGGCTCTTGGCTTTTCCCTGCTCGCAGCAAAGACGCGGGGCTGGAAAAGATCTACAGCTTTCTAAACTTGTCTTTGGAAAGTTTCTCTGCCAAGTTACACTTTGTCAGGAGCTCATTATTTTCTGGAAGCTTTGCTTTGAAATACTTTGAGGGCTTTGCTGATGCAGTTTCAGAGCATGAGGTTCGTGTGCTCGCTCGCATGAATCACGGCAACTCGTGTTCCTTCCACACACAGCTCTGCTTCATTTCCCGGCCCTTCTCCACGCTCTTGCTTCCAAAACCACCTGTAACTTTTCCAGAGCCCATTTCACAAAGTTCTAGGTTGTTTTGGGATGAGATGGGAAGAGCAGAAATTCAAGACTTCTAAATTTTCTTCCCACTCTTTCGTGCCAAGCAGGAGCTGCTGAGAACAAAGGAGCAGCCAGTCCTGGAGATGGGAACTTGGCCAGTGTAATTTGTCTCACAAGTTCATGATTTAGGTATTAAACATCATCTTTTTTACTGATAATGAGAGCTAGGAAAAAAGCCATCAATACTCCTGATAAATATAATAACAATAGGTGAAGGAATAGCTGGTCTGGTATAAAAAAACAGATGCCAAATTAATATATTAGCCAAAAATACTGGTGAAATCTGTGCAATAGAAATAAGGGTCATTTATAAGAACCATAA
Source organism: Euphonia xanthogaster (assembly GCA_034509185.1). Lineage (NCBI taxonomy): Eukaryota > Metazoa > Chordata > Aves > Passeriformes > Fringillidae > Euphonia > Euphonia xanthogaster. The sequence continues at coordinate 3,517 of JAYDZK010001164.1, forward strand.
ACTACTGACATATTATACAAATACACAGTGAATAGGCACTGAAATAGCACTGCTTTGTACAGCACATCTGAGGAAGCTGTTTTTCAAATTTCTCCTGAAGGTCAGGAGCAAGAGATGAGCCAAAATTCTGCTCTGCACACCCAACCCCACACTTTTCCACATTTAAAATCATTTTAGCTGAAGGAATATCATGTACAGAAGCAAGAGAGGTGGAATTCTTCTCTTTTAACAGCTTTGCTGTAAGTAAGAGCACGAACAATTTACATTTATATTGGTCTGGAATAATGGAAAGTGTTAAATTGTATGGATTGCTGCAGAGGATGTTGGTCAGCAGGCAGCAGGGCACTTTCAGAATCCATTATGAATATTTGCATGTGCTTTATAATTTTACTTTGATTTAACCATATACTTATTCAAGCACTAAAAATGACTCAAGACTCAGCCATAAAAGCCTGCACTGTTCCTAGGGACCAGAATTATCATTCCTGTCATTAGCAGACTTCAGGCATGGTTTTAAAAGAAACTGAGGGAACAGATGGGTAACCCTTCACCAGGCAGCTCCTTGCTTTTAAACCAATCTCGAGTTTCCCTGGGCAGCTTTTCCTCCCTGCTGGAGCTCCTCTGTCCTTGGTACTAGCACCTCAGACACACAGGAATGTGCACATTTTTCTAACTCACAAGACCACAGAAGGAGTTCCTTGAAATCCGACTTCCAGTAATCGCCCCCGGGCTGCAGATCTGCCTGGCCTAGTTCTGTCACATGTGGTAGCATCAAGAATTTGCATCTTTGGCAACCCAGGGAAGGGTAGCAAGCTCAGAGCAGAGCAAAACACTTCATGAAGAGAAGATGGAATGCAATCGACCACGGCTTGGTGAGGCAAAATGAAATATAAATGAGAGGCACAAGATATGAAACAAATTGAGTGCAGGGCATTTGGAAAAAGAGAGGAGGCTGCTTCTGAAAAGTCCAGTCTGGGGATGTTTTGCAGTGCTCTGATGTAAAGCAGAGGCACTTATGTAATGTAATGGAAATTACAGCCATAAACACAGCCCTGGGCAGTGATTAGTGACTGAACTCGGACAAAAATCTGCACTGCTGCCTCAAATGTCAACAAATTGGCCACTGCCACATTAATGGGAGCCTTGAGAGACCTCCACCAGCTCTGACCCTGTTCTCTTAACCCACAGTGACTTGAGCCCTGCCTGTGCTGAAGCCCTGGCTGGCAGCAATTTGAGCTGTGGGATGGTGAAAGGAGGGACATGGAGCTCAATTATCCAGCACCAGATCCCCAGTGAAATCCATGCCATTGTGTCACATGAGAATTTGGCTGGCAGCCCCTGAAGTCTGCCCAGGAGAAACCCATCCCCTCAGCAGGGCAGGCTGGAGGGGCCAGGGGACAATGCAGGCAAAGAAGGGCATGGAAAATGCTCCGTGGGTTTTAATTTCCCCTCTGGCAGCTTGGGCTTGTCCCTGTGCTGCTCCATGACCTATATGAGCACAGAGCAAACTGGAGCAGCCCAAGGCATCCTCTGCACAAAGGTATCATTAAGGCAATGGCTGTCCTATGGACATCCAACACCCTGCACCAAAGGCAATTCAATATTGCTCCTGTCAGCAGGAAAACTCTCTCCCAGGTGGAGCATGACATCACAAACTCAATTTTTAGTTAATTAATTTAATTTTTAGTTAAATTAAGCCCCCTACCTAGTTTTTCAGTTTATTACTGGGATATTAGGGTACAGGATTACAGGATATTTAGGGCATAAATGACACCGAGAGACTGTGGATTCCCCATCCCTGGATTTGTTCAAGGTCAGGGATCAGAACAACCAAAAAGGCGTCCCTGCCACATGGCTGGTTGTAATAAACTGAATTTCCTTGTTTCTGACAGCAGCCCTGGCAAATCCCAACGTGCTCTTGAGAAGGCAAATAAACAATATATGAGGTAACAGCCAGAGAATGACAAATAAAGCAACAAATAATGCTGATGGGTTTGAGAATGGCACTCTCTGGGTGCTGCAGGCTTTCCATCAAGCCTGGAGCTGCAGCACTTGGAGTGCTGGCTCCCTGTGATTGACTTGCTAACCTGTAAAGTGGCTAAGTCGACATCATAATTAACACTTGGCAGTGGAAATATAAATTCCCTGGCTTGTAGGTGGTATATCCTCCTCTAAACACTCCACTTGGCCACCAAACTGGAAAAATAGATAGGACATTCATAAGGAGCCCTCACCATGGGAAATGCCAGCGGGTTTTGTTTTTTTTTTTTCCTGGAAACTGTTTACATGGCCAAAATCCTTCAGTAAGAAAAATGATCTGAGAACTTTCCCTTCATATGTATCCTGTTCTCCAGTGCCTTGTGGCCCACAGTGTGCAGCATTCATCAGGAGTCAGCCCTGAATTACTGTGCTACAAGCAATGCAGGAGGGAAGAACAAGCCACAAGCAAAGGGAAAATATGCATTACACTGGCTCCAGCCAAGAGGAATGGGCTGCCTGCAGATCACAAGCTACCTTTATATCTTTCTTGGCATAGACCTTTGTCCCACAGCACAGAGAAGCTATTTAGGAGGATTCAGCAGACCCAAAAGAGGCTGGCCTTCCCAAGGAACCAGGAGAGACAAAGAACCAGCGCAAAGCAGCCCCTGAGCTCCTTTTGAGAGGCCAACAAACAACTCCTGACAAGGTGAAATCCTGAGGAGGGAGATAACCACCAAGGGCTGGTGCTGAAGTGCTCAGCACACACTGAGAGTGACTCTTTCCTGTCCAAATAGAGGCTTTTCATCACAGCAAAGAGGCACAAAACCACTGTCCCCACAGTCCTCAGCCCCTCTCACCTGCTGGCCTGCATCCTGTGCCTGACAAAAATTACAAATTGACGAACAAAATCTGCCTCCTTCCAGGTCTTTTGATTTCTTGGCAAGGGAAATTGAACTTATGTCTTGGAAATAAAGCTTTTTTTAGCCCTTTTCCAGACTTTCCTTAATGGTGGAAATAACTCTTTAGCCAGTTCTTCTGGGCACAGAGGGAAAGGCTCTCACAGTTTGATTTTCATGTATAAGCAGAGGAAGAAATTTATGTTCCCTTTTAGCTTTGTGCTGCCAGCATGGTGGAAAAGAAGATAAATTTAAAGATGAGTCAAGACTGTTTAGATTAATATTCTCGTAAATATACTAATTCCATAACAAAATTAGCATTTGCAATTTTAGGCTTATAAGCTTAGCAAGTTCTGGTGCACGAGTTAAAGCCAAAATCATTCTAATGGAATTTCCCCAGGCTCTCCGTTTCAGCCTCCTGGGAGGCTCCTGGCCAATATCTATCCACACACAGTCAGTGCTCCAGCCTGCCATGGGAAGAGGCAGCCACTACAATGGACCTTTGTTGAGCCCAGGATGGAAGCAAGCACTTTAGGAAAAATCTGTATTTAAGGTTTCTGTCCTACCACCCTGCACTTTCTCCTCCATTGCTGAAGAGAATATGTTTTCTGAGCATGAAACAATATCATTTTTGTGGGGAGTTTGGAAAGGGAGCGCTCGTATGAATCGAAGAAAAGCTTCCTTTCTCTGCTGGGTTTGGGGAAAGGGCTTTCTGTGGGAGTAATCTTTCAAAGTAGGAAGCAGAGCTCCCCCATTGCTTGGGAAGAATGGACCTCCAGTGGGCTAATATGTGATGGATGACTGAATGCAAACTTGGCAACGCTGCCCTCCGCTCCCCAAAGAATACAAAATGCCCCTGCCTATTCGGGCACCAGGGCTCTCCCCTTGGAAGTGCTGAAAACTTGGCACCATCCCACCTTGGTTTAATTGAAGCTGCAGACAATTAAGGATGGGAGCTTGGAGAAATTGCTTGCGACGAGATCAGCTCAGGATGGATTTGTGTTGGGTGATTGGCTCATGCAGAAGCCAAACAAGGACATGCATGGGGAGTTATTTCCCATTGACTCCACAGCCAAATCTCACATTTGTTTAGGAGGGGCGTGTTGGCAGGTATGATTTGTATTAGTAAGTATTATTCAAATTCTACATCTGGATATGCTCTTTGAAGCTATTGATGTTATTTGGTCAGTGACAGGACAGGCAGCATATAGGAGAGAGAAACGATGCATTTTGAAATCCAGGAAAATCTTACATAAAGGACAAGTCTAGTTATAAGCCCATGTCTATCATTCATTCAATGCTAAAAAGTCACACTAAATTGTTCAAACTTTGCCCTTTTAGCAGAGGGATCCCCATCTATTCCTCTTTTCAATGCCCAGACACTTCCTGCAGGCTCCAGAGCCATCTCTTGTCAGGCAGGATCCCACTGACTCCTCCTCCCAGTCTGCCCGTTCCACGCCGTGGGGTTACATCATGCACTCAGGGATTTCAGGGGCTGGAACCATGCCCAGTCTCTAACTTTTCCCACATGTGGAAGGCTTTTGACTCCAGCTCTGACTGGCCAGAGGGTCAGACACACGAGTGGACAGCAAGCACCAAGATTTCACACTCGTAGAAACCCTGAGCTCGGTGGAAACTGCAACAACTCAGGATTGTCCCTCAGGGTTCTTCATTTCTCTGCTTTCCAGCAGTCCCCTTCCTCAAAGAACTGCCTTCTTATTTCCTTTTTCTCTTCACTATCCAAAGAATTTTTTGGGGAATAGCTAATAATAGGAATTGCAGGTTCTTTGTAGCAGAGAGCATAATTTATTAAACCCCTTCACTCCTAATACAGTGAGGCTCTAAAATGCTGGAGCAATTATCACAACATCAACAAACCAAAGACATGGACAACAAGTCCTCTTTAATATGAAGCAGTTTAAGGGACTAAACTGCATCTTAAAAACTCATAAGCAGTCTGTACACATTCCTAATTTTGAGCTCTTGACCTCAGGTTATGGTGTTTCCTGTCTAGAACTCATTAGTTACTAATCCTATAATTGCTTTCAGTTTTGAAGATTTCTGAGCCTGGTAGATGACAAAATATTAACTTATTTCACTTAGATTGCTGTCTTCTTTAGTTTCCCACTTCAGCAACAATGATTTTTTCTGCAATATGACATCAGCAGCTTCCTTAAAACCACTAAGGGCAGCGATTACATTTTACAGTAGTTTCAGACATCTGCAGTTTATAACCACAGGGTTATATCAGAGCTCAGACTTTGAGCAGGGTGTGCTAAACTCACACCAGTAATTAAGTCTGAGAAAGCACACATTGGTAAATCAGAGCCCAGTTTCAAAGCCCTGTATCTCAAACTGACACAGCTCAAAACAAATTCCTTTTATTATTGGAAAGCTGAGATTTCGAACTTTCCAGGGATGTAAATCATCCACTCCTAAGCCTGGAGTTTTATGAGCCACTAGACCCTAAAACTGTCAGTGGCCCTTCAGCTTAGCAGACTGTGATGGCACGAGGCCAAGGAGGAATTTATCAAGTCACAGGCTTCAAATGAGAGCAATTATTCAGGCACTCTGGATTTCTCATGGCACAGAGGCAGGACAGGTGGATGTGTGGCTGATAACCAAGCAGACACCACCCTCTGCATTCATCTTCCTTCCAAAGGTAATATTCCTCCAGGGATACCAGGGCTCTCTAAGGGATACAGGACTGGATGGAAACTCTTTCTCCCTTACATCCACTTCCACCAGACACACATTGTCCAAGCTAGGACAACTAAATGCCATCAGCACCACTTAAACCTTTAGGCACATCCTTCAAGGCTGGGTAGACAGAGGCACTGTGGGGTTGTACCAGGAAAGCAGCACAGAGCTGGCCAAGCTGGTTTTCCAAATGGTTTTGCCAGGAGGGATGAAAGGGTTAAAGCTCTGGCTCCAAAGCAGCATCACTGTTTCACAGACACTTCTGCTTTTTAGTTCTGCCTGACTCTTGAAGAGGATGAGAGTCCCAAAAGGCACAGACCCTGCCATTTAATCTCATTTTCTTATCAAAAAGTGAGACAATGCTCAAGAACAAACTTTGACAGTCTCTTTATAGCAAGTCAGAATGCCTTCACCCATGAATAGTCTTTGGCTTTTTTTAGATATTTTATAAAAAGCACTAATAGGAAAAAAAGCTGAATGTCAAAAACCTTCAGAAATTATGTTAGAGCAACATGATAGTTAAGTTTGAGTGAATACTGAGGAGAAATGATTCAGTTTTAAAGAGCTGGGATAATAAAAGGGGATGGCTTTCAAAACGTCTCCACCTAACAGTTACTCAGAATTTGTGGAGCATATTTTAGCCTGTGCTTAGGGATTTTTCCATGAAGTTCTAACACCATTAAGCATCACTATTTCAACAGGAGATTCGGGTCTGGTTGTTTGTCTTTTCCATGTGCCCATGACCACCCTCAGTGATTTCTGTGGCATAATTTCTGCTTTCTCTCCAGATGAGACCTGACATTCTCATCTGCAGGCTGGGGGCTTTGCAGCAGATCCTTTGGCACTTCCAGAACTCTGGAAACACTGATAAAGTAACTCCAGCGACAGGATTAAGGGCTGGGACTTGCAAAGAAATTTCTCTGGGCTGAAAAGAGCCAGAGGATAAAATTAATGAGAAAAAAGTATGGGAGGTGAATGCCAGTTTGGTCTTTGGGAGAGTGCCTGTGACTGGGTCAGTGATGGGAGGCACAGCCTTTGTCACTCCTGCCCCATCACTCTGCTCAGTTCAGGTACAAATCCTTCCCTGAGCACAGGGCAGGACCTGCACTGGGAACACCCTGACAGCTCTTCCAGCTCCCCACATTCCCTGCCAGGACAGGTGAGCTGCAGACAGACCAGTTATCTTCTCTTGGCTAAGCACTTTCATCTGGTCAAACTTCTTCAGATTCAATTTGCCCCTGTGTTCCCAACAACCCAAAAGCCATCACATTTCTGCAAGTTTCCCTAGGATTCAAAGGATGGTCCCTAATCCCCACTGTCCACCTTCTTTTTGGACTCCAGCACCCCTAAACAGAGCAACCTGGTCTAGTGGAAGGTGTCCCTGCCCATGGCTGGAGCTGGATGATCTCAAAGGTCCCATCCAACCCAAACCATTCCATGATTTCACAGCTTTAAAAGGCAAATGCACAAACCCAGCACAATAAAACAACCCCCACATGTAACATTAATCAGAAAGTGTGTAAAATGAATTCCCAATATTTAATATGGTCTTAAAAAATTAAACCAAACAGCTGGACAGCAAGGCTTTTACCCAGACCATAGAATCACATCCACCTCATTGTTTTCTGTTTTTTTCATGAAGAAAAACTTTTATAAATGTTTTTATTTTGCTTTTTAATTTTATATTTCCACTGTGCAGCACAATACATCACCATCATTTCAATCTGAACATTCCTTTCCATAGTATGAGACAGACTTTTCAGAAGTTTAGATTAACTGCCAAAAACTTCTCTGTCCTGGTAGCCAGACAGAAAATCAGGCAGAGAAAACTCTGCAAAGGTGATGTAACACAGTCTTGAGTGAGTTTAGCTCCCAAATGAATCTAAGTGTGTTCACCTTCTCCCCGCCAGCTTCTCCTTTTTAAGCCAATTTGAGCCTCGCTGGTAAGTGCAGACACAGTCATGCAGAAAATCTCAGTGCACCAGGAGCTGAGACACGGAGCAAGTGCCTCTGTTTTTCCATGAGGATGGAGAATTTCACCCTCCCACTCCCAGAACCCACCCAGCAAAGCAGGGGTAATAAAATACCACTTGAATCTTCCTGTGTGCTTTGCTCCCCACTGCAGGCTAATATTACCAGACTTTTAAAAGAAACTGGAGAGCAGTGGGGGTGGGGAGGAAGGTGACAAAGGCTTTGGTGCAAATAAAAAAAGTGTGGGGACAACAAATGACCAGTGGGAAGGGTTCAGCTCTCATCAGGTCACAGACAAGAGCACAAGAGGAGTTGTGCTTGGGAGGGTTAAAACCTGCGAGTGGATTTAGTCTGGTTTGGGAGGTGAGGATGGGGAAACATTTATAGCACTCCAGGAGCCAAGAGGAAACCCCAAATCTGCTTTCCTGCCCTGCCTGTCAATGTGGGCTCTGTGTGGATGTCCAGCACCCAGCCAGCTCCTGCTCCATTCATTCATTGGGTCGGGTGGATGTCATTGAGACATTTCTGACATTACTGCACAGGACAATGCAGACAGACTTCGAGGCAGGCATGCTCCAATCCCAAACGATTCCCTAACAGCATCCCTGCCCATGGAGACATTTCTGACATTACTGCACAGGACAATGCAGACAGACTTCGAGGCAGGCATGCTCCAATCCCAAGCGATTCCCTAAGAGGATCCCTGCCCATTGACCCGGCAGCCGCAGCCGCCAGGGCGATGCTGGAGCACGGGGTCACTGCAAACTCGTGTGCGAGAGGACTTTTTAATTCAGGGAGGAAGCAGACTTACCTTAGAGTCTCTGACAGAGCTTAGATCCTGCTGTGAGCAGCCTCCATGAAATAAATACGCTGTTCAAAGCCAGCTGAGCTCTCCTGACTGTTGTTGCCGTCCTGTCAAAACTCGGCGAAGTTGCGTTGTCCGGTGCCGTGTGCGAGCGCAAGGCAGCGAGCTTTGACAGCAAGGCAAACTGGTCAGAGCAGCCAGATTCTGCTGGGTTTATATAGCTGAGCTGCAAATCCTGATCCTTGGCTCGTTCCACTGTAATAGGACGCCTGAAGGCATTTTTTTTTTCAGTTTTGCTTTAAAGGAACAGCCTCTCTCTCTCTCTCTGGCATGCACACACTCACACACTCACGCCGTCATCCCCAGGCACACACACACACACACAAAAAGAATTTGCATGCGATTTATGGCTAAAGAAGGAAACCCCCTGAACCATTCAAAGAGAAAGTCAGCTCAGGGCAAATGACTCAGAAAGCAGAATATTTTCCCTACAGCATCAGCGGAGTGGGTTATCAGGAGTTTTAATCCCCTCACCCCCATTATTTTAACGTTGTGAAATAGTAGCAAGCTTACATGAAATCAGGGGAATCACAAGCAGGGTTTAAATTCTAGAGACTCCTACAGAAATTAAATGGGTTCAATGTTGGTGTAAATAGACCCCACTCCACTGGAATCAACTGCAAAATTCAGATTTACAAACAGGATCTGGCATATTCCCATTTTTTCAAGCTGTCATCTCTTTTTCATCCTTTTGCCCTCCTGCTCTGAAGAGCTGTAGGCAGAAGTGTGGGGAATTAATGAGAAAAGTGAGCAGAATCATTGCCTTGTAAAAAAAAGTCTTTGTAAAAAAAAACCAAAAAAAACCCACAAAAAACAAAAACAACAAAAAACAAAACAAAACAAAAAAAAAACCAAACCAAAAACAAAAACAAAAAACACCCCGAACTAAAATAGGAGAGATAAAAGCCCAAAGAGCACAGCACAGGAGGGATTCCCTTTCTTCTCAGATCAGATAAAAAGAGATTACATGTCTGTCTGTGTGTGCAGATAACCCAAGCACTTCTGTGAGGCTCAGGGCTTCCCTGCTTCCCAACCCGGAGCTATCAGTGACAGGCAGAGCACTCAGCTGGGACCTTTCCAGGGCTCTTTGTTGTCTCTGAGTACCCTGGAACCTGAGGCTTGTGGCAAAAAAGAGAAGATCACAGTTAAAGAATTCCCATTAGCACAGATTTCCCTCCCCTGACACTAAAATCCTGTACCCCAGCCCGCTGTGCTCTGGGTTTCTGTTTCTCCTGGGTTCTGCTGTTGGGGAGGTGGTGGCAGAGGAGGAAGGAAGAAAATAATCTTGAACTTTCAGGTCTGTCTTCCAGGATAAAAGATGAAATCACTCCTCTGTTGGATGGTTTAGAAAGCAACACTCACCCAAACATGTCTGAGGGCCATGAAAGCACAAACCTCTGCTCCTGGGATCCTCCTCAGGGGCAAAGATGCTCCTAAGGATAAAAACAGATTGCCTGGGAATTTTGGGTGATATTCCTCTCTGAACACATCTCCTCCCAGCTGGCCTTTCCCTGGCTCCAGGGGCACATCCCTCTTTGAGAGAAGGGTGTGAATCTGTGTCAGACAGGCTCAGGCTGGAGCTCAGGGCAAGGTTCTTCCCCCAGAGGCTGCTGGCACTGCCCAGGCTGCCCAGGGAATGGGCACGGCCCCGAGGCTGCCAGAGCTCCAGGAGCCTTTGGGCAGCGCTGCCAGGGATGCCAGGGTGGGGCTGGGGGGGTCTGGGCAGGGCCAGGGGCTGGGCTGGGGGATCCCTTCAGTCCCTTCCAGCTCAGGATATTCTGTGGTTCTGTGGTTCAGGATTTTTTCCTTTTTCCTCCTCCACAGCACTACCAATCCTACAGATGTAGGAAAGGATGGGGGAATCCCTGTCACTGAAATTCTGACTATTTTAGGAGACCATAAAATGCAGAGCTTTTTTTGCCCACTGAACTACTTAAATTTTCCTTTAAAAGCTGTGGCTTTTCTGTATAACATGGACCCCCTGGGTGCCTCCTCTTATGTCTGATTATATCACTGAGCTCACCCCAAGCTCCCCATGCAAAGCATAAATTCTAATCTTTTCCAAATATAACACCCATTCCCAATTTCTGCGTTAATTTTGTGAGATGCTGTGTTTCCTCACTGTCATGCCCTCAGAGTAGAAATGAGCCCATGATGAAAAAAGGGTCAGAAATGTTACTTAATTCCTGCTAAAGGCACTGGACCTTCCTTGAGCACTGATTTCTTAGAGGAGCATCTTGTCCTGGGCATCTCCACCAGCCCCAAAGGCAGAGGGGTTGTTGGATACAGTCAGCAGCAGGTCTCCAGTTCTTGTGTGCAATTCTCAGAACCTTCTCCAGCTGGTCCTGCAGCCAGCCTGGGCCAGCCCTGCTTCAATTCAGGGTGTGAAATAACCCTGAGCTTGTTGGATGCTTCACTTCAGAGCTGGACTCAATCCTTGTGTGGCACCTCCAGCCCAGAGTATTCTGTGATTTAAGGATGATTTCTAATTCAATGAAGTGTGGACTCAAGACCAAAACCTGCATGGGAGATGTAACATAATTTTTCCAGTAAAATCAGAATGGGACTCTGGAAATGACAGTTCTCCTTACAATGAACAATTTCCTGTCTCTTATTTCAGTAGCTCTTTCATAAAACACTTTATTTCCCTGTCCATGCACACAAGTCGACACAAGATAAAGTCAAACTGAGGGAAGAAACTTGTGGGATTTATTTTGGAAGCATTTGCTAATGCCATTTTTCCCACCAACAGCTGCTGAATCAAAAGTTAAACTAATTTTTTCTCCAATAATTCACCACCCACTTACCTGACTTAAAAAAAAAAAAAAGCCACAGGAATTAAGTTCCAGGTAAGAGTTCAGGCTTGTTCTTGTTTTATCTTTTTTGGGCTCACCCATCCTTAATCACACTCTGTAGCAAACATTGAACATCGGCTGAGTCAGAAGCAAAGGATAACATGAAAGAACAGGGAAAATGCATTTTAATCAGAAAATTAGCTGCAGGTTGTGATCTCTAACGAGCAGGAGCAGCACTGGGTTCTGTGCCCTGCGGTGCCCTCTTTCATTGGATGAATGTGGATAGAAATTGATTTTTTCTTTTTTAATGAAAGGAACAGGGAGGAATTTAATGAACACTGAGCTGAATATGCTGGAGTTTGTTGCTGTGGTTTTATGGGCTTGCAAATCAGTGTTAAGATGAAATTCAAAGATCTATGGAAAGTCATAAATTATAAACAAATCTAGGAGTAGTTTGATATTTATGAAAGCCTAAAAGAGACCAGCTAATTGTTTGAGGAAATATTACTGAAATGCAAAAAAACTCCTCATTATTACCTTGGGCCAAAATTGTTACAACACAGGTAATTAGATTTTGTTCCAATTTAATACCTGTGCTGGTTCACCCAGCCCTAGGAAAAAATCTGCTTTGTAGCAGCATATTTGAGAGTGAAAGCTGCCCTGCATGTGAATTAACAGCACCTTTAGTGGAGCCTGAGAATCTTTTGCCATGCATAGAGTGCAGCCAGTTCCAGCAGCACACAGATGGGAATGCAGTGAGCCACTGGAATACAACATCTGAAACATAAATGACAAGATTTGAACAATTTTAGAAGCATGCAGTGCTTGTGGCTGGAAGGAAATGTATTTATCAGAGAAAACTCATGACAGAATAGAATCACAGAATATCCTGAGTGGGAAGGGACCCACAAAGATCAGCCAGTGCAGTTCCTGGCCCTGCACAGACACCCCAACTGTCCCTCCCTGGGCATCCCTGGGAGCTCCTGGAGCTCAGCAGCCTCAGGGATGTGAGCACAGAGCAGGAGGCAGAGAACAGCCCCAGGTGAGCCCCAAGGATTCCATCCTGCTGGAAACTCCTTTGACTGCAGGGGAAAGAGGAAAAATCAAGATTTAAAGAGAGAGTCTGATATCACAGGGCTGATCCTGAAGGAGACTTTAGGATCCTTTCTGTGCTCCAGTCTTAAGATTGATGATTTTAGGTCAATTTCTTTGACCCTTTTTCACTGAGTATCCTTTCCCTAAATTTTCTGTTTTTCCAGACCATATTCACAAGGTTTTCCTGGCACAGAACCAAGACCAAAATGCTTTTGTCTTTCCACCTGCATTGCCTTCATTCCTTTACAACTGTAGCCAAATACAGCTCAGTTAATTGTGGTTCATATTGAGCAATACTCCAGCAATCCTGCTGAAACTCTGGCTCTTGGATTACCACCTTACCTGCTACTTTTCTCTTGGTTTCCCAGGAATTTGCAGAAAACCATTTGCTGCTCCTTCTTTGACAACTATTTGCAAACAAACTGATTTTTATGAGAGCATTTCCTTACAACGACTCAACACAATTAAACAAGACACTTCAGGTTACTTCCCCAGAAAACATCTCAATTATTGCTTTAAAGATTTATTTACAATAATTCACGTTATTTCCACACTAAAATTCTCCCTTCCCTGATGTGATGACTCAAAAGGGCTTCTAAACACTGCAGACTTTTGGCCACTTTTCTAGTGAAAACACTCATTTATATAATTATAATTTATTTAATTATATATTGATAAAGCTTTCCCAAATACTATGAGTAGTGGTCAGACTACCATGCTGAAGACAACATTAATTTGGGGAGGGATTGATCCTGACAATTGTGACCCACGTTAAAAGATGCCCAGAGGTTTGGGATCAGAGAATGCAGAAGCTCATTCCTAACCCTGGGGAAGTCTGAGCTAAATAAAATGCAGAGACTGAAGGTGCAAGTTTACAACTGCTGCAGGAATAAAAAACTGTAAAGGCAATGCCCCATAATATTCACTGATATATTAAATATCACACCAAACACTAAAAAATCCACAAAGAAAAATACTCGACAATTTTGGAATTTTTGAGAGATGAAGGAAATTTCCTCTCTTATTTGTATTTCTTGTTTGTATCAGGGCATTTCCCAAGGGCTGCATTCGTTCCCTGAATGAAGAAATAGGAAGCAGCTGCTGGGGACAGGTCCACAGGGGCTGTGCAGTGCCTGGGGTTGGGACAGACACCCCTCAGCCTCTGCAAAGAGCTGACAATGTCCTGGCTGGGTCTGCCAACCTGGGAAGCCACAGGCTTAATGACAAACAAGCAGGAATTGAGCAAATATTGGTGTTTAATAAAGTTATTTCCAGCTCTCTGGTCACATCAGTGTCCCAAATCTGTGGGATGCCTGAGAGTGGGACCTGACCTTGATCCTCTTTTTCCCAGATCCATGAAATAAAAGTCCTTTGGATGAGAGGCATCAGCACACTGACAACCACCAGACAAAAAAAAAATGTGTTGTTAGTGATATCACAAACATTTACAAAGATAATCTCTGGGCAAAACTCCCTCGAGGAAAATCAAAATAAAAAGAATAAATAGACAATGACGACTATGCTGGTACATAAATATTTTCCATGCACGCTGCTGGTGTCAGACTTGGTGAGACACAGTGACTTCTTTGGCTTTTATCATATTTGCAGTGGATTTATTAGAAGTTTATGTGACAGACTATGGCTTTGGCTATGCACCAAGGTATGAAAACTGACAAAGAAGAGAACATCAAACCCCTGAGGACTGATGGAGAAAGTGAAGCTGGATCTGTGGGCTGGTGTAAAATTTATCAGCTTGTTAGCATCAATCCAAGAGTGTTTGATCCAGAGATGGCACAGGGAAAACAACTCAGCTGCTGAAAAGGTTTTACCCTGTGCCACAGCAATTTGTACCCTCTAAGTGCTTGGCTTCATAAAAATGCTCAAGTGCTTCTACACATCCCAAAATACTTACATGCACTTTACTGCAATCATGTTGCTAAGATTGTTGGTGTCAAAATTGCAGCTAATCATGTTAAACATATCCCCAAATGTCTGGCAGGCACAGTTTCCCTACTGAAGCTTCAGTAAGGAAAACAGCAAGGCAGAAATCTGTAGTTCTTATCCATTCCAGAGGAAACATGTTCCAATATGATGAAAACCAGCACGTGCCCCACAGGGAAGAGGACTCCTGCTGCCAGTGAAGGGCAGAGAGTGGATAAATATACAGCACAAACAGATGTGAGCACACCTGAGCATCCATTTGATAGAAAAACTGATGGGAATCCACAGAATCCCAGAGTGCTTTGGGTTGGGAGGGACCTTAAAGCTGGTTTCATTTCATCTCCCTGCCTTCCACCAGGCCAGAGCTCCACCCAGCCTGGTCCCTTCCAGCCCAAACCAATCCGGGATCCCATGGTTTCTACTCAATTCATTCCAATAAGAGCAGAAGGGACCTGTCTGTCTGTCTGTCTGTCTGTCTGTCCTTTGAGGAAAAAGAAAACTCTCCCCTAGAAGAAAGCCATCTGTGCAATGCTGAGAATCTCTAGGTGTGGCTGAGAAGACAAGAAAAATCCCCAAATAACTGAAAACCTGTTTGTGTTGGCCTTAGACACTGAAGTCTCTGGCCTTCAAAGCATATCCTAAAAAAAATTGTTTTAAAGTATTAAACCATGGTCATAGATTAGGAAAAAAAGGGATATTTAACCTCCCCATCCAGCAGATAAAGCCATCAGGGGAAGTCAGGAATTCTCAGCCTCTGCAGGCAGCAGAAGGTGAAGGGGTCCCAGAAAGAGCAGAGAGGAGGAGGCAGCAGAGCTGTGTGAGCACAGCACTGGCACAGGAGTTTTCTGTGAAACTTGGGACTGGTCTGTAATTTTCCAAGGAAGAACTAAACTTTGGATGCAGAACCTCATGTTCAAGAGCAAAATCCCAGGAGCAGGGGCAGGGGGCTGGCTGGAGCAATAGATACATATAATTAAAACATAATTTTGGCTTCCTCAATTACCAACAAGGAGGTTTTTATGGCTAAATTTTCCTAATTTTTTTTTCCTGACTGCTTGATAACAGAACAAAACACATGGTCAAGGAAAAGCAGACTTGTGGGAATTTCCACTGGATTTCCCAGCTTTATCTTGATTTTGACTGGAAAGTTTGAAGTTGTTTCTCTCCTCTGTTTCTCATCTGAATTTTCCCCTGCTCATCTGGAATATCACATCCAAATTGCTAAATATTGCCAAGGTCCAGCTCATGATCATCCCCCCCTCCCTCAGAGGAGCCCTCAGAGCTGTAGGGACTGAGGAGCTGCTCATCTCCAGGTGTGAAGAGAGGGGACCCCAGCCCAGATCCTGCTGCTGCCCCATTTATCTGGGATTTCAGTGGAATCAGCAAGGGGAGAGGAGCTGCTGTGTGTTCCCAGAGCTCCCACCCCATTTCCCTGGCAGTGAGGTGCTGGAGTCCTGGATGCTGAGAATTTTAAACTTTCCATGCTGAAGGGCACAGACCTGCAAGAAAATGCTATATTTGACCTGGGACCATGGAAAAAGGCTTCCAAAATTGGATGATAGCACTGGGTGTGTGGTTTGGGTGTGTAGTTTGATTAGAAGTGTGTGATATCACTGGGTGGAAAACTTCAAGGTTTTAGAATATAGCAAAATATATATGGGGCAAGATGGGGGTTTTAGAGTGGAGGCTGGTCCTTCTTCACCTTCTTCTTGACCTTCTTCTTCCTTCTCCTCCATGGGTTTAGGTGGTATTTTGTAATTGGACAGAAAAGTCCGCCTTGCAGACTTGGAGAGATTACTTATTGGGTTAAAAGGTGAAATAATTTAGGTGTCAATTCTTGATTGGATAGTTTAGCCTTAAAAGACCTTGGAACAAGAGTTAGTTAGCCATTTTGTAGCTTGTTCACAGAATTCACAGAATCCCTGGGTTGGAAGAGACCTTCAAGATCACAGAGTCCAACCCAGCCCCAGCACCTCAACTCAGCCCTGGCACCCAGTGCCACACCCAGGCTTTGTTAAACACCCCCAGGGATGGGGACTCCACACCTTCCTGGGCAGCCATTCCAGAACTTTATCACCCTTTCCATGAAAAACTTTTTCCTGATATCCAGCCTGAATTTCCCTTGGCGCAGCTCGAGGCTGTGTGCTCTGGCTGTGTCAGTGCTGCTGCAGAAAGAGCCCAGCCCCAGCTGAGCACAGGCACCT
>JAYDZK010001165.1:0-19821 GCA_034509185.1 Euphonia xanthogaster
CAGAGCAGCTGGGGCTGCCCCTGGATCCCTGGCAGTGCCCAAGGCCAGGCTGGACAGGGCTGGGAGCACCTGGGACAATGGGAGGTGTCCCTGCCATGACAGGGGGTGGCACTGGATTGGATTTAAGGTTCTTTCCAACCAAAACATTCCATGATCTCTTTAAATGACATCTGTGGGTTGTGGTCACCCCCACCAAGTGCTGGAGACCATCTCAAGATGACCCCTTGTGACCATCACAAGATCTGCACTGTGGCACCCAGAGAGGCTGCACCCTCCTCCTGGGGACATCAGCCAGTGTCACCTGCCCAGGCTGAGGCAGCAGAGTCGTCCCCAGCTTTGGTGGCTGTGTCATTCCTGCTCAGGGAGCAGCTCCATCCAGCACAAAGCCTTTAATTAGAGGAACAGGAGCTTTCCTGGCAGCTCCCTCTGAAGGACACCCACAGCAGGGAAACGTCATGTTTAGAGAGAAAAGATTAAAAACGTCTAAATATTAATAAAGAGAAAGACAAAATGGGTAATTATTGCTGGCACTTATTGATTTGCAGCTGCTGGGGACTCGGAAAGGTCTGATTGATGTCACAGCCCGGACCCATCACTTACCCTGTGCAGCACAGGGAGCCCACCCTGGCTGGTGTTCCGGTGTTTTGGGTTGTCAAAGTAAAATCAAATCAAAGTGGCAGTGGAAGGTGATGCTGCTGGGTGCCCCCTGCCCCCGTCCTGTCAGCAGCCCCCTGCACTCTGGGAAGATCCAGCTCTGAAGCCCCAGCCTTGGGGAGTTCTTCCACGTGTTTCATTTGCAAACAGAAATTTAGATACAAGCTTTTGGAGCACAGGAAAGAAATTACTGTAAGACTTAGAATAGCAAATTAAATCATACAAGCGAGTGACAATATGCTGCCAGCTTTCTCCTCCAGAAGGACATCAAGGGTTAGATCTCAACTCATTGCTTTCTCCCACACAATAAAACATCATTTTTACAGCTTCTCCTCGTTTCTCTTTGGCCAGCTCTCACTCTCTCTGCTCACAGAATTGCTTTTTGTAGCACTGGGCTTTATAAAACACGTCAGGGTCCTGGAGCAGCAGAGCCGTGCATGACATTACCATAACATTATTCCTGTCTATTCAAACACGCAGCCTGGCCCAATTTACTTCACTTACAACTTTCTTCCCCTCCTTAATAATCATCCTTTTATGAGCACAGAGCAACAATAACTCTCCTTATCGTCCCCTCTGTGCAGGGCAGCTCCTGGAGCCCGGCAGGCAGGAGCTGCTTTGCTCAAAACCAGGTTTTTGCCTGGGGAAGCTTTCGGAAGCTGCTACATCCATAATTAACTCTGTCCTCATCAGGGATCGCCCGCACCCCCTTTTATTTCCCCCCTAATTAAGGCGTTCCCCTGCAGGAGGGGAGGCACCTCTATAACCCCCCCAAAGGAGAGTTTAGTGGGGGTACAGTGGGGTTTGGGGGAGACTCTGCTGTGATGCTGCAGTGTTGCCTAAAATCGTGTAAAACCCAGGGAAACACCCTAAACTGTGCAAAACCGGGGGAAACACCCTAAAATTCTGTGAAATGGAGGGAAGCACCCAGAGCACCCGCTGAGGATGGAGGGGAGGCAGCTGCAGCATCGCCCGAGCCTCCCGGCAGGGCTGGGGGCGGCGGAGCCCCCGGGAGCGTCCGCCGGGGGAAGGGCGGTCACAGCCCCTCCGTGGAGAGAGTTTGGGGGGCTCAGCACCCCCAGCCCCTCGGGCGGCGCCGGGGACAGGCGGGAGCAGCGGCGGAGCCCAGCGCGGAGCAGCAGTGAGCTCTCGTGGCGGAGCGATCCAACTGCACAGCGCCGGCACCGCCGGGGCTGCGCCTCCCCCGGGCCGCCCCGGCCCCGGCGGGCACCGGCAGCTCCGCGCAGGCAGCGCTGCGGGAGCCCGCAAGGACACCCGGCTGCTTGGTGATGGTGGGGGAGGATGAGCAGCCCTGCCCAGGCTGGAGCGGGTGGCAGGGGGAGGTCACCTTCAGCCGAAGTCACCTTCAGCCGGCGTCACCTGCTGGTTGTACGGAGATGAGCTCAGGGAGAGCCCGGCCACCCCAAGGGAAGCTCCCTCCGCCTCCTGCAGAGCTGCGTACCGGGTGTGAGAGGGGGAATCAGGTCCTTCCTCCTGAGAAAGGACCCCCAGAGCCTCGCAGGTCCCTGCAGGCAGCTGGGGATGAGGAAGGTTCTGGGCTGGGGATGAGGAAGGTTCTGGGCTCCCTTGTGCAGCTGCACCTCACACCCCTCACGCTCAGGGAGGGATTGCTGGCCCACTGTAAAGGGAGTGACACCTCTAGAGGAGCAAAGACTGTCTTTGAAGGGCTGAAAACTCATGGAATCACGGAATATCCACAGCTGGAAGGGGCCCACAAGGATCATCCTGTCCAACTCCTGGCCCTGCACAGACACCCCAACAATCCCACCCTGGGCATCCCTGGGAGCAGTGCCCAAACCCTCCTGGAGCTCTGGAGGCCTTGGGCACTGGAAGGGGCTTCAAGGTCTGCCTGGAGCCTCCTTTTGTCCAGGTGAACATGCCCAGCTCTCAGCCTGTCTTCATCAGAGAAAATTATTAGATGTGAAAAAGCCTCTTCACTCTCATTCCGAGCTACCGTCTGCTCCCTGCTGTGTTATGGCACAGCTCCTGGTCCCAGGCTAGCACCGTGTCAGCCCAAAATGACAAAGTTTGAAGATCTCCAGCTGTGCAGTGGAGCTCGAAATAACCTGGTGGTGCTGCTCTCTGCCAGGTGATGGACAGGGAGAGTGGTGCCTCCAGCACAGCTCTGCACTCCTGGGAGCTCAGAGGTGCCTGTGCCCTGCTCAGGAGCCTGGAGAGCAGCTGGGCTGCAGAGAGCCAGGTTGGCACTCCCGAAAATGGCATTTCCAGCTGCTCTGGGCACTGACAGCATCGGGCAAGAGCTGAAGGAAGCATTGCACACAGTGAATGCATGAAGTGCTGTAAGGATTCAATGTAGCTGAGGCTCTCCCTGAGCTTTAAATGAAAGGGTTCAGGTGCAGTCTAAACCTTAGAGGAGGATTTTTGTGTTTGTAGCCACCACAGTGGCCACGGAGGTCCTGAAGCACGTTGGGAGCCTGCTGGGGTGTGAACAGGAAACAGGAGGAGACACGTTTTGTTTTTAGCACCAGATCTCATTTCCCTGCCGGTGCTTCTGGCAAGTCTCAGCTCGACCCTGTTTTTCTTTCCTATTTTCTTGCAGCTTTCTGTCCATCTCCCTCCACAGCACTGATTTGCAGCTCAGCCATGCTTTTGCAGCATCCTCCTGCCAGCTGGGAATGTTCTGCTGGCTGAGGGTCACAGGCCTGGTCTGTAGGGGTTTATTCCTGAAGAATCATCAATAATTCATGCAGGAGCTCCTCCAGCTCCTCCTGGGCAGGCCAGACCTGTCACCAGTGCTGGGATCTGTACAGCCAGGCTGGGGACAGTGCTCAGGGGACTCACAGCCTGGTGGCAGTGACTTCTCCTTCCAGCCTTTCCCTGAGCAAACTGGTATTCAAAATCCCACCTGGTCCCTGTCTTTGGGGAGAAAAATGAGCGGTTTGGAGGTTTGGAATCCTCCCAGCTGAGGGGTTGGGGATGGCAGCAAGTGGGGTCTGGTAGGTGGGTGCTGGAGTCGGAGGGAATTCACCTCCTGTGGTGTCAGTGATGGGTTAAACACGGGCACTGGGGGACAGTGGCTTGTTCTGCAGTGGGACTGGGAGGTGATGGGGCAAGGAAACCCCAGGGAGGGCTCCCTGGGGAACTCTCACAGTCCTGGGGTGTCATTTTTATTTCCTTTCCCTTGTGATGTTCCAGCATGGTTGTTCTGTTCCACTCCATCCCTGAAAAGGAAAAGCATTAAAAAAACGCGAGGTGGAGGGATAACAGCCCCAGCAGAAGGAAGTGGCCTTCCCACCTCCTCTCCCAAAATCGGGCACGGGCTGTGAGACATCCGCTTCTCCAGCCGGGGCTCCGCGGGCAGCGGGAGCGAGCGGGGGCGGGAGCGAGCGGGATCATCCCTCCGGGAGAGCCCCGGGCCGCGCAGGAGGAAGCGCGAGCACAAAGCAGGGAAATGACTTGGCAAAGGTCACCTGGAGCTGGGGCCGAGCCCAGGAATAGCACCGGGCTCCGGCCACCCCCCGCGGTACCGTGCCTTCCTCCCGCTGTGCTGAGGACACGGCTCGTGGCACTGGGGTGGATTTGGTTTTGCTGCTCTTTGGGGCATCAAAATTCACCATGACAAAGAAAAGTGATGACAGAGGAGCCTCACCTGGGAAATCCAGAGTGGTGAGGGGAGCTGGGAGGGATGGGAATAGGCTGGGGGGACAGGGGTGCCCATCAAGGCTGGAAAAGCAGGAGGAGAGAGCGAGATGGGCACAGGACACCAAAGGCTGCTGGAGGCTGCCTGGAAGGTGTGGAGACACAAAGATGACATGGCTGGTGGGGCTCTAACTACACCTTGAGGATGCTCCATAACAGCCAAGGAAAGTTCCACATGACCTTCCCTGTCCTGAATGCCTTCTGTCACCTCAAGCCCAAAGCAAACCCAGCCTGGGGTCTGGGGGCTCTGCAGGAACACCTTCAGGCTGTGCTACCTGTGTGTGCACAGCTGGCCAGCTGTGGTGATACTGGTGCAACAGCTGGGCAGCCTGAAGGTGGGGGCCCAGGGTGAGGTGCAGAAATAAGGCCAAGAAGGGATTTGATGGTGCAGGAGTGACGCCAGGGAAATCAGTGCTGAGCCAAGCTGGGGTGGAACATGTGCCAAGAGAGGGAGCAGCCAGGAGAGCCGGATGCAGGGATGGGGAGAGGCCTGAACAGACACAGGCTGTGTCTGCCAGCACCTCCCTTCTTCCCTCGTGCCCTCCTGGCTGTGTTTGGTGTGGTCACACTCCTGCTGATTCATCAGCTCATTTTGGTGTGTCCAGCTGGGAGTGGTGACATCATCACTTTTGTACTGGGAAAGGTGACTTGGGCTCATCACCCTCCAAAGGCAGGGCAAGGAGCAGCGACTGCACTTGAATTTAGGCAAAATGAGAATATGTCAAAGTCTGAGATGTAGAAGTGTGGAGAGCAAGGCTTTGGGCCAGTGCAGGAGCAGGAGTCCATCACTTCTTCCTGAATCACGAGAGGTTTGTGGTGGGTCAGGGCCTGCAGGAATCCCACCTTCTGGGCAGTGTGCTCTGCAGGTGACAGCTGTGACAGTTCCCCCAGGCTGGGATCGGAGGGCAATTCCACACCCCTTCGCAGCCGGGCCCGTGCCGCCCCACGAGCCCCCACCCCGCGCCGGCATTGTACCAGCCCGGTCCTCCCTTTTCCTGTAGGTGGGGTTTCCATAGGATGTCTGCCGCTCCATCCCCAGCCCGGCCAGCCGGCCGGTGGCTGCTCCGGGGACGGTCCCTCCGCTCCGGGCTGTCCCGGCCCGGGGAGCCCCGGTGATGGCAGAGCGAGGGACAGCCACCAGCCCTGCTTGTGATTTCCCCTCCTTTCCAAGCTCTGGCTGGAGCCCACGGCCGTCGGAGATGGGAGAGAATGCCGAGGCCCTGCGGTGGCCCTGAGGACTCTCCGGGGATGCGGTGGCCGGCGGGACAGCCCATGGCAGCGCGGCGGGGCCGCGGGGGCTCTGCCAGCAGCGTGCTGGGGCTGAGCCGCTCGGCGCTGCGGCTGCCGGCGCTCTGGTGGTGGTACCTGTTCCTGAGCGCCGATGCCCAGGAGGTGGCCACGTTCACGGTGCAGTACCGGGTGCTGGAGGAGGTGCCCCCAGGAACTGTCATAGGGAGCCTGGCTGAGCACTTTGAGGGCGGCGAGAGCGGCGAGGCGGCCGAGACCTTCCAGCTGATGGAGACCCCCGGCAGGTTCCCGCTGCACGTGGGCAGTGGGGATGGGGTGCTCAGCACGGCCGGGCGGGTGGACAGGGAGCAGCTGTGCCGCCACAGTGATCCCTGCTGGGTGTCCTTCGACGTGCTGGCTGCCCAGAACCCGGCCCTGATCCACGTGGAGGTTCAGGTGATGGACGTCAACGACAACGCGCCGCGGTTCCCCACGCCCGAGCTGGAGCTGGAGATCTCGGAGAGCGCATCCCTGCGGACACGGATCCCGCTGGATCGAGCCCTGGACGCTGACGCTGGCCCCAACGCCCGCTGCTCCTACGCCCTCTCCCCCAGCGAGCACTTTGCTCTGGAGGTCGTCTCCAGCTCCGATGGGACGAGGCACGCAGAGCTCGTCATGGTTAAGGAGGTGGACCGGGAGCTGCACTCCTCCTTTGACCTTGTGCTGACAGCCACTGATCATGGGGAGCCACCAAAATCAGGCACTGCTTTGATTAAAGTCATTGTCCTCGACTCCAATGACAACAGCCCCGTGTTTGCAGAGAGCTCCCTGACCGTGGAGGTTCGGGAGGACGCCCAGCCCGGGACCCTCCTCGTGACGGTCACGGCCACTGACCCCGACCAGGGTCCCAACGGGGAGATCGAGTACAGCCTGAGCAGGCACGCGCCCCCCGAGGTGCTGAGCACCTTCAGCATCGACGCCCGCACGGGCAGCATCCTCCTGAGGCTCCCTCTGGACTACGAGGAGACCCACGCCTACGAGCTGGATGTGCAGGCGCGGGACCTGGGCGCCAACCCCATCCCGGCGCACTGCAAGGTCCTGGTCAAGGTCCTGGATGTCAATGACAACGCTCCCGACGTCCACGTCACCTGGGCCGCGCGGGAGCCCGTGCTGTCCGAGGCCCTCCCCAAGGACAGCTTTGTGGCCCTGGTGACAGCCAGCGACCCCGACTCGGGAAGCAACGGGCAAGTGCTCTGCTCCCTCAGCCAGGGCTACGAGCACTTCAGGCTGAAGAGGACCAACAGCCACAGCTTCGCGCTGCTGACCAACGCCTCGCTGGACCGCGAGCGGCGCGCCGAGTACAACCTGACGCTGGTGGTGCGGGACATGGGGGACCTGTCCCTGGCCGTGCTGAAACACCTCACCATCTGCATCAGCGACGTCAATGACAACGCCCCAGCCTTCGAGAAGGCTGCCTACGAGGCTGCTGTTGCTGAGAACGGTGAAGCACCTGCCTTCCTGCTCACTGTCCGTGCCACCGACCCCGACCTGGGCTCCAATGGGAAAGTCACCTACAAGATCCTGGATCCCTCTGCTTTGGGGCTGGTTTCAGTCGACCCCATCACTGGAGATGTTTTTGCCCTCCAAGCTTTTGATTATGAGCAGGTGAGGAGCCTGGAGTTCCTGGTGACAGCAGAGGATGGAGGGCATCCCAAGCTGGCATCCAACATCTCCATCAGGCTGGCTGTGCTCGACCGGAATGACAACGCACCCATCATCACCACACCAGCGCTGGTGGGAGGGGTGGCCACGCTCTCTGTCCTGGTCAATGTGGACACCGGGTGCTGCTGGGTGGTCCCTGGGAATAGGAGCACCCAGGGGGCTGCAGCAGTGACCAATTCCACACTCGTGTCATGCCCTGCCAACCCCTTTCTCTTCACCATCGTGGCCAGGGATGTGGACTCTGGCACCAACGGGGCTCTCCGGTATGATGTGGTGGGTGGGGATGATGCCGGGCTCTTCATCCTGGACCCCCTCCTGGGGCAGGTGTCCCTCAACGCCAGCAATGCCAGCAGCCTGGCCGGCAGCCAGCGGGAGCTGCTGGTCCGGGTCAGTGACCAGGGGGACACCCCCCTGCACACGCTGGCCCGGCTCCGCTTGCTGTTCCGGCGGCACGGGGCCTTCTCCAAGATGTCAGCGCGGAATCCCGGCTGGCCCAGTCTCTCCGTGCTGCTGCTGATCTGCCTGGCCGCTCTCCTGGGCGGCTGCGTGCTGCTGCTGGCGCTCACCCTGTCCCTGCGCAAGAAGGACAAGAAGGACGGCATGGCCTACAACTGCCGGGAGGCAGAGGACGCCCGCAGGCAGCAGCAGCTCAAGAAGCCGCACAGGCAGATCCAGAAGGCCGACATCCACCTGGTGCCGCTGCTCCGGGGCCGCCCCCGGGCGCCCGAGCCCCCCCGGGCCTGCCGGGAGGAGCCGCCCGGCACAGCCACCCCTGCGGCCGGGGGGTCCCCGCAGGCTCCCCTCCACCTCACCCCCACTCTCTACAGGACCCTGAGGAATCAGAGGACGCAGAAGGGCTCGGAGGAGCAGCAGGGCACCTTGGAGCTGCCCGTCCTGCAGCGCCGGCCCTGCCCGCCCCACCGAGCCAAACACGGCGTGAGGGAGGCCGCGGGCCCGCCGGAGGCACCGCTGCACGGCAAGAGCTTGGTGAAGCCACCCGTGGGAGAGCCCCGAGTGCCAGCCGAGCAGCCCGTGGGCGCGGGGGCACCCGGGCAGCCCCAGCCCCACCAGCAGATCCTCAGGAGCCTGGTCCGGCTGTCGCTGGTGGCCCTGGCAGAGCAGAGCCCGAGCGGGGAGTTCGCCATGGAGTCGCCGCCAGTGCAGGTAGGAGCTGCTCCGGGCGTTCCCGCAGTGTGGGCACCGCCAGCCCTTCCTTGCCGGGGCCGTGCCCGCCCTGGCGTGGTGGGAATGTGCAGCCTGAGGGTCTTTGCTTGGTCTCTTCCCCAGGCCTGGGTAGGGTGAACCCCCCCCCCCCCCACCCAGCAGGGTCACCCCAAGCAGGACAGGCGGGAGCGGGGCTGTCACAGGGGGAAGGGGACAATCCCAGGGACCGGCAGCAGCAGGAGGGCTGCAGGGGAAGCTCCGGCCCAGGTGGGCTCCCCAGCGCTTGTTTTTCCTCCGGTGTGGGGATGCTGAGCCATCTGCGGGAGAAGGAAACGCTATAAAAAGGCCGAGGGGCTCGGGGGACGTCCTGGCAGGAAGCAGCTTGAGTGGCCAGCCCGGGGCTCAACAGGCTCTTCCTGCCTTGCAGCAAATCTCCCAGCTGCTCTCCCTGCTGCACCAGGGCCAGTTCCAGCCCAAAACAAACTACAGGGGAAACAAGTACACGGCCAAGAACGGCAGCAGGTAAGGCTGGCTCCCAGCACTTCCCTTCCCCACGCCCCCTTCCCCTGCCCCAGCCCCACCAGGCCAAAACGTCCGAGGGCAGAGACACAGAAGGAAAAGCCTCATCTCCTGAGTTTGGAGGTTCTCCCTTCAGGGGCAGGTTGGGCTCTTCTGGTCCTGGCTCCCAGCGGTATCCAGCTGCTCTTTGCCTCCTTCCTGGTGTACCTTTGGCAGGTCCTTCCATACTCACCTGAGCTCTTCCATGGCCATGAACCATCCCTTGCCAAGAACTCCGATGGTTCTGGGTGCTCAGGAGCACAGAGGGGCCCAGCTCTGGAGGCAGCAGCACAAGGATGAGTGTTCTCATGCCTCTGGACACTTTCTTAGTGCCTGTCAACTTGAGTTTGGGACACCTGACCCTGTGCCAGGGGGCAGATGAGTGAGGAACTGCAGCAGGGCTGGAGGCACTGAGATATCCCAGCTATCCCAGCTGTGTGCCAAAGATATCCCCAAACTTCATGGTGTTCCCATTAAATTATGCTGCGTGCTCTGGGTGCACACTCCTGAGGACGCTGACTCTTCATCACTGCCTTGCCATGTCCCCCTGTCCCCACCTGGCCAGGCCATGGGCAGACACAGCTTTCTCCACCTTTCTCACCTGCAGCTGCAGAGGATGGAGAGGGAGGGAGAGCAGCTCCAGGCTATCTGGGGTGCTCCTCACCTGGTCCTGCAGGGGAAAGCTCTGAATGAATGGGGAGGAGCCAGCAGGTCCGTTTGCTCAGGATATGCCCCTAGATCCCTGGAAATGTTCCAGACCAGGCTGGGTGGGGCTTGGAGCAACCTGGGATTATGGAGGGTGTCCCTGCCCATGGCAGGGGGTAGAATGAGATAGGCTTTAAGGTCCCTTCCAACCCTTCTGTGGTTCTCTGACATTGCTGCAGAAGGATAAAAACCCTTTCAGGCAAGAAATGTGGAGCAGCTCCCCAGACCTCATTAACTGAAGGGCACTCGAAATGCCTTTGGTTCTGTGAGTGATGCACGGGGAGGGTGCCCAGAGCCCCTCTCTGGGACATTTTGGGGAGATAGAGACCCTTCCAAGGGCTCACTGGGGCTGAAGTGAGCTGGGTGTTGTCACCCCTGGCAGGGCTGCAGGGCTGGACACGGGGCTGGACACGGGGCTGGACATGGACTGCCTGAGCACCAAGGACAGCGGGCACGGCGAGAGCGAGGCCGGGGACCGCGACTGCGACAGCGCCTTCGAGCTCTCCGTGCAGCAGCTCGTGGGAGAGGAGCTGGAGACCCTCCTGGAGCCACAGGCAGGTGAGGTGGCCTCGCTGCTGGGACAGGCTGGGGCTGGGGGGGCCCCAGCAGTGGGATCTCCTCAGGTAACCCACACTAACGCCATCCAGGAGGTCCTGCTGGCCTGCAGCAGCCAGGGCACATCACACCTCCCAGCGTGGCTCTGGCAGGGGCAGTGCTTGGGCCAGCACCACTGGACTATCCCAGGCTTTTGGTAGCAGGCCAAGGGACTTGCTGAGCTTCACATTGGATCTTTCCATGTGTTTATGGCTGCTCTTCCCTCCCATGGACGTGGCTGCTGAGGTTTAGGGTTTAGTGATGTGTGAGCTTGGCCTCTGTCATTGCTGAGGGGTGAGGGCCAGTTTCACATTGCAGCTGGTGAACAGCTTCCCACACTGGCCTGAGCCCTCCCTTCATGGTCTCCTGGTCTGTGCAGAGTGAGAAAGGTGGACACTTGTCCTTGTCAAACCCCTCAAGATGTTATCTACCCTCAGAGCCCCACTGGGTCTTCCTTCCTCTTCATCTCCTGTGACCAACCTGCTGCTAATTTTATCTTCTTTGAGAAGTGTGACCAGAATTGTGCACAGTGTTTAGGATCCACTGGGGGTACAAGAAGGTTTTCTGGTGTGTTCCTCATTCCTGTCCTGCCCAAGCTCCACGCTGAGCCCTGTTGTGGCTCCCAAATCCCTCCTCTGCGTGGAGGGAGAGCCATCAACACATGACAGGTTGTTGTTCCCTTGTGACAATTATCTGACAGTTGGTGACACAAACATTCACCAGCCACATTTTGCTCATGGCAGTCAGCATTATCAGGTTCTTCAGCACCCCCCTGCTTTTGGGTGTTTTAGTGGAGTCAACACCAACATTGTCCCCTTGCCATATCATTTATCACTGTGTTGAGCAGATACTCTGGGACTCTGCTAATGACCTCCCTTGGTGAGGAAGATTAATTATTCCTACCCTTACTTCCCAGCTTTTAACACATATTAGTCCCTACAGAACCTGGCTGTAAATTCAGGCACAGCTCAGGTCCCCTGCAAGCCTGGCTGGTGCTGTTCCATCAGCTCAGGTGACCTCTGCCTTCACAGAATTGAATTCTGGAATGGTTTGGGTTGAAAGGGACCCTAAAGCCATCCCATTCCACCCTGCCATGGCAGGGACACCTCCCACTGTCCCAGGCTGCTCCAGCCCCAGGGTCCAGCCTGGCCCTGGGCAGTGCAGGGATCCAGGGGCAGCCCCAGCTGCTCTGGGCACCCTGTGCCAGGGCCTGCCCACCCTGCCAGGGAACAATTCCTTCCCAAAATCCCATCCATCCCTGCCCTCTGGCTCTCGGAAGCCATTCCCTTGTCCTGGCACTCCAGACCCGTGTCCAAAGTCATCCAGGACTCTCCATGCAGCTCTTCCAAATTTCCAGAGCACAATTCCCCATGTGACAATGTCAGATGGTTCCTCTGGGAGCAGCAGCTCCATGGCTCTCTCTGCTGAGCCTTGCGCAGAAGGATTTCTCTGAATCTGCCTGGGCTGGGTTCACCTTCACATGTTGAAAAACTCCTGTCACCATTTCCACCTCCCCTCCCTCTGATCCCGCATTCATTTGAAGCAGTAGTTAATGAACAGCAGCTAATAAACCAGGCAATTTCATAACTGAGTTCCTCTGGCACTCCGGGGTGAATACCATCTGGGCCTGACATTTTCTACATGTTCCTTTTATTGATTTGTTCTAAAAATCTCCTCTCTTGGCATTTCAATTTGAAAGAGTTGGGCTGACTCATGTCCTGTAGCAGAAATTTCATTGTGGAGTCTCTGTGCTCCTCCACAGAAGAGAAACTCACTGAGCTTGGCTGCTGGGGTGGTTTGAATTCCAGAGCTGGGCATTTTTGGTGCTCTTCCTTTGGGACAGAACCTGCTGCTTCTCCCCCTTTGCCTTCCTGCTCTTTTATTCCAGTAAGGAGCAAACAAAGGCTGAGACCTGAAAGTTTCCTTGGATTCTGAGGTCTTGAAGCCAAGAGCAGGGAGCAAAGAGGAGCCCAGCTCCATCCCAGGTGCACTGACATGCCCTGATCCCAGAAAAGGGACTGGGGGAGCTGCCCAGCAGCTCTGGATCCAGTCTGCCCACACAAGGGTAGAAAAGCAGAGCTATGGTGAGGCTGATCCTTGAAGCGCCATCTCCCATGATCCTTGGATCTGACAGGAAAAAAATCCTTTTGGCCAAAGTCATGGAATTCCACAGGATCATTAGGGCTGGAAAAGCCCTCCCAGAGCATTGCTCCCCAGCACTGCCATGTCCATCAGTGACCCGTGTCTCCAGTGCCACATCCCCATTCCCGGGATGATGATTCCACCACTTCCCTGGGCAGTGTGCTCCGTGCCAGCAGGGAATGCTGAGGCTGTGTGGATTCCTGCTGGCCATGCCCAGAGACTGATCTGTTCCAGACCTGCAAACCTTCCCCAGGAGCCCAGAGCTGCCAAACCTTCCCCAGGAGCCCAGAGCTGCCAAACCTTCCCCAGGAGCCCAGACCTGCAAACCTTCCCCAGGAGCCCAGAGCTGCCCGCACAGGCGGCCGAGCACAGCCGCCGGAGCTGCCGGGCTCCTTCCTCCTCTCCCAGACACAAACAGAGCCGTGGACTTGCATCCTGAGAGGGAGGAAGGAAGCACTGCTGGTGCTCAGGAGCATCCTAACAGCTGGCTGAGGCTGGCTGGGCCTTTGTGCTGTTCCCAGCGGGGGGACTGCAGTCCCGGGCAGCTCTGGGATTGTTGATGTTGTGGGATGAACTCGCAGCACCGTCTGTTAGCTCTGATCCCCCAGCAGCCCAGCACAGCACTCCCAGCAGCAGATGAGAGATAGAACTTTATGGATGATAAAAACAACCCCTGCTCCCCAAACACCATTAAAACAAGGCAGTAAAGAGTTATTGGTCAAATTAAACATACCTAATTATGAGGTTTCCATGGCCGTGGGACTGTCAGCCCAGCTCTCCCTGAGAGAGCAGATCAGTTGTGCCCTGCTCCAGAGCTGAGGCAGCCAAATATTAAGGGAATGAGGTGGCTTCTTGCAGACTGGAAGGAGAAAACTGTGTATTTTACAGCAAAACCTGCAGCACACTTGGGTGATGTCTCAAGGAAAAGTCACTGCAGCTCAAATACTGAGATTGCAGAAAGAAACCCTGGATGAGAAGCAACAGAAAAGAATTTTGGGGCTCCAGCTGAAACAAAAATCTAAGGGATGTACCTGCCCTTCTCTCCTTACCAGGCTGGAGTCCCAGCTCTCTCCCCCAGCCCATGCCAGGGCAGTTGTTTTCCAGAGAAAAAGGAGCAATTGCTTGGCAGGCTGAGGAAGGAGCCTTGACTCAGTCACTGACTGCAGATCCCAGGTTCCAGCTGTGGCAGGGTATTGACCACCCTCTGGAATTAGCGGGATAAGAGCATTGGAATGGGGACCCTCCTTTCAGATGCCACTTTTTAGAGCCACACAATTATTACTACACTGACTCCAGCCCTTGCCACCCTGGGACTGCTGGGTTTTGTTACCAGTGAGGTTTTGCTGCTCCCGACACCTTTCCTTAACTGGCTGGTTGCTCTGAACTCCCCTGAGGTTCTGGGATGTGCTTTGGGAAGGGACAATGAGGGGCTGGAATGCAGCCTCTGTGCACCACAGCACGGACTCTTGTTTACCAGCTACCTCAGAAAACAAGAATCCCTGTTCCCCTTCCTGCTGTCTGACGAGGAAGCTATTCCAGGCTCTCCCTGCTATGGGGTCCTTCCTTTATTTTCCAGGAGATGTTTATTCATGGACATCTATAATCACTTCTTCTCTTGCCAACACTATTTTAAGCATAAAGATTTCCTCTGCTTGCGCATATCTCCTCAAAGTAATGACAGGTTGCAGTCAGATCCCTGGAGACCACTTACTTCCTTAGGAGCAGCAACCCCCAGCTCTTGGGGTCTCCATTGTGTCAGTCTGGATCACTCCTGGTTTCATCTCCAGAGTTTTCCCTGCTGGTGTCATTTCAGCTCCCTCTCCCACAGATGGATAATCAGATTTGTGTGTAATTCCCCTAATCAGACCCAGTAACAACCCACCCTGGCTGTGCCTCCCTGCCAGCAGGGAATACCCTGAGTCCTCTGTGTGATTCCAGTCGCCCATTGTGGGCCACAATCAAATTACTGCTGCACTAACGAGCCTGCCCCAGCCCCCAGCCCAGGCTCCCCTGCTCCTCAGCTGTTTCCAATCGAGGAACAACTACTTTAGAGCTCAATTGTTGGGTCCCAGTCTCCAACCATCCAGCTGTGCATTTTATAATCCAGAATTTCATTCTGGTGTTATTGTTTTCACAGTAACCCATTTCTTTTCGGTCTCAATCTGCCTCCTTAGCAGTAAATTCCCACCCTGGAGTGACCCTGAGGGAAGTCCACTATCTTTGTGTCCAACACTTCCCCCTGGAAAGCTTTTCATTGTCTGCTCCCCTTCAGCCAGTCCTAAACCCTCAGTCTCTCAGGCTTTGCTAACAATTTAGTGAGGTGCCAATTGAGACTGCAACAAATGAGAATGCACAGTGATTCTAATGGCTATTATATTAAAAACAAAACAAAACCCCCAGTAGTTTCAAACCGGTTCTATTTTGTTTGGCTTTTTTAAGCTGCTGGTTTGCATGGTGTCACTGGGG
Organism: Euphonia xanthogaster; assembly: GCA_034509185.1. Classification (NCBI taxonomy): domain Eukaryota; kingdom Metazoa; phylum Chordata; class Aves; order Passeriformes; family Fringillidae; genus Euphonia; species Euphonia xanthogaster. Next base: position 14,914 of record JAYDZK010001165.1, read on the forward strand.
ATCTGTTTCCAATCATGCCTCTCAGCTGATTTTAGATATTTTCATGTATCAATATTTTTATCAATTTCTTCCCCCCCCTTTTCTCTGCTGTGCTGTCCCTCCCCAGAGCTGGCCCTCAAGAGGCTGACAGCTGCAGACCCAGCGTGGGTGGCCCGGCTGTCCCTGCCCCTCACCAGCAGCTACAAGGACAACGTCTTCTGCCCCGACTCGCCGCACTCCCCCGAGGATGAGGAAGCTGCAAGGCAGGAGAAACCAAGGACCTTTGAGACCTTTGGCAAAGGTGCTGGGGCTGACCCTGGTGGCAGTGGGACGAGGCTGGCCAGCACCTTCCTGTCGGAGATGAGCACCCTGTTTGAGATGATCCTGTCCCAGAAGGTGCAGGTGCACAGCGAGGCGGGCGCGGGGCTGCTGCGGCAGCTGTCGGCCCGCGGGCACAGCCTCGGCCTGGGGGACGCTGCTCCAGGGCTGTAGCAGCTCGGTGGCTGTGGCAGGGAGAGAACAGTCTGAGATTTGGGGTGTCCAGCCCTACCCCCAGCCCCAGCAGGGTCACTGTAATGACCCATGCCTAGACAGGTGTATTCCTTCCTTTGCCTCGCCCCATCGAATTTCTCCACAACTGATTTCACCTTTAGTTCTCCTCCACCTGCCTGTCCTTGCCTTCCTCCTCTCCCACCCTGCTCTCCCAGTGCTCTGCCAGCCTCCCATCCCACCCAGCAACAGGAGGGCCCTTTCCTCCCAGGACAGGCCCAGGCAAGGGGGTTGTGAGAACAACCATAGCACAGTGAGATACATCCATGTGATCACAGACTGTAAAAATACCTGTCACAGACACTGCTGTAGCTGGGCTCCAGGGTTTCAGTTATTTAAATAAAACTGTTTTTTTCTAACACTACCCTCTCTGTCAGCAGTGGAGCTGACATAATACATGTGCAGAAAGCCTGAAGTGGCAGCTGGGGAAGGGGAGATGAGCCTGTTGTCTCCCATGGGAGAGCTTCTGTGGTTCTGCCACTGGGAAGTTGGCATTTTGTAAAAGCCTCCAGAATCAGCCCTGGCATCTCTCCTATGGCTGCTCCAAGTGCCCACCACTTCCTTCTCCATAAGGACTGGATGTGGCACTCAGTGCTCTGGGCTGGGTGACAAGGTGACGATCAATCACAGGTTGGACTTGATGTTCTCAGAGGTCTTTTCCAGCCTTAATGATTCCATTCTATTCTGTTCTCTCCTTTGAGGCCATTGGATTTTGGAGCACAGTCCTTATCCAAAAGCAGACACCAGATGGCTGGAGTCTGCCAAAGGTAACCTGGGAAAAAGGAAGTGTGAAAACACTGTTTTGAAATATTCAGTCACAAGCTTCACCCTTTTTATGGGTTTTCACTTTTATCTGTTTGTCTGGGAGCTGTAAGACAGTTTTGAGATAAGAGCATGGGTGGGGAAACCAAGGTATTGGTGACAAAGGAAGAAGCACACAGGTGTTTGTGTCTCTGCACTCCTGGAGAAGGGGAGGGTGGTGCTGACTCACGGGCTCATGCAGCAGTGTGGGGATGGCAGGTAAGGGCTTCTGGGCTCTCCTGGACCATCTCAGATACCCGCCCCCTGTTCTTTTCCATGTGCCTGGAGGTGACAGTTCCCAGCTTTAGGTGTGTCCACACCCGAGCCACAGCACCAGACAATCACACAGACCATTTAAAGCAGAGTAAATGAGAAAGTTACCCCTTTCTGCTGCTCTTGGGGCTAAATGACAAGAACAACAGAGTGAGATTTTCCCAGGTGGACTTTTTAATATCCAAAATGTTGTTTTATTTCCAGTCTCCAAAATGCTTGTACAGATGAGCCCATGTCTGGCATCCATCCATGGATAGGTTTGGCCTGGCCAGCTCGTGCTGCTGCTCTGCTAACACAAATCTCTTGCTGGTTTGTTTTACAAACAGAACAGGTTCTTGCACCAAAACAATGTCAGAGAGCCAGATTCTAACTGAGATGCAGCTGTGCAAACCATGAGGGAGGCATTTGTGACTGAGCCCTGTGGGATTCCTCTGCACCTTGGGAGCACAGGCAGAGGGACAAACAGCCAGCACAACCTCACATCTCCCTCTGCAAAGTTGCTTTGATGTCCCTGTCAGAGGAAAGTCCTTACACAAAAATACCTTATAACAAGCAGGTTTAAAAGGAGACAAACTCCTCCCTCTTGCTTCAATTTCCTGATTCTGCAAACTGCTTTCAGCCCCCCAGCCCCTCTCCCATCCTGACCGATGCGTAAGCGCGCTCTGGATTATCACAGCATAGGAAATCCACCCCAGGAATTTCCTGCTCCTTGTATCCTGCTTGATAAAGGAAATGGTCTAAGAAAGTTTGGTCTGAGCAGAAGGAGAGAGCAGAGCAGAAGAACAATCAGATGTGTTGAGGGCTGGCTGGGCCCCTCCCTTGCTGCATGGAGAAGTTCAGGATGGGGCCATTGCCTTTGTTTTGCAGAGCCTGATCTACACAGAGCACCAGGGCCACAGGAAGCTGGGCAGCTTGCACAGATGCCCTTGAACCAGTTTAAACTGGTGTGAACAAATGCCTTTTTCCGGATTCAGCTGCCCCAGTGGAGGAAATTATCACACCAGCTGCCTGCTGCTGCTGCCTGCCAGTGGTGCCTTCCCACTGGGAGCATCCCTTATCCACTCTGCTGAAAATGAGCTGGCGTGCTCAGCAAACGGGGACACGATGGATTCCGAGGCAAACCTTGCTCCTTGTGTCTCAGAGAGGTGTGCCCGTGGGAGCAGCTCCCTGCCAGGGCTGCAGGAGCAGGAGTGGGGACAGAAGGACACTGAGGTGGTGCAGGATGGCCGGGGACAGCTGTCACCTCACTGCTACAGGTGGATCTGTCACATCCCATAAAAAACTCTGCCCAGTGATGAGAATTCACTCTCTTGCTTGCTCAGGTCTGAAAGCAGATTAAACTGCCAAAATGGCAACACAGAGCCAGCTTACACTGTGCTGGTAGCAGGAGTACTGTGGGCACTTGCCTTGGAGAGAGAAAATTGCCTCAGAGGGTGTGGGCCAGGACAATCCCAGGGTTAGTTGCCACTATCCCCATATGGTGGCTTGTAAACCTCCCTGGGGGACCATGAGCAAGACATGCAGGGCTACTGGAATTAGAACCCCAGATCACACCACTGTGGTGCAGAACCACAGAATGGTTTGGGCTGGAAGGACCTTAAAGCTCATCTTGTTCCACCCCCTGCCATGGCAGGACACCTTCCACTATCCCAGATTGCTCCAAGCCCTGTCCAGCCTGGCCTTGGATACTTTCAGAGATCCAGGGGCAGCCCCAGCTTGGCTCTAATACAGAAATGCAAGTGCAGAAGCAACATCCCTGTGTGGAAGGTGGAGTACTTGGTGGTGCAGGAGATATCACAAAGTTTATTCTCAAAGGTCAGGTATTTAAAAATGCCTCCTGTTCCATGAACAGAGAGCTTCCTCTTTCCTTTCACTGCCAGCCTGGTTCCAGCCCACACCAAGGGCTGCCTTGCCCTCTGCCTGCTGGTGTCACTGCCTGCTCTACTGCCAGCAGTGCTGGGGCTTCCAGCCCTGCAGCTCCAGTGGCACTGTCCTGGCTCTGAAGGCACAGCTCCACCCTGCACTGCTGAGCAGCATCACGTGCAGTGTGCCTGTGCTCCAAGAGTGGGGCAGGGTGAGGCCACACTGTCCTGGCTGGCTGCTGTGCAGACCTGCAGACACAGGCTCAACAGTCCAGAAATCAGGGCTGGAGGAGGAGGCTCTTAATCCTGAAGGGAATGGATGCTTTGTGTGCACATCTGAAAGTACAGAAAAACAAGGTATTAATGACACTGGCAAAGGCTGGGCTTGATCATACAGCCACAGAATCACAGAATACCCCGAGTTGGAAGGGACCCTTAAGGATCATCAAGTCCAACTCCTGTATAGACACCCCAACAATCCCACCCCGTGCCTGAGACTGTTGTTTAAATGCTTCTTGAACTCAGACTGGTTTGGTGCTGTACCCACTGCCCTGGGGAGCTTGTTCCACTGCTCAACCACTCTCTGGGTGAAAAACCTTTTCCTGGTATCCAACCTGAACCTCCCCTGACATAGCTCCAGCCCTTCCCTCAGGTCCTGTCCCTGGTCACAGGGAGCAGATACTGGAGCCCTGTGCTGCCCCTTAGGAGGACTCTGAAAACCACAATGAGCTCTGCCCTCAGTCTCCTTCTCTGGCTGAACAAACCAAGTAGCCCCAGCTGCTCCTCACAAGGCTTCCCCTCCAGACCCTTTCCCATCCTCATGGCCTCCTCTGGACACTCTCTAATGGTTTAATGCCTTTTTTATACTGTGGTGCCCAAAACTGCCTGCAGGACTGGAGGTGAGGCTGCCCCAGTGCAGAGCAGAGCAGGACAATCCCCTCCTGGCCCAGCTGGTGATGCTGGGCCTGGTGTCCCCCAGGACACAGTTGGTCTTTTCAACAGAAATAATTCTGTGACCCATCATACTATGGGAACAGCTTCTCCAGCTGGACTGGAAAGAGCTGAGGAGGAAAAGTGGCGCCTTCCCTTCAGACAAAGAGCTCCTTTGTGCTGTGGCCCTGTGCGAGCCCTCCCCTGGCAATGCAGGCCCCACTTTCACGGGGCCACCTGCCCCGGCAGTGCCCCGGCCCCTGGTGCCCTGCTGGCCCTGGTACCTTGCAGCTCCTGCTGCCATGCCCGCAGCCTGGCCTGGGCCTGCCTGCTCCCCGCGGCTGCCGCCTGCCGGTAGTGCCTGAGCGCCTCCGCCGGGTCCTGCTGCACTCCCAGGCCCTGCTCGTAGCAAACGCCCACGTGGAACCTGCTCTGGGCATCCTGGGAAAGGGAAGGGAAGGGAAGGGAAGGGAAGGGAAGGGAAGGGAAGGGAAGGGAAGGGAAGGGAAGGGAA
>JAYDZK010001166.1:0-19777 GCA_034509185.1 Euphonia xanthogaster
CCGGGCGCCGCCGCTGTCCCCGCTCGGCGCCGGCCGCGCTGCGCTGCGCTGCGCCATGAAGGCGATCGTGCAGCGGGTGGCCCAGGCCAGCGTCACAGGTCAGTGTGTGCCGACCGCGGAGCTGCGGGGGCCGGGGCGGCCGTGTGGGTGTCTGTGTATGGGGGGTGTGTGTGTCTGTGCGGGCGCTCCCCTCCTCTTGTCCCCCCGCGTGGGTTTGGCGTGGGTCCGCTCGCTTGCGGCTCCCCCGGGGGCCCGGCCCCGTGGGTGCGTGTGTGTGGGGGGTGTGTGGGGCTCTGTGTGCAGCCTTGCCTGGCGGGCGTGGGCTGGCACACACGCTGCCATCGCCTTCTCGAGCGCCTTTGTGTTGGCAGCACAGTCGCTGTCGTCTTGCTTCGCTTGTGTTCACGAAATCGCCCAGTATTCCGAGTTGGAAGGGACCCACAGCGATCATGGAGTCCAGCTCTTAGCCCTGCACAGGACATCCCCAAGAGTCACACCGTGTGCCGGGAGCATTGTCCAGACGCTTCCTGGGCTCCGGCAGGCTCGGTGCTGTGGTGCCGTGACACCGCCTGGGTGCCGTGACACCGCCTGGGTGCCGTGACACCGCCTGGGTGCCGTGACACGGCGTGGGTGCCGTGACACCGCCTGGGTGCCGTGACACCGCCTGGGTGCCGTGACACGGCCTGGGTGCTGTGACACCGCCTGGGTGCTGTGACACCGCCTGGGTGCCGTGACACGGCGTGGGTGCCGTGACACCGCCTGGGTCCTGTGACACCGCCTGGTGCCGTGACACGGCGTGGGTGCCGTGACACCGCCTGGGTGCCGTGACACTGCCTGGGTGCCGTGACACCGCCTGGGTCCTGTGACACCGCCTGGGTGCCGTGACTCGGCCTGAGTGCCGTGACACCGCCTGGGTCCTGTGACACCGCCTGGGTGCCGTGACACAGTCTGGGTGCTGTGTTAGCGGGGCTGCCCTGGCACGGCCGTGCACTGCCGTGCGTGTGGTGGCAGTGCCACCCCGGCGTCCCTCTCCTGTGGCTTGCATGCGCTGGCACCGCAGTCCCAGTCACCTCCGTGCATGGCAGGCATGTTGGCAGTGCAGCCTGGCTCATCTTTTTGCACTGCCTGTGTGTGTCAGTGGTGCTGTCCCAGCTGCCGCCGGGCACTGCTTGCCTGGCTCTACCCCCGGTTCCTGCAGGAGCGGTGTGTCTGGATGGAATGTCCCTGCTTTTGCCCTGGTTTGCACCTTCTGTGCTCAAGGTGCTTCAAATCTCCAAGAAGTTTGCCCTGAGGCAGTGAGTGCTTGCTGTGGGAGTCAGCAGGCTGAGTGCAGCAGGGTGGCCTTCGAGGTACTGAGGAGCTTCTGGCTGTGTGTCAGCACGGGCAGAGCGTGTCTGTGAGGGCACAGCTTTTGGGCACAGCTGGGACCGTGGCCACAGCTGGGCACACCCTGCCAGCACGGGGCTTCTTGCTGCCTGAGGACCACTTTTCTGGGGAGAATTGCAACTGTTGTTCCTGGCTGTTGAAGAGTTTGGTGGACAGTGCTGTACTTAGCAGGACAAATTTCTGGACTGGAGGACTCATACCCTGATCTAGCCACTAGTGCACAGACACTTTCAGCTTTCACTAGAGGCCCGATCTCCTTTCTTTTTGTGGAATGTTTGGAGCTTTTTGTCCCAGTCATGAGCCTGGATGCAGTTTTAGCAGCTGGGTAACTGGTGCTTATCTCAGCACCAGGCATTTATTCTTACTACAGTCATCTCGGGGTGAACCACGTTAAGGTAATTTAATTAAATTAAGGTAGTTTAAGACATTTCTTAGGAAAACACTACAGATCTATGATAGTTTGTGTTTTATTGTAAATGTCATTAAAGGGGTTAATTTCCCAATTAGGAGGCTCTAATTTGCAGGTTGTTGAAAGTCAGGTGTCAAAAAATCCATGAGGACTCTGGTAGAAATCACCTGTTCAAAAAAAATGGCAAAGTATGAAGGGAATGGTGGAGTAGAGAAATTGAGTGCACTTAGTGGCATCAACCATAATTTTTCAAGGATTGGGGAGAGTTTTACCACCTTTCTGTTTAGGACACCTGATGCAATTGTAATATAAAAATCCTCATACAGCGTTTTTAAATGCTGGAGTAAGTAACCCAATCTGATAAAGAAGTAGTGGCATTGGAAAGCTTTTGAAAGAATGCTTCTGTGTGATCTTTCAAATCTACAAACTTAAGACAGAGGAAGCAGGGTTTAGAATGCTGTTTTCTTTAGTAGTTGGACTGCTGAAACCAGTCCTAACTTGTGCCATAAAACAAGACAGTGCATTTAGCCTTATTTTTCTTTTCCCTCTCTGCTTTCTCCAGTGGGTGGTGAACAAATCAGCTCAATAGGACGAGGCCTCTGTGTGCTGCTGGGCATTTCTTTGGAAGATACACAAAGAGAACTGGAGCACATGTAAGTCACTCCCTTCCTTTTGCCTTGTACTCTTCTGTTTGTGCATTGCTGATACGTGTGCAGTAGCCAAACAAATCAGCTATTCCTATTGCAGAATTCAGGTTTGCCTGTTAGTTCCTCTTCAGATTTTACCTTGAATACAGATTTCTTAGAGTTTTCTCTTCATGTTCCATTGAGAAAAATCTGGTCCCATTTTCTGCTATGTGTTTTTTATCAAGAGTGGACTCTTTTATTTGAGTCCAAAAGAAATCCATCCTTCAAGGATGGGATTTATGAGCATCCTCAAACTCTCCTTTTAGCTTGCACATGAGTTGTGTTCTTCCTAAAGGCAGGATAGTCTTGTCAGTTGCTTGTCTGCAAACAGGAATCAGTTTTGGCAGCCTGGAGGACTGGCTCTGGCCATCTGCTCCATGGCCACAGAATATTGGGATTCAGCCAGCAAACACATGCAAGAGAGAGCTCTCCAGGGGCTTCTTCTGTCTCTTTTGGACTGGTTATTGCTCTAGGGCTGACCTCAGTCCTTGCAAAGGCAAAAAAGGAACAGGTAATGGAGCTGACTGATGTCAAGAAGAAGGGGTTTTTATTCTCACATGCTCCACTGGTTTGCCTCCCTCAGTGTGTAACATCTGCTTTGCCATCACTTCCCATCCCTGCCGTGGTGGATGTGGAAGCTGCTTCTGAATTTTGCAGGCAGGAGATCTGTGGCTACTGTGCTTTCAGCACCAGGTTGTTGGGATGGCTGACACAGGAAGGGCAGGAAGCCAGCATCTGGGCAGAAGGAGTGAGAGAAAGCAGCTTAACCAGGCTTTTCAGGGCCTATTAAAGGAAACTTTAGTAATCCTGTAAATGAAACAACAAACACCTCTATGAACAACACAGAGCAGTGGTGCTGATTTAAGCCTTCTGCTGGGGCCTTCCAGTGAATGCTTTCAACAATCCACTTCATTCAGGAGTTAATTCTGTTTGCTGTTGACACACACAAATTGGCAAGGATGTTTTTGTGACTGTGCCTTAGGGATGGTAAAACCCTGAAGCTAGACCATAACAAAGTCTCAGCTTTGTCTTGCACTGACTGCCTCACCTCTGGTGCAGTGCAAAATGCCTGGCTGATGGCTGCAGTTGAAACCCTTTGTACTTGATAGGCTCCCTTGGTATGCTGCAGGTGTGGAGAAGCCAGAAGAGGAAACCAAAGACAGGAGAGTGGCTTGGATGCAATCCTGTTATCAGTCAAAGTCCTGACATGGACTGGGTTGCAGCTGCCTGCTGCTTTTCAGGATCCACTTGTGAAAGTCCCCTTGTTGTGTTGAGCCAGTCAGTTCTGTCCCCCTATCTCTAGAAAATCAGCCCAAAATTCAAACCGGTTTGCTGCCAGCTGCAGTTCTGCCCTGTTCCTTGGATTCCTTCTCTCATCCTGATGAAAAAATTTTGTCATCATCTGGTTTATGGGGCCTGGTCTGGAAATAGTGCTAGGAAGTGACAAAGCAGGAGGAGTATATCATGAATCATGATTGGAATCATGATTGGAAACAAAAACCCACAGTTTTAAACACAGTTTAGGATGATCTCATTTCCTACTGAGTGTGATTTCCTGGTATGGTGGGAGGATTCAAATTCCCAAAGCTGTTCACACGTTCATTAATGTTGTGACACATAAAAGCAGATAGTAAAGAGTGAGCTTTCTTACTTCCTGTGCCATCTTTACGTTGCTGTGTAACATGCAGTTATTCTGTCCTGGTGCCACACTGTGAAATGATGGTGCGGATTAATGACCTGACACGGTTGTGTAGGGGCTCTCTTGGTTAAGGCTCTGCCTAATGTGATGAGATTCCCATGGCTGGGAATGAAGTGGCAGAGGGATATCTTGCTATATCTTGTTATGTGGAGGCAGACTGAATATGCATCTGTTATTTTGTATGGTACCTGTTGATCCTGCAGGGGACAATTCAGGAATTATCTTCTCCTCCTCCCAGGGTTCGAAAGATCTTGAACTTGCGAGTCTTCGAAGATGAAAGTGGGAAGCACTGGTCCAAAAGTGTGATGGATAAACAGTATGAAGTGCTGTGTGTGAGCCAATTCACTCTCCAGTGCATCCTGAAGGGAAACAAGCCTGACTATCACATGGCAATGCCCACGGAGCAGGCAGAGTCTTTTTATAACAACTTCCTAGAGCAGCTAAGAAAAGCCTACAAACCAGAGCTTATTAAAGGTAAGGACAGAAGGTTGGTGAGGTCCTTGCTGTGACCAGTGGACACTTCTTGTGTGTGTCCTTTCCTGATTGTTGCTTTCTTTATTCTGTGATTTTCTGTAGCTGAAGGGATGTTAACAGTATTTTCACTAGAGCCTGTCAGGGTGATCAGTCTTCCTCCAGCCAAGCCATTTCCTGGCCTTCCTCTGGATGGCATGTAGATGTTGTATTCCTTTTGGCTGCACAGCATGAGCAGCCCAGAGAGGCTGCAGCCATGAGAACAAGCTCTGTGGTCAGGCTCCCTCAAAGATTGGATGTTTTGTGCTGTATAAATAGATTAACCCAAGAGAAGCATTTTTTCTGAGAAGTGTGTTTAGTGAGGCTCTAAGGTGTCACCAGTGTGTGATGGACAGCTCAGTTCCATCTGTCACTTCCACATCCTGTTAAATGGAATTGAATTGTGACAGTGGGAGGTGTAATGTGCTACTTGAGAACAGGTTTTGATTTAGACTCTCTTTCCTCAACTCTGTATCATGTGTGGAACAGTTTTCTCTTTATCAGAAAATACCTGGCTTTCCTGTTCATTTGTTCTCTGTCCACACTCAATCTTTTCTGTTTGGTTTTCTCAGTACTTTCTGTCCATTTTCATATTCAGATTTGACTTTTTGCTACACTTGACAGAAGACAAGTTTCTAGAAAAGACTATTTTTAAAATGGTATCTGCTAATAGATAGTGGTTGGCCTTACTTTCCTGATGAGGAAAAAAATAAAAAAGCTGAGGAAAGATTTTAGAGGCTAATTTTCATATGGACTCTAGGTTAGGATAATTATTCCAGTACTTTCCAAGGAGGCACAGTGAAATGCATATATGTCCACATGTCCAAAAATGTCAATTTTTCAAGCTTTTCTAGCTTGATATGTTCTTCCAACATTTGTTCCCGATAAGGAATGCATTTCTGATACCCCTTCATTCACTTTATATTTTGAAACAGCTTTTTGAATTCATTCTCTCAGTGAATAGCAGTTGTGTATCTGAAATGAATATTAAGTGCCCTTATTTTGGCACTTTTTTTGCCAGTGCTTTCTGCAAAATGAGCTTTCACTTCTGCATTTTTCTTTCAGTGTTAAAAGCACAGATTTGGAAACCCAAGAGTGCTATTGTGTCAGATAACACATGAATTTAAAACTGCTGGCAGCACTGGAGCTACCTGTCAGTTTATGATTTTGCTTTCTTGTTAAGCTGTGCCAGTTATGGTGTGTTGCACCCAAGTCTGTTAAGATTCTCTTAGGTTGAAGTTTCTGCTGTGCCAATTGCTTTGCCAGTGGTTTTTTGTTTTTTTTTTTCCTTCTTTGCTGTCTGGAAAAATCTGTACCCACATTGCCCCTACATACACACAGACACACACACAAAACAGTTGTAGTTATTGGGAGATTAGAGTTTGATTTTCTGGATTGCTGTAGGTGCCCTTCCCTTTTGATCCTACAAATTGCTTAATGCATTTTAGAGGAGTAATTTAATCACTGAAAGTGGAATTTGTGTGGCTGAGGCAAATAATAAAAAGGTCTTGTCCTATCTCCTAAGAGCTTTGTGTTTTCTGGTTCCTGGTTCCACTAGAGAATTTGGCTGTTGGAAGTTGTAGGTGCTGGGCAGGCAGCTCCTCTCTGCTCCCTGGTCTGCCTGGAGCTTGCCAGCCAGGAGCTCAGAGTGGAAAGTGTTCCCCAAAGAGAGGCACAAACCATTCTTTCACACCAAGAGCAGTGGCACACTTGACAAATGAAATCTTGGAAAAGTTCCTTCAGTTCAGAGCCATGGTTCTGAGGTCAGCACAGTTTAACACATGGGCACCCACATCTAGGAAATAAAAGGCTGCATCAGAAGTCCTTGCCTGTTGTGCTTCAGTGCTTTCTTGTGTTCTTAAACATCCCACTCTCCTCTGGGGAGCAGAGCTGGTGTCTGCAGGCCTGAGCACTCTTGTTCTGCAAGCTAATATCCAAATATCAGACCTACCAAGGCTCCTCCTTCTGTTTTAGGGCCTTTGCTCTCTGTCTTGATTGTGGATTTATTCTTCTGAGGTAGTAAAGATTAACATGGCAAGGAATGTGAAATGTCTTACTCCCTTAGTAGTAATATCTAAGTAAATATGAGAGGATTGTTCCACAATGAAGAGTTAATGTTTGGTACAAGTTGAAAGCACAATTATTCTCCCTGATTAATTCCCTTTGTGAGTGCTGTCACTTCAGAATAAGTGCTCTTATCTGGAGCAACAGTATTCACATGAGGTTAATTAAGAATAACTTTCCAAGTAGACAAGCTTAGAAGTATAAAACCAGTGTGAAATTTCTAGGTCATAAGGCTTGAAATATGTACAAAAATATTCTGGAAGTGAATGATGGCTCTTTTCCAAGTCTTTATGGCTCAGATGTGGTTTCTCTGACTCATGTCAGGTGCAGATAGTCCATCTGAGGAAAGCATGTGTGCTGGGCTTTTAGAGGCAAGGAATTTGGAGAGCTGGGTGTCCAGCAGAATGAACTTGTCACTTTAATAACACTTCTAGGATCCTATTTTAATGCAGAAGATGTTGCAAGATGAATTGATTAGTCCAGAAGTCTTACAGTGGGGAAGGATGAAGAACAGTAACTAGAAATTTAAATGTGTGAGGAGAATGGGAGGGAGCTGTTACAGAAAGATGTTCCTTGACAGTAGTTCTGGTGCCAAAACAAGATAGAAAGTGCTTATGGCATGGGAGTACTTGGAGTGTTCTGGTAAAGTTGGGGGTTTATTTGACCACTTTATCAGCCTCTGGAAAAAAGGGCTTGTGGAGTTTACCTTTTTTTTAGGTCCATACACATGAATAGGAAATGGAAAAGACCAACCATTTTTATAAGTGAAGTGCAGCAGAGGGATGGGATGATTGTAGAGAGCAATTTGCAAAGTTGTGCTCCCACTAATACAGTTTAAGATAATATTCTTTGTTTATTATTTTGTTAAAGAAAGATGCATTAGTTTTGACTGGGTTTTGTGGTCACAGGGTGTAGGTTACCTCTGTAACTCTCAAGGACCAGCCTAGGTTACCAGCAGGAATGTAGAAATGGCTGTAGCAGATTGGGACTGAGCTGCACCCCAGTGTCCCCTGCTCTTCAGTATTCAGTTGTCAAATGCTTCAGAGTAGTCTCCAGGTCTTCTTACCTTTTCCCTAGCTATAAAGTTTCTTAAAACATGAAGTGGTCAGTTGGACTGGATCCCTAGGCTGAGCTGTTAGAGCCTTTAAAATGTCATCTCCTGCCACTGAGAACCATCCTGCCTATCCTGAACTGTGGACACCCTGATTACCTGTAGACTTGGTGTGTTTTGTGCATATTTCTCTACTTAGCTGTGTGTTTATCCTCTCTGAATGTCAAGCTACATACCTGGGTGCACATACACTGGTTTTTTTTCTTACTAACTTTCTGCAGTTGGCTGCCCTTTTATGTATTTTTTATTTCTTTTTGGTATCACTTTTGGTAAAAACTTTGGTGTGTGTTGTCTTCCCAAGGGCTCTGAGTGCTTGTTGTCTTTTTCCTTTTCAGATGGCAAGTTTGGTGCCTACATGCAGGTCCACATCCAGAATGATGGTCCTGTAACAATAGAACTGGAGTCCCCAGCAGCCACTGTTGATCCTAAACAAGTAAGTGACTTGTAAGGTCTGTCCGGAAAGGATGATGTGTATCCTCTGCAAATTTGTAGCATTCCTGTTGTGAAGCAGTACAGCTTCCATCAGGTACAAGGACCTTGTCCTTCCTGTGCAGCCTCTGAACAGTCAAATAATTGCATTGTTTTTTCCGTTCCCTGGCCTGTTGATGGCTGCCTGCTGTCCTGGGAAAGGCTGTGTGTGTGTAATGCAGAACAGCTTTTCACAGTTTATACATCCTCATTAAAGCTGTTGTTTAATCATGACTCATTAACAATTTTAATAAGTTTTTAATAAGTCTGGACCACCCCCCCGGCCTTTAGTGAAGTTTCTTGCCATGTGGGAGCTTTGGCCTGTGGGTGACTGGATGGAAGTGAAGAGGTGCCTCTCTGTCAGAAACAAGGGAATAGGGAATTTCCCAAATTTAAGTCTGGAGTGGACAGGAGAGTGAGCTAGCTCTGCTGAGGAACAGCACAAGCTGTGCTAAAAACGAAATGCAGTGCTGAGGCTTCCTCATCCTCTAAACACAGCGGTGGCCAGCTTTTCCAGGCTGAGAGAAAAGGAGGAAGGATTATTGTGCTTCAGCAAGGCCACACCAACCTTATTTGTATAATGCTTCACTTAACCTTGGTGAAATTGTTACTACAGTTTATAAAAAGGGCACGAGGGAAGAATCAGGAAACTACAGGCCTGTTAATCTAACCTCAGTGCCTGGAAAAATTGTGGAGAGGATCATGCTGGGTGCTCCTGAAAGGCTTTTAAAGGACAGTGCACAGTCAGCATGGATTCAAAAGGGAAAGTCCTGTCTAACAGATTTAATGCTCTTCTACAATAAGGTCACCTGCCAAGTGAAGGAAGGGAAGGTGGTGGATTTAGTTTTTCTAGATTTTAGTAAAGCTTTCGACACTGTCCCTCACATTATCCTTCTCAACAAGTCCTCCAACTATGAAATGAGCAGATACAAGTGCCCTGTGTTGCCTTAAATAGCTTGGTTTGAAGTCGGTTTCATTTTTACCTTCAAATTCTGTTCTGGATTTTTGTGTCATGTTTTAGCCCCTGAAAAATCTACTTCTGTCTCTAGTCTTTCTTTCTGTACCCTCACAGTTTTAGAGTTCTCAGGCCTAACCATGCATAAGCAGCAGCAGCAGCAGCAGCTCTGTTTTTGGAGTGAGAACTGCTGCTCAGTGTGTAGGTGGAAAATAACCAAGGAATTACCAAGGTGTGCAGGATTCTGCAAGGTTTCATTTCTTTCTTGGGGAATATTGACTTGTTTAAGGGTTTTGCCTTCCCAGTTCAAGGCTGCCTGCTTTACCCATCTGACAACATCTTCCTGGTGGCCACAGCTTGGGCTGAAGGCAGGGAAGGATGCTGGTTTTTAAACTTTCTCTGGCAGTGTAAGGCCCAAAACTCCCTTGACGAGCCTTTTAAAAGGGCTTAGGGTTTTTTCATGTTCCCTGAGTTAGACACAAGGGAGAAATTCCAACAGGATATTATCAAGAAGTCAAAACAACAAAAACTTCACTGGCAACCTTCAGAAAATCAGACAGCTTTGGCAAAAATTTAGAGCATCATCCAGTTAATGCAAAACATTTCACAAAGCATTGGCTTTACTCATTCAGCTTCACAAACCCCAAACCTGTCCAGTTTTATGTTGCTCAAAACTCAGAGGAGAGGGAATTACAAGAAGAAAGAGACAGAAGAGATACAGAAAAGAATGAGTATAGCTCCCACTCCTGGTCCTATCAATGTTCAGCTGATAGAAATTCCAAGAGGAGGTGGGGTCAAGACATCCATCCTGCAAAGTGTGATGAGGGAGAGCCAATTTAAATTGTTGTTCTCTTTCCTCTTCCCCGCCCATTGCATTCTTTTTTTGCTGACAAAAATCTGTTGCCTTGTTTGTAGCATGGGAAGTAAGGCTTAGGGATGGTGTGGTTTTTATATTTGAGCTAAAGCTTTCAGCTTTAGCAAGAAGAGATAACTGAACCATCCTGCAGTGTTTAATGTGATGTTAGCAGGAAGAAATTAGATAAATAATTGCTGATGGACAGCTCTTTTATGTCATTGGATGTGACAGTGAAATACCTCATTTTGTCTGAGCAATTGTCTGTGTTTGTGATTGGTAATCAGAACTTCATAAGTAATTTGCAATGTAATTAGTAAAAATACATTTGGATTAGTCAATCCAAATGTATTTTTTATATTACTTGTGCTGAGGGATATAAATAAATCACTTCTCTTTTATACTTGGGGTGATCATGTTATCTTATGGTGATAATTCACTGTCTTTTCTAAATTTTTGAAGATCTCATCCTTCAGGGTTTTTTTTCTTTCTTTTTTGTTTTGTTGATACATGTATTGGTGTTGTGAATCTAAGTTGCAAGTTTTATACAAATGCTCACATTTACAATTTTTTAGAAATAGATTTCTGAAATTGTTTTATTACATGATGTATTTTTTCCTTACTTTGTGTATAGCTGACAAAACTTGAAAAACAGCAACAAAGAAAAGAGAAGACCAGAACCAAGGTGCCCTCTGAGTCAAGTAGAGAAAGAAATGCCCCCAGAAACAAGGATGACCCCAGTGCCAGCAGCGGAGCAGAAGGAGATGTGTCCTCGGAAAGAGAGCCTTAGCTCATCCAAGGCAGGCCTCAGGTTTGGCTTCTCCTCTCCTCTGGAATGCTTGGCCCCCCTGCCTCTTTTACTGAAGCAGCACATGCAGAGAGTGGCATTAGAAGTGCTGGAAGGTGAAATTTTATAATCTTGCTTGGTTTTATAAATTTTACAACCTCTGCTCCCATCTGCAGTTGCACACCAGAATGTTGGGGGGGGTGAAAGCCTCTTCCCAGCTTGGCTGGAGTTGTGGGTCTGGCCCAGTTGTGATTGTTTCCATGTTGGCTCAGGAAATCTGAAAGTTTGATCTGATAATACAGCAGTGACTTAACTCAGAATCCTGCCTTGTGTTCTTCAGATACACAGAGACACAGGATTGTATTTCTGTCTGTCCTCACCTAGCAGGGAGCTCACTCTGGGACAGCCCAAATACAGCACAGTCCCCAGCAATGGAGGTGGAAAACAGCTCAGAAGCTGGAGACAGGGCAGAACTGCAGTTTGCTTTCAGGGTTCTTACCTGCCCCTCCTCAGTTTTGTTCTTTCCCAGGATGAATTAGTCACAGGCTGTTTTATGGACCTCCAGCATCTAAGAAGGACATTTGGGCAGGCATTGAGAGCCAAATTTGCCTCAGCAGCAGCAGCAGCAGATCTTCTCTCCCTTCAGGCACTCAACCTCCAGGACATGCCTAGACATCAGTGAATGGAATTAAGCTGAATACAGACCTCAATCCTTTGTCATGGATTATCTGCCTGTGTAGATATGTGTTTATCATACTCTTCCAGTCAGCTTTAAGCCTTCAGGACACAGCTTTCATTACCTTCCCTCCCCCTTCCTGACCCCAAAAAGTTACATTGCTGATTTTGACTTTTCAAACGTGTCCAGGCTCTCAAGAAAGTGTTATTATCCTCATCTGCACACTGAAGCCCTGAGCTGGCTGTGCAGTTTAATTATTAATGGCTTTGCAAAGTTAAGGTTTAACCTTTCTCTCATTTTCCTGTCCCCAGAGCTTAGTCTGGCTGTGATTTATACAATTCAGCATCATTCATTGCTCACAAAGTTCCTTACTTTTTTTTTCTTTTTTAAATCCATGAATTTCCCACGTGTTCAGACATTGGGTGATGATTTCTGTTCTATACAGGGCTTCCCCCCACTCTTTCTGGGCTGTGTGTTGAAATAAGAACATTTTAGAGGGTTTTCAGTGTTATTGGAGTGATTGGGTCAGTCCAGTCTTTCCAATAACATTTGGATTTCTAAGGAGCTTAACATCTCTAGAATGTGGCATACAGATAACCTAGCATTAGTTTTCATGCTGTGAGAATAAGTAAAGATTCTTTTCTCTATGGGATTTGAAGGAATCCTGCAGTATTTCTGCTCTACCTACAGTAATGTTCCTGTTTGTTTGCCTTCCACAGTTTCTTACACAAAAGCTACACTGAATCCTTGAAGAAAGGCCTCAGCAACACTCTTCAGCGACTTTGGAGAAGGATGGGAGATGGGAAAGCAGAGCTGAGACATTAGAAACCTTTCATTCTGTATTGAACCAACCAAAGCAATGCTATCAGATTCAGTTGTTAATGTGTAGTGTCAGTAGTGAAAAGGACTTGTGACATTTCTGTGTATGCGTTCTCACACGACTGCTGAGCAAAGGGTGACTGTAGGCAGATTGTAGCAGAGCATTTCACTCTCAGTACATAAGCTCCATTTAAAGAATAAATCAGGGTTTTTCCTTAAACTTACACTTGAATTCTGAAAATTCTCTGAGCAGGCTTGTGTATTGATTCTCAGTCCGTGGTGTCATGTGCTACCTGTTTCCATTGCAGTGTGCAGATCTGTGCATATTTTGCTAAATTGTTAGCTGCTGTCTGACATCAGGTTAGGCAGTCCAGTCTTTCTGCATGGATTAAGTTATTACAAGAGAAGATCAGCCTCTAGTTGTTTATCATGTGGAACACATCTGTCTTGTAAACTTTTTTAAAACCAGAAAAAACTTTATTAAACAAATGATGCCAGCTGAGTGCCTGTTGATGTTTGTGTGTTGCACTCCCTGAGTCACTCCTGGGTGTAACAAAGGGGGGACACAGAGCTAAAGTTGTAGGCCAAGAAACACCTATTGCTTCAACTCACCCACCTTTCCAGTGGAAGGTTGGAAAACAGGCTGCTGACCACAAATCTTTGCTGTTACTAACACATCTAAGTCATTTATTTTGTGGTGGCTATCAAAATGCCACACAGCTGCTCCACCTACTGCATCCAGGGCTGCTGACAGACACTTCTGTCACATCCAGGGGAGGCAGACGAGCAGTTGGAAGCTGCCAGCAAACAACAAAAGCTGAGAAGAAGCTGCAAAACTGCCAAGAAAGCTTCGGGGGAAATGAAAGACAGCAGATTGTTACACTTGGACTTCTTTCAGAGGTGATGGCACCTTTTGTATTTGCTGTTCCCCAGGTCTGCCTTGCCCTTCCAGTCTGCCCTGGGCACCGTCTGTGAATGCCATCAGAGCCAGGATGCAGAGCTCTCTCCCTGATTGTAGGGATAGCTCACTGGGGAGAGCTTTTGATCCAAATGCACATCACAGTTACAATGCTGCACGTCGTGTAACCACTGTGGCTTTTATTATTTAACTTGTAGGCTGCTTGTTTTGTAAAATATCAGTCAACCAAGACAGGAGATTTAGATCTGCACCCCGACATGGTTTTTTAAAAGCCATGAAACTCAAGTAAAGATTTGGCAAGCTACACAGCTGGCATTTGAACAGGAGTGGTGAGTGGGCAGGATAGGTGGAAGTGTTACACATACTCTTGCCTTTAAGAAAGACATAATTTCCCATCTGGCCACTTATTGAAACCAGGGTGCCTCAACACAGGGAAATGATTGGCATCTGACTCCATTGATTCAGAATGCTGAATAATTGCTTTATTAAGACTATACTATATTAAAGAGATACTATACTATACTAAAGAATACTAAAAGGATACTAAAGAAAAACCTGTGACTGTCTCCAGACAGCCAGGACACAGCTTTGAGCCAATTGGCCACGGAAACAAAACAATCCTCAGCAGAATCCAACTGGCAAATCACTTCAGGTAAATAATCTTCCTAACACATTCCACATGTGCAAAAGCAACAGCAGCAGCAAGTGTTGAGGGAATTTGAGGGAACAATAAGAATTGTTTTCCCTCCTTCTCTGTGCTTCTCCAGGAAAAAATCCGGAGAATTCTGTCTCTCTCTGTTCAGAGAATGTGAATGCCACATCCATTATATGTCATATCAGGAAAAGCTGTATGTTTGGGACAGATGCTTCCTGTTCTCCTGTGCCCAGAGTATTTTTAAGCATCACAATGAGTTTCAAAAAAAACCACCAACCAGCCAAGCCCACTTCATTGAAAAGTACTGTTTAACAAAAGTTACTGCCTTACTCTGCTGCCAGCCAAACTTGGGCAAGGCCACTTTTCCAAGTGCAGTCACATGGCTTTGAAATTGGATATTTATCCTGTGGATTTTTCTGCTTGTAGAGAGCTGCAAGCAAAAACCAGGACACATGAATTCCTGTGCCTTGTTCCTCTGCTTGATATTTTTTAGGAAAAAATGTTTTGTTAACAGAAGACACCTCCAATGGAAATGTGCTGCTAATTGTTGTGGACTGCTAAGAAAATACAATTATTATAACACTAAAAAACTTTTGCAGGTGTTTTTCCAACATCTCCATTTAGATACTGGCCCTAGAGGCTATGATTGAAAAATAGGATTTTAAGAATGGAACAGTCAGAATAAATGATGTTTCTACAAAGCTGTTTGGAAAAATGATCAGAGTATTTTATTTTGGGATGTAAATACAGTAATCAAAGTCAAAATAACATTACTCTTGAAGTAAGTACCCAGTGGCTAAACTCATATTTTAGAAGCTAGCGTGGACAATTAATTAAAAATGTTCTTATTTACAAAGATGCTCATTCATGGAGCACCCCTACTCTGACTAGTGGAGTTTCTTCCTTTCAGTACCTGCCCAGCAAAGGGCAGACAGACCTCCCCAAGCAGGTTTTCAGCTGGTGTGAAGCGTCTGCTCTTCTCTGGCTGCCAGCCCATCCTGAGCAGTGCCACAGTGTTCTCAGAAATGCCCATTTTTGGTCAATTTTTCATGTGAGTGTTTAGAAATGGTTCTCTGTCAGCTCAGCTGCATGTAACTATGGATTATGCAGACAGCAAAGGTTTGGTGAAAATTCAGAAAGAGAGTCCTAAACTCTTTGCATGTATTTGATTCTCAGTGGAAGTGACATGGCAGGGCCTGGCAGGAATCAGAGCAGATGCTGTGAAAATACAGTGGAGCCTCATCACCTTTCCATATTCATGGACACACTCATTTTCATACCAACCTCAATTTTATTGTAAGTCATTCTATTCCAAATGCCTTAGGAGGAGAACACACTGTCTTCTCCCCAATCCATGGTTTGTTTGCCAGGCCAAATCCCAGAAAAGTGGCCTCCTGTTCACCCTGGCATAAATGGCTCACAGCTGAGCTCAATCGAAGGGATGAGGAGCCAGGTGGAAGCTTGAGGGGTTTTTGACAATGGGCTTTGAAAATAAACCATGGAAACCTGATCTTGGACTTCCTCCTTTCTGAGAGCTCCTCTGATTTAAGAAACAGTTCAGTATTTGCAGCCAGCAGTATCTGAATATGTTTTTGTTCTTTGTGAGTTTAACTAATACTCACAATATTTTAGAGCTGCTCCTTGTATTTCCAGGCCCAAAAATTATTATTGATTTAATAAATATATTGCCAGCATATAGATGTGTGGGGAATGTGCCTCAGTTGTGGCTTAAGGAGAGGAGATTTACATTTTCTGTAAGACAGTACCTTGCTATTCATGCAAAAGTGGTTTTTTCCTCTTGTGTTTAGCTTACCTGGGTGATGTTGACCAGTGCCAAATGAGGTATGATGGGGAATTTCTTTTCCTGTTAAGAACTGGGACTCATAAGGGTGGTTGAAAAGCCTCTGGCTGTATAGAACAGAGGTATGTCTTTTTACTAACCCGTCTGCACTAACACAACTGTATGCAGAAGCTTGGAGCACTTGGGGGTGAGCAGTTCATAGGGCAGATGTTATTAACCTGTAAAAGCCTTCCAAGGCATCTCTTACAGAACCTTGAGTGTATTGGCTTTGTAGTAATAGAAATAGCAAACCTTGACTCAGAGAGGGTGAGGTGGGATTGGCAGCTGAAGCAGGACCAGAGATGTTTATGGCTTTGAGACTATTTCCCTTTGTGCCACCTGGTGTCAGCAGAACCTAAGAAATTGAAAACCATTACAGTGGATTAAGGTGGTTTTCATTAAAGCCTCCTTCCCTAAAGAAAAAATGCCATTCTAGTGATAATTGACACTGCTGTTTCTTCAAAGTGTATTTAATATAAGTATTTGCACTCTCCAGAGTTCAAAAACTGTGCAATACATTAATTTTTTCTGCATATTAACCAAGTGACCTGCATGACATTTATGCAAACCCCTCAGCCCTGCAGTGAAGCTGCAAGGGTGTGAGAGACAACTGCTCACTTTGAAAATTTAAAAAGGTTTATTAAACCTTAACAAAAACACAACAAAAGAGTATATAAGGAAAAGCTGCAGCGCTGAGAACTGCCCCTTATGCACACCACATGGCAAATTCCTCTTCAAGCTGCATGCTCAGCCTTTTATATCCCTGGGGGTTGCATCAGCCAGCCCTGGCCCCTCCCAACGTCTGTCAGTCAGCTCTTCTTTGCCATTTATCAGTGGAGATTGCTTTCTTGTCACTTGAGTAGAGGCCAGGTGTTGCCATGCTGCACCTACTAAGCACTGAGCTTTTCCATTCCCAACTGTCCTAGGTAAGGGACACGTGCACACCTTCTTTTTACCTGTCCTAGACAAAAATACAGGAGGGAAAAGGGAACTGTGGGGAGAACAGAGGGCATCTAAACTGCAATAACATAGCTATGCATCACTAAAGCTTTTCTTAATAGTCACACAATAGTTATCTTTTAATTGCAAGAGCAAATCAATCATCTCGTTATCCATCTATAACAAGGGGAAGCAGCAGCCCTGTGTTACTGCAGCTCACACAGCCTGTGCTGGCATCAGCACTGTCTGGGCTGCCTTTTGGGAGCCTCAGCCCCTGAACTCCTTGCTTCAGAGCATTTCTGTCAGGCTACAGGACTGCAATTTTGGCAGCACCAAGAGATGCGTTCCGGGTGTCAAGGCAGGATTTCCTGAGAGGAGTCCAATGCTTACAATCACTCCTTAGGACTGACAAATAGGTGGGTGCCTTTTGAATGAAACTAGGGTATGGTCCTACCCACATTTGTGTCTACCAGATCTCTTTTAGGGGAAGAGGTTGCCTTTGCTGATGCAATCTTTCCTTCATTCTGGCATGAGTTTGTTTCTTTGAGGTGCTCTTGCTCCTCAGAAGCCACACACTGTCTGTTTTATTATGGATTTTTATTTCTATCTCGTGATAGCTCCAAAGACGTTCTCTCTAATTGCTTTTCTTTGTTTGTTTGGAGTTAGGGGGACACAAGACAAGAATGTAAAGAGCAAACACAGTGGTTGTCAATCCTAGAATACAATCACATTGGAAAAGCTGTAGTTTCAGGGGGATGCTTCAAAAGGGCAGCCAGCTGGAATATTTCTCCCTATGGAGAGTTTATTGCTGTGTCGTGGTCTCACAGTGCTGAGTTTGCTGTCCCTGAAGCAGGCACAAACAGCAATCTGCCAGGCAGCAATCCCATTCCCTGGTGTGCTTTAGGAAGAGGAACAGCATGGGCAACAAGTTTGTGGTGCCCAGCCAAGGAACTCCTGGCCAGTGTGGAAAATTTCCAAGAGGCTGGTAAACATCCTTAGAAAAGAAACCTGAACAAACCCCCTGAACCTGCTAGAATAGTTTATGATATGCTAATACATAGTGAGGACTTGATGGAATGGGAGGGAGGGTGGAGCAATGCAGATGTTTCCTATGGATTAAAAGGAATACCAATGGAAACTTCAAGTTTTAGGAAATTTATTGGACTATAGCCAATGGGCTTCACAAGTTGAAGTGTCCACTGCAACCATGAAGTTGTTGTATGCCTGCTGCAAAAGTGCCTCTGTGTTTCAGGGGAGAAGAGGCAGGTGAAAAACTTTTATTCCAATTAGTTTAACCTCATATATTTTTAACACATCTAACAAACCATTTTATGAATAAATTTCCATTTCCCTACCTGTGTTTTGGGGAAATCCATGTTGTTCTTCTACAAAACTGATTAGCAATGTTTCTGATGGTAGGAAAATTATATTTTTTCCATTATGCTCCAGTGGTGAAAGTATACTGAGCTAGCCAGAATGTTCCTGCAAATAATTACACTGAAATATAATGCATTATGCATTAAAATCCATAAAGAAAATTGATCAGAGTATTTAGATTCAGACTAATGTCTCTTTTTAATAGGAGGTATAGTTGAGAAGTCCATGGAGTCATATGCAGCCACATGCTGATAAGAAAACCATCTTGAAGAGCAGCAGTGTATTCTTGCAGGGATAAAAGTGCTGACATTAAAACTGAAACTGTTTCATTTGTATTCAACGTGTTCTAGGAAACATTCAACATGTTTTAGGAAAAAGGATTTCAAAATAGCCAGAAGTTTTGGCTACAACCCTCTAACTTCAGATCTGGTTTGGTGTTGGAAATGTGCTCTGTGTTGATGTGTTTGCAGTTGTTTTTCACCTGTGCCAGCTCCAGGAATCTCTCAGGGTGAGTGGGATTTCAGGCTGGGAGAAGCTGTGCTGCTCCTGATGTGGGTATGAGTGTTGGTGATCCTCCAATCTGCACCAGACAAGGCAGAATATTTTTGCATATCAATGCCAGGTCAGTCACCATTTTTCCCCCAGTTATTTCCTACCTGGAATACATGTGTTTGTAAAGATAAACACAGCATACATTTAATTCCTGTTTCTGCCTTGTGCCTCCTAAGGAAGGTTCCAGATGCACTGCTTTTGAGCACATTTTATCTTGCCTTCCAGCATCCCTTCTTTCCCTACATCAAGCTGATCAGCTCCTGCTGCTCTGTCCATTGTAACCCCATGTTGAAAAATGGACCCATCCCCCTGGGGCTCCTCCATAAGCCCAGTTTCCAGCTCAGCTTGCAAAGTGGGTTTTGTTTTGGTTTTGGAAATGTTTAGAAGGATGTAAAAATAAAGTAAAAGATACTGAGAAGGAAAAACCCCATTTGCCCGTGCAGGCATAAATCCCTTTGAGGTCCCAGTGGGGAAATGGGGAGTAAGGGAGAAGGGGAACATCTGGAAACTTGAGTGGTGTCTGTGAGGTTTTTTTCCTTGGAGCAAACCAAGTGGAGTAAAAGATGCCTCAGGTGTGAACTGGATGTTTCTACACTGATGGCAGCATGCCCAGCATTACCAAGTGCAAATGCCATAGGAGATTAATTAAATGCACCAGAATGGTGTTGCCATGCTGCTGTAAATAAAATGTAAAATACATTGACCTGTAATCTGAAGTGGAGCCCATAGGCTGATCATCTGTTCATCTCTAAATGTACAGATGATGTCTGTGATATTATCGGTGATATTTTTGCCCTATGTCTGGGAGAAATGAAGAGGAGGACTCCATCTTATCAAAAGGCTAATTAATTACTTCATTATACTGCATTGTTCTGTACTATATTACACTATATCACATTACATCTAAACTGAATCTGCCAAGCCCTCAACTGCTCTCCCATGCACAGCCTCTCGTGCCTGTCAGCCGACAGTCCCAACACACACCTGGATTCAACTGGTCAGTGAATCAAAACACTGACACCAGAATCCAATTATCAATTCCCTTCAGGTAAACAATCTTCCACAATGCATT
>JAYDZK010001167.1:0-19639 GCA_034509185.1 Euphonia xanthogaster
GCTTTGTTAAACACACCCAGGGATGGGGACTCCACCACCTCCCTGGGCAGCCATTCCAGAACTTTATCACCCTTTCTCTAAAAAACTTTTTCCTGACATCCAACCTAAATTTCCCTTGATGCAGCTTGAGACTGCTGTAAAGCACTTGGAAAAAATCCTGTTGGGATCTGCTGCTGTGGTATCTAAAATGTGAAGTGAGCAAAGGCCTGGTTGGGAAATCATTCTGGCAGGACCTTTGTAGTGTCCAGGTCTTGTGCTGAACGAGTGCTGTTTTTCTGGGCACATCCATTTGGATGCATCTCCTCCAAGTTAGCACGTGGAGCTCTGGGAAGGCTGTGATCTGCTTCAGTGCAGTAATTGAGCAATCGCATTGTTCTGGACATAGCAACTAATGATTTTTTTCTGTATGATAATGCATCTTCATTACTCTGGGGAAATCATTTGCTCCTGTGAAGACAGGCCTCTCATTCCTGGGTTAAGGGGGAAGAGACTAATGGCTTAATTAAAAGGTTGGAGAGAAAAATTCATCTTAACCCTTTTTTTGTGTGTTTGAAGCGTGCTGTGGGTAGAGAGATGCACATGCAGGCTTGGCACAGCCTCTGTCTCAGAGAGTGTTTGGGACCAGTGGACACGAATTCCAGGCGATCCATCCATCACCTGTATCTCCCACAAGCCACCTGCCCCCTGGAATGGGCCAGCGAGGGCCTGAGCTGTGTGTGCTTGTGGCCAAGGCTGAGATTTATTCCGTGTGAAAGGGGAGTGTTGTTTAAGTCTGCACATTTTGCAGGATGTGGAAGCAGCTCCCCATAATCTACAGCCCTGCTGTCCGCTGGGAACGCTCCATTAGCATCTTTCATTCCTGGAGTTGGATGCTTTGCAGCTCCTTTTAGCAGTGATAATCCAGCAAAGGCCCTGTGTTGTTCACACTGCAATATTTATGGAGCCAGCCTTCCTTTGAATTTCCACGCTGGCTTTGGCCAAAGGCAGAGAGAAAACACAAACAGTGGCTTTAGTAACACAGTAGTGCAGGCTTTGCCCTTGCTGGGATGTAGGGCTTTCCAGAGGCCTGTTTGGAGCTGATTTGGCATCTTTGGGAAAGGAATAGGAAGGGCTGAGTGTGTCTGACAGCAATTGTGCTCTCCCAGCCTCCATCCCAAGGGAAATCGTGGTGCAAAGCCCTTTCCTGCAGACAGGTGAACAACCGTAAGCAGAGGTAACAGGACCAGTGGGTGACCTGCTAGGATTTTCAGGGTGCAGGGGATGTGCATCCTTCCCTTCAAGCCTTTGAACAGAGCAGTGGCAGTGCAGGGCATCCCTTTGTGTACCCCAGAATCATCAGGGCTGGAAGAGATCTCACCCTCACCTAATCCCCAGTACCACCACAATCACCCCAAAACCATATCCCCGAGTGCCACACACAGAACACTTCCAGAGATGGTGACTTCCCCTCCCTGGCCACCTCACCTAATGAGAAAAGCCATCCTGCAGAGGAGCAGTGCTTTCCCCGTGCCTGTTTTGGGTGAGCCCTTCTCAGGTGGCTCACACCTCTGAGTGATTCACATCCTACAAACCTGAGAGAAGCAGTGAGAGAAGCAGAGAAAAGAATGATCAAAACAATTCTTCTCTCATTTGCTGCTCCTGTGTTGTGCCAAAGCAGAATGCAAGATGGAGATTGTTTACCCCCAGTGATGGGGTTTTGTTTCCTTGGCCCATCAGGGCCAGGCGTGTGTCCAGACTGTCGGTCAGCAGACAGTCACGAGATTTTGTTCAGTTGAGTGCTTGGCAGTTTCAGTTTAGATGCAGTGTAATATGGTGTAATATACTATAGAATAATACAGTATAATGAAGTAATTAATTAGCCTTCTGATAGCCTGGAGTCAGATGCACCACTCTTCTCTGAGTCAGGGGTCCTGAATATCACCGATCCACGAGGCTGGGTGGAGTCCATGGAGATGGATTTGCCATGTTTGTTTTCACAGCTGCTGCACGTGGTGCCTCTGCCTTTCCCTGCTCTGCCTGCAGTGCTCTCCCAAACTGGAGCACTCCTTCCCGTGCCAGGGAGAGGGCAAGGGGAGCCCCCTGGGCACGTCCCAGGGGTGCTGCTGGGTTGGTGCTTTGGCTCATTTGGGTGCCATTTGGCACGGGAGGAGCAGAGCCCCTGGCACACACGTGCCTCTCTCTGCAGCTCCGATCCCCCAGCTCCTCTCTCTTCATTTGACACAATTAAATATTAAAGCCAGTAAACACTTTAGTTCGTCTGCACAGCACTGTCTGCTCAATTATCCTCCTGCAGGGCTGTCAGACTCTGCCAGTTGCTTCCCTGGGTGCTGGCAGCCTTTAGCCTCCATGCCAGCATCACCCCGAGGAAAACCCCGCTCTCCAAACCTCCCTTCCCACCTCTCTCTGCAGCTCCTCATGCCTTGGGGTTACCTCCGGTATCCCAAGGCAGTATTGGCCTCCCTGAGTCTTTTCAAAGGGCCAGAAGGAGCTGTTTGTTCTTCTAAAGCTGTTTTGCAGGTATTGACTGGGGAATAAAGGGGGGTTTAGCCAATGGCTGCTTAAAAACCTGTGTGTAGAGGTCAGAGCTGTTGTTGTCTGTGAAGTGCAGAACGGGTTCTTCATCCCCTGGAGCTGCAGGACGCTGCTCCTGCAGTTTGTGTGGATCTGCAGCACCCCAGGAATGCTTCCCTGAAGGTGGGATTTTGCTGCTTCCAAAATACTGGAGTTAAGGCTCCATCTGCTCCCCGTCAGAACTGTGATGTGGGGTCACCCCTGGCCCAGTCCTGAGGATGCCCTCCTGGCAACTTAAACCCCTTTTTGTATTTTTATGTGGCCAATGAGATTTTGCTGACACGTGAAGGGAAATTGCTGCAGTGCTCCCAGCCTCAGTCAAGCTGAGCTGGTTGGGGTGGTTTTTTTGTTGCTGTTGTGTTCTTGCCTTTCAGGGCCTTGACATTCAGTAGAGTCCATTTCCAAGAGGGATAGGACAGCAGGATTTTACTGTGGTTTCAAAAGACAGTTTAAGTGCTTGAACTGCTGCCATCACTGAGTTACATGCCTGACTCTGGCCTTGACTGTGCAGGTTGAATTTCTTGCTCTGATTTTCAAGGCAGCCGGCATTAGCAGCTCGTCTTCTGCCAGACAGATCGCTGGGAGCAGCTAATGGGGTTTCTCTTTTCATTCTCTCAGCAGTGATGTGCATTCCCAGACCTTGGCACCTGAGCTGGTCACTGGCAATATCAGCAGATACCAGTGAGGAGCCTTGCCCTGCTCCAGGGCTGAGATAATCAGTGTATGCAGAGTTTCACCCCAGCACAAAATTCAGATTGGAATTTTCCCTGGTCTCCATTAAATGTTATTACCCACTGGGGTTACTATTGACCAGGCTTCCTCACCAGTCTGTATTTCCTTCCTGGATCAATAATCTCAGTATTGATTTCAAAATAAGTTGGTATCTTGGAGTGCAGCTATGCTGGCTCCGGGCAGCTCGGGCTCTGCTGCTGTGGGAATTCCCCACTGCAGCTCTCCAGCTTTTATCTGTGGGCTGCCCCTTCCCCCCTCAGCAGCAGGATTTGGTGTCTGTATCTCAAACCCCTCCATTCCGAGATGGGACTTCAGCTGAAGGGAACAGCCTGGATTTGTTGTGTCAGGAGTAAAACCCTGCTGTCCTGTGGTGTGATCCCAGCTCTGCACAGCCTCAGCTCCCGGGGCTCTGGATCTCCTCTGTCCCTCGGGATGGCTCCCAGCCCCCCACTGTCAGAGAGTGCTGGATGCAAACTGCAGGCACAGGGAGGGAAAACTGCTGCTCTGGGCTTCCATAAATCTTTTCTGGCCTCTCACAGCTCCCCAGGGGGAGGCTTTTGGGACCTGAGACCTCAGTGCCACTGTTTCCTGACTCTTTGTGTAATACCCCTCTGCCTCCAGCCATCCTTGGTTATTTCTTTTCCCCCCAGTGTCTTGCAGGGCAGAAGCTGCTCCTCTCCATGGGATTGTTCTCAGCTGCCTCTGGTTTTCAGAGCTCTTGAATTGACCAGCAAGCCCCTTTGCACACTTTGCCCCCAGCCCAAGGAGATCTCCTAAAGCTCCAGTTAATAAAGCACAAATCTCTCCAGGGCTGATGAACCCATCCCTGTGGTGGCTTTTGTCCTGCGTGAGGTGTTTCATAAGAAGCTTTGCTGTCCTGTAGCACCCCAGATCCTGCAGGCTGAGCTGGCTTAGGAGCAGCTGAGGCACCAGGCAGGATCCCTGATGAAATCTGTTGGGAGTAATGAACCACAGATGACTGTTTTCTGAGCTGCTGTTTCTAGAAAGCTGCCAACCACAAAAGTGTGAGGCTAGCCATGGAAAAGAGCTTCCGTGGGGAAGCTGGGAAAGCTGTTGGTGCTGTCAGATGTCTCTGCTTTCAGCCCAAGAGGCTTCTGTCTTTCTGTCGTGGACAAAGTGTCTGTTCCTGTTCTCTCCCTGCTCCTTCCAGACCCTGGGAGGTTTAGTGCAGTTCAGGCTTGCAGAGCTCTTGGGTAAAGCATTCTTGAAAAGTGCAAAATATTTATTAGTATTTGCATAGCAGCCCCTGACCTGCTGTGAAGAAGCAGCCCTTCAGCTCTTCTGAGTAAATAGACCTTCATTAAATAAAGCTGCCTGTACTGCACAGCACCACTCTGTCTCACCTTCATCTGCTTTTTCGTGTGTAAAAAGTCTTAGGAGTATTTGACTTTAATGAATTTTGAGCATGCAAAAGCCTGCCTGGCCCCACAGTGCAGCTTTTGACCCTGGTGACAGGAATGAATAGCGTCCAGGGGGCTGCTGAGGAATCAGTTCCTGAAGGAGTCACTGAGCACTCTGCTTGGATGTTCCCTCATGGCTGGATCCCTGCAGGAGTGCAGGGCTGGGGGGTACAGGGCTGGCTCCCGGCTTGGTTTGCTGGGAAGGTGTGTGGACAGGGGCTGGGCCTGCCTGGGGCTCACAGCCACCCTTCAAAGCTCCTTTGTGCTGCTGCTGCAGAGCTGCTGGGATTGCAGATGGGATGCCAAGGCTTTAGATGCTCTCGGTGGCCCATAAAATCTTCCTGAGCTTTACATGACGTTAAAGCTTGAAGAGGCACTATTTAAAGCAGAGTGTTTTCACAAGTGCTTGAGGTTGGCTTAATGCTGCTCTTGTTGCAGCTAAGCCCAGTTCAAACAAACTTTGTTCAGCACTGAGCACACTCTGGAAATACTCCCCTCTCCCCCACCCCCAGAGGAAGGCAGGCAGATATTTGTGTTAGAAGAGTCTCTGTACAACTCAGAGGCTCCAGCCATTTCCAGGCTGACTGGAAATGGGGAGGACAGAAGGCACTGGCCGTGATCCACCAGCTTTCCAGCCTTGGCAGAAATGGTAAATAGGCTGCCAGGTAATGCTGGGTGTTAAAGGGGTATTTCTGCTTTATAATTCATTGAGCAGCTTACAGGTTCAGCTGGGAAGCTGCTTTCTCTTCAGCATCCTTCTTAAAAAAAGATGCACAGCTCAACAGATTTCCTTGATAAATTCCTGAAGTGTATCCTCATCCTTCCCTCGTGTCAGCTGACAAATGACTGTTTTGTCTGGCATCCCTTATTGACTTATTTGTTTTTAATACAATGCAGAGAGCAAAGAGCCCAGGCAGCACAAGCCTCTTGCTTGTAGCTTTAGGGGCTCGTTTTTCATTTGGGAACAGAGGTGCTTTTTTTTGTGGTTCCTCATTTTCATTCAAGGCTTTGTTGCAGATTATAAAATACAACGTTCAGAAGAGAAGTCCTCTTGTTTCTCTCACCAGTCACCTCTTGGTCCCCAGAGCCACATTTTGGGACACTGCTGTGCACCTGCTTGTCTTTGCTTCCCTCTGTTAGAGTGTTTTATGTGAGAGCCAGACTGGGAGCGTGCTCAGAGCTGTTGTACTTGGAGAGTCTTGTGTAGCTTCCCCAAACCCCAGGAATATGTGAGGGATGGAGAATAAACACCAGATGCTGCAGTGCCACTGAATAAAGCTGAAAAAGCATAATCCACCCATATGTGCCAGATTCATCCCAGCTATGCTTTGTTCCCTCTGCAGCCTGCTGGTCTTAGAGAATCCTAAAATCCCAGACTAGTTTGGACTGGAAAGGAACTCAAAGCTCATCTCATCCCTGCCATGGGCAGGGGCACCTTCCAGTAGCCCAGGTTGTTCCAAGCCTCGAGGGCTCTGCACAAGTTCTTGGTGCTGTGAAGAATTTGTGCCCCTGCTGGCTTTCTCCTTGGCCTGCCAGAGATGGGATTTGCCAAAATCCTTGAGCTGAAGTTCAGCTGCCTTGCAATGGGATTAGAGCTCCTGAAGAGATGAGGAGCTTCAAACGCAGGGGTTGCTCTGTCCTGGAGCTCCCAGGCTGGGGGGTGCTGGAGTAGTTTGGATCTGGGTCCATTTTCTTTTTAGGCTTTGGTGGCCGAGTGTCTCTTGTTTCTTTAAGACGAGATCACTTTGTTTTCTTGCCTGGAGCACAAGCCAGTGTCATCATCTGCCACATCTCCCACCGGTTTATGACAGGTGAAGAAGAATTAAATACCAGGAGGATTATAAGAAGCCAAAATGTAATTACTTAGGGAGAAATCCACTAGGATTCTGCTGAATATCCTGTCTTATAAGGACTTCTGGGGCTTCTTAGCTGTCTGGAAGCTTTGGGATCTGCTAAGACTGAGCTTTGAGCAAAGTAGCCTTAAGTCTGCAGCACTGAGGGGGGGGGGAAAGGTGCTGGGCTGGAGGTGATGTTTGGGTCATTCTGGATTCAGGGAAGAGGTTGAGACCCCCACATTTGGGGCAGTGTGGGTTCAGACCCCCACATTCTGGGCAGTGGGGGTTCAGAACCCCCACATCTGGGGCAATGTGAGTGGCTGTGCTGCAGCCTTTGGTGGGTTCCTACACCAGTGAAATGCTGCCAAGCTGTGGGGTGTGTGTGGCCTGCCTGACTCTAACCCTGTCTGGGGGTGTGAGTCAAATCCAGGGGAGAATAAAACACCTCCTGGGCTAAGGAAGAGTCAGGCTGTGCCTTTGGTTGTGGCAGGGGGCCCCACCGGCTCTGGTGCCCAAAATGTAGAGGTCCAGAATAGAGGTGCAAAGCAGGATCAGCCATTCTTGACAGCAGAACCTTCAGAAAGTGCCTTTTCCTCTGGGTAACCAACTGGGGAAGAGGTGAGAGAAGAGCTGAACACAACTTTCTCCAAGGTGATCCTCCTCAGGTGCCTCCTGCACCTCCCAGTTCTCTCCCAGGGCTCCCCGAGCGCTCTGCCTGGCTGGGGAGGGTGTTGGGTTTCCGTCTCCCTCCCGCTGCTCCCTCCCCCTGTCCCAGCACCATATGTCATTAAAATGCTCAGACATGTGGAAGGGGCCTTGACAGAGATGCAAGGAGACAGGGGAGACACGGCGGAGCAGAGACTTTGTCAGATGGAATGATTCTGACATTAGCCACGGTAACCGGGGGAGAAAGATCCAGCCAGGGGAGGGGGAAGTGGGCTGGGGACCAGGAGTGACAGGACACGAGGAGAGACAGGGAAAACCAGAGCAATTTCCAGCTGCAAATGGAGTGGAAAGCAGCACTGGGGTTGGAGGACACGAGCATTGTCTTCCCAGCAGGGCAGGGCAGGCAGTGACCCTGCCTTGCCATCAGTTCGGGCGTGTTTAGGTCTGAGACCAGCAGCAGGAGGTTTTATTTCCCTTCCTCCACCCTTTGCCATGCCAGGAACTTGTTTGGGAATCTTTTCTAGCTGAGTGTCCTCCCACAAGGCTGTGAGAACGATGTTAGCCAGTTCCAGCCTCCACCTGTGCCAGGTGAATGTGGGAAAAGAGCCCTGGGAGCATCTGGAGGCTGGAGAAAGGCGAGCCTGGTGTGTGCCCACTGCCGTGGGGAGGTGCAGGATTCCCTCTACCTCCTGCTGTTTGCATGGAACCTCCCTAAAAAACCCAAGACAGCGCTGTTTTGCTGGTTGCTTATCATGGTTTGAAGGTATTTTTTCCCTGCAGAGAACGCCTCTGAAATTGCTTTGTGATCCTGTAAAGAAAACAAATGAAAGGAAGCCTTCCCTGCTCCCATTGAGGGAAGGAATCCAAGCATCCATGTAGGTGGCAGGCGTGGATGTAAAGCCCTGAGTATTTGATATTCAGGTGGGGAAAAGCCAGCAAAGAATTCCTCATATCGTTAGTGCAAATATGCCTGTGGTTCAGCAAAACTGAACAAATGAAACACTTGGAGCTGGGAGGGGAGAAAAAAGCAATTCCCAAACTCCGTGCAACCTGCAACAAAAACACAGCTCCTGGTGTTTGAAGAGCCTGGGCTGGAGAGGAATCTCCTCTGTGGGCAGGGAACAAAGAGCCAGCTCCAGGGAACGAGTCAGGAGTGAGCCAGGACACACAGCTCCACTGGAGGGAACCTCCTGCACAGCCCTGCTCACCATCCCCAGCTGTGAGCTTGGAAGGTCATTTTTATTTATTTATGAACAGCTGGAGACCACGAGCCTCCAGCCAGGAATGGTGAGTTCCAGCTGTGCCTCCATGCTCAGTGTGGAGGGATTGGGAGGCTGCTCAGCCTGACCCTCACTGGGGAGCTTCCTTTCCAAATCGCCCACCTGGTGGTCATTTTAAAAGGATTGAAGGGATGTGGTTCCTCCCATGGGGAATGGTGAAGGACTGGAACACTCTGGTGTCCTCTCAGATGACTGAATTACAGCATGTCTGAAGATGGGGCGTTCCTACTGCTTCCCAACTGGTGAAGCAGTCTCCTGCTCTTATTTTCCCAAGTTTTCAGGGTGTTCCTTGAGGGATGTGTTGATTTGCCCTTGGGTGTGAGGACAGGTGTTTGCTCCTGGGCAGGTGCTGCTTTAGGGAGGCTGAGCAGAGATGGTTTATATGGTTTTCCCTGGGGCCTGGACGTGGAGTCATGGGATATCCTGAGCTGGAAGGGACCCACCAGGATCACCCAGTCCAACCCCTGGCCCTGCCCAGACACCCCAACAATCCCACCCTGTCCCCAAGAGCGTTGTCCAAAGGCCCCTGGGGCTCTGGCAGCCTTGGGGCAATGCCCATTTCCTGAGGAGCCTGTTCTAAGTTATGTTTACCAGAACTTTATATTCTCCCTAATTTCTGGCTTGGTGGCTGATTTCTGAGTGCATTTCTCCTCTCCCCAGCCTCCCAGCACCGTGGTTTCCTTCCATGAGTCACTCCCTCCCAGACAGGCTGTTATTTCTCTCCAAGTGGCCTATCTAACACAAACTTTGTACTCTTGAGTGCCAAGGAAAGCATTCTTGGGGGAGACGAGCTCAATTTGTTTAACACTGTAATTCACTGTTAGAAATCTCTCTCTTTTGTCACAGACAGAGTCACTGGATGCGTCAGCCTTTGATCTCAGCAGCTGATCTTCTGCGTGGAAGAAATTTCAGTAACATTTTAAATTATGTGTCTGAGATACCCATTACCAACGTGTTGCACTCAGATTTAGGGAGACTGTTGAGTAGTAGATAAATAGTACATGAGATGCCTTTTAAAATACTTTTATTATGCCAGTATTTTTCTCCATGAGACACTCTTAAGAACTGGGAAACTGCATTTCCTCTCCTGCCATTTTAAAAAATGCTCCACAAGCCTGGGTTTATGGTACTTGCCTAATTTGATAGATGTTGATAAATGGCATGTCTTATAACGAGTGGCTTTGGGGCTAAGTGTGCATCATGGTTGGATTCGAGTTTGCTTCTTGCTCTGCAATTAATTCCTTCGGTGACCTTGAGCACATTGCTTCAAAGCTGTCTCATTTTACTGTCTTATCTCCAAATGAAGTCCCTCCGTTTGGAGAGGGAAGCCTAAATGAAATCTCTGCTGGCAGCTGGGAGCTCACCTGGTTGTGTGCAGCGGTTGCAGAGCGCGTTGCATTTCACCCTCCGGTGACACGATGCGCTCTGTTGTGTTACACTGGAGTTAAATCCGGCATTTTGCTCTCATCTGTCAGGCTTCTGCACTAAG
Source organism: Euphonia xanthogaster (assembly GCA_034509185.1). Lineage (NCBI taxonomy): Eukaryota > Metazoa > Chordata > Aves > Passeriformes > Fringillidae > Euphonia > Euphonia xanthogaster. The sequence goes on from JAYDZK010001167.1 coordinate 9,995, forward strand.
GAGATTCACCTTGTTGCTTTTACACAGCTTCAGGTCCCTCTGCTTCGCTTAATGGGATTGTCTGTCCAGGAGACAGCTTGGGGAAAATGTAAAGATGTGCTTTCCGCCTCCTGTGCTCTCGCCATTGGAAGATCTGCCGGAGAAAATCTCCCAGGGTTCACAGGGAGTGCTCAGGAACACACACCAAGGCTTTGAAATTCCCTCTGCAGGTGTCCACCCAAATGCCAACTGCATTTTAAGCTCCAGCTTTAGGCTGAGAGGTCTGAACTCCTTTGCTTTCTGTGCATAAGCTGGAAGAGAGGTGGGCACCAAGATTATGGAATCGGGGAATCACTCTGCAATCTGAGGTCATAAAGCTGTTTGAGGTATTAACTGAGGAGCCCTAGAACTGGGAGAGGCTGTGGCCAGTTTGGCAAAGGCTCAGTGTTCCAGCTGAGGAAGGGAAGGTTTTGATCTGATGTAGGGATGGAATCATTTACTCTGTGAGGATGGTGAGGCTCTGCCCAGAGAGGTTGTGGATTCCTGATCCCTGGAAGTGTCCAAGGCCAGGTTGGACAGGGCCTGCAGCAACCTGGCCTAGCGGAAGATGTCCCTGTCCAGGGCACGGGGATTGAACTGGATGGGCTCTAATGTCCCTTCCAGACCACACAGTCTGGGGGTTCTGTGGGTCTGTGAACTTGGAGCTCTTGGAGGACTTGGAGGGATTGGGAGCAGCTCCCTCTCCCCAGTGCCCCAGACTCGGAGCTTTAGGGTCTGGTTCCCAGCCATGACATGAGAGAGCAAAGGGCAGCAGGCAATGGTGTGGAACAGCTGCTGCTCCCAAGGCCCTTCCTGCTGCACCCACATCCCCAGCACCTTCCACCTGGTGCTTGAACCCATTTACTGACCCACAGCTACAAAGGGGACTGGGCTCTGCTCCCTGATGGTGTGACAAGAGAAGGGCAGCGTTTCCCAGAGCTGGGAGCCAGGAGCTGTTGCTAATAGCATAATTTCCAAGCTGGTGTTCTCTTTTGAAATCCCATGAATGGGATAGGAAGTGTCAAATTTGGAGCTTTTAGCTGCTTGACCTCCAGCTTTGATTTTTGAACAGGCTGTGCTCGCGTTTTGTTAGTGGCCAGCTGCAAAGGAGAGGGATTCAAGGGAGCATTGCCTGCACCACAGATCCTCCCAAAGGGATTTTGATCCCACTGGTGCCGGCTGCTGTTGTTTCACAGGTGACAAAGGCATCTCTGAGATGGACTTCAGTGGAATACGGTACATTTCTACAGGAAGGCTGTTTCATTAACCACAGACGTGTGCTCAGAGATGATGTATTTCTGATCAGAGGAAGGGTCTGTGCTTCTGGAGGCACAGACACGGAGAAAGGGATGAAAAGATTTTCCTTAGGTGGGCGTTAAGAGCAAAGACACATCGATTGCTGCAGGCAGTGAGGGCTGGTTCCCACCCACCGGCCTGGGGCTCGTGCTTTTCCATCTTTGCCTCGTGGATGCAGCTTTCCCCTTTTGCAGCACGAGCATAGAACAGCTTCTTTCCCTTTGAAGTGCTCTGAGAGCTTGAGGAGGTAAAAAAACCCTCAGTAGGTGCAAGAATCTCTTCCAGTGGATCATTATTTGGTGTGTCTGGAAATACTTCAAGGGGGATGCAACACAGAGCTGGTTGTGGGGTGCACTGGGCGTGCCTGTGGGCAGAACACCTGTGAGCAGGGCTACTCTTCAGAGTTCTCCATGGACTTATTGCTGTTCCAGGCAGCTGGCACAGGGAATGGCTGCTGGAGCTGGGGATGGATCCCAGACACTGGATTTTTTTTTTTTTTTTTTTTAGTGCAGCTGCTGTGCTGTGACAAGAAGTGCTGCACAGTGCAGGTTAGCAGAGGTCCCTGTGAGGCTTTGTAATAAAACACAGAACCTTCCACCCTGAGCCAAAGCTTCTGTAAATTGCAAACAGGGATTAAACCGGGAGTGGGAGCTCAGAGCCCCGCTCCTCACGGTGCAAGACACATGGGGAATTCTGCTCCAGTGGAATTGAAAAATCCATGGCTAAGAAAGCCAGCGTTATGGGCCAAGGGGGCAAGTGTAATGAAATCAAGTGTGACCGTGTTGCCCAGATTAGATCCAGAGCATTTGGTTTGCAGAGAACTCCCTGGGCACGGGTACTCCTTTATTCCTATTAAATAAAGCAGTCATGCTGTATCTGGAAGAATTGCAGAGATGGAGTTGCTGGGAGGGGGGAGCACAGGGGGAGGAGATCAAAACGGGTTTGTCAGTGCAAAGCTCACACCGAGCACGGCAAAGAGACAGGGAGAAGCAGATCACACGGGGAGAATGAGACTGAGCCACAGCCAAGGTGTCAGAGCAGGTTTGTCGCTGCCAGAGCCAACTGGAAGTGAAAACATCACAGGGAACCAGAGGCAGATCGAGCCTGTCAGGGAGGTTTAACTTGTCTGAGGGCTGAGAACACTCCCAGCCCTGCAGGGCTGGACAGGAGAGCAGGCACACGTCACCATCATATTTTCTGGAAAAAATCCCCTCACCAGGTTTTCTCTCCTGGGAAGCTGAGAAGCCTCAGAGAAAGAGGAAAACACTGTTATCTCATTTGCTTCTCCTGTGTTTTGCTGCTTTGGAACGTGCTTGGAGATTGTTTATCCAACAGGTGATTGTTTGATTGGTTTTATGTGAATTGTTTTGACTTAATGACCAATCACAGGTCAGGCTGTGTCAGACTCTGAGGAGAGAGTCACGAGTTTTTAATTAGTATCTTGTTAAGCCTTCTGTAAGTACCCTTTCTCTGTTCTTTAGTATAGTTTAGTACAGCATTCTTTAATATAATATAGATCATATAATAACAAATTAGCCTTCTGAGAACATGAAGTCAGATTCATCACTTCCTTCCCTCGTCTGGCGACCCCAAAAATACCACAGGGACAGGCAGGTGCCTCTGCAGGGGCAGGAGAGCAGGGACAGGCAGGTGCCTCTGCAGGGACAGGAGAGCAGGGACAGGCAGGTGCCTCTGCAGGCTGGAGGTGCCCAGGGAAGTGCCCAGCTCAGGAAGAGCTGCTGCAGCCCCTCCAAGCACTGGCTGGTGCCCAAGGAGCCAGGGAATGGCTGTGCCATGCAGAGAGCCTCACGCCTGCTGGGGGGCTCCCAGTGAACACTCAGATCTTGTCTTGAGCTCAGCAGGAGTTGAGGGAAGGTTGATGGCATCTGGGGGACTGGTGGGCCTCTCCAGGTGGATTTGGGTGGTGGAGGGGCAGAGCTGTGCCCCACCACAGGCTTTGCCTTCCTCCCTGCACCCACTTGCCAGCAAATTCCCTTTTAATATTCCTCCCAGCTCCCTTCCCCATGACAGCCAGGGGCTGCTGCTCTGCTTTATTGCCACCACATTAATGAAAAGGCCATTGCAGCTGAGGCTCCTTTGGTGACTTGGAGATGGATTTCCTCTTAAGGCGAGCAAAATGAGCCATCCTCAGCCCGCCTGGAGATAAGGAATGCTGAGGGATGGTTGGGACTGGAGCATATTTTGCTGGGTGGAGGCCATCCTTCTGCCTGACGAGTTGTTTAAAATCCTGCAGATTGTCCCTCCTTGTCAGGCAGAGCTATGGATGGGGCAGGTGGGGCTTTTTGAGTCATTGGAAGAGACTTTAGAGCCCATCCAGAGCCACCCCTGCCATGGGCAGGGACACTTTCCACTATCTCAGGCTGCTCCAAGTCCTGTCCAAGCTGGCCTTGGGCACTGCCAAGGATCCAGGGGCAGCCACAGCTGCTCTGGGAAATCCATTCCAGAGCTTCCCCACCCTCGCAGGGAACAATTCCTAATTCCCAATCTCCCATCCATCCCTGCCCTCTGGCAGTGGGAGCCATTCCCTGTGTCCTGGCCCTCCATCCCCTGTCCCCAGTCCCTTTCCAGCTCTCCTGGAGCATCACTGGAAGAGGCTCTGAGGTCTCCATGGAGCCTTCCCCAGGACACTGAAGACCTCAGCAGAGACTGGGAGCAGAAACCCCCTCAGCTGTTGGGGGTCCAGGTCTCCTTGGGATGCCCCAGCTCCTGGAGCCTGTGCCCAGGGAAGTGTTCCCCTGGGCAGGCAGAGCTGCTCAGGGCTCTGGCAGCTGAGGAGGGCGGGCAGGCTGCTGCTCCCCTTCCCAGAGGTGCAGGGAGGTGCCAGCCTGTCCCAGCATGGTGCTGTCCCAGTGCTGGGAGTGCTGGGCTTCTGCCGCCCTCACCTGCTCCAGAGCCACAGCAGGGACCTCACATCCTGATCAAAGCTTTTGTGCCTCTTCCCACCTGGATTTCGGTGCTGCAGCAGCTTTCTGAGCAGGGCTCGTTGTGGGTTTTCCTCTCTGACTTTTCCCATCTTCATTTCTTGTCTGCTGGCTCTTCCATCCTGTGCTTGAAGCATCACAGACCACTGAGCACATCATGCTCCATGGGAACCTCCTGGTGAGGATGTGCAGGGAAGCAAAACAGAAACAGGTGGCTCCTGTGAGCAGCACCTCAACCCTTCCCTGTAATCCCACGGAGAGGAGCTCCCAGAGCTGCAGGGCAGTCAAGGAAGGTGCAGTCAAGGGAGACTCTAAAATTCTGCATCTTCCAGGTCTCAGGATAAGGTGGCAGATTTGCCCAGAGCAGCTGGGGCTGCCCCTGGATCCCTGGCAGTGCCCAAGGCCAGGTTGGATGGGGCTGGGAGCAGCCTGGGACAGTGGAAGGTGTCCCTGCCATGGCAGGGGTGGCACTGGATGAGCTGTAAGGTCCCTCCCAACCCAAACCATTCCATGAATCTCTCATAGGTTGGATCACAGAGCACTCAGATACAGGGCAGAGGCTCTGGAAGGACTCAAAGTGGTGCTGAGTCCCCCAGAGTTTGGCCTTCCTACTGAAGTTGATGCATGTTGTTCATTTCCTCACACTCCTACTGCAGAAAAGCTGGGTTTAAAAAATAAGGAGGGGAAAAGTTTCCTATCTGCTTTAAATTAAAATAAATCCAGAGCAGAGAAGGCCTTTTGTAAGGTCTGCTGAGTTAATGGATTCATAATGACTTTTAAAGCTTCACTTGGGTAAGAAATACTGTTCATTTCATAATTGCATATAAATATACTTTCTCATAATCCAGGACAGCATAGCAAAAGGAAATCTACTGGCTTAATTATAAATCTTTTTATTAGCTGGAACCCCACTGGAATAAAAAAAAAGCACCACATATTGTTTTTATCTAGGAGGAAAAGCATGGGGAAAGGAGGGAGGGGGATGTCTTGGGAGCGAGTTCTGAGGAATTAAACAGGAAAGAAAGCAGCTGTGAGTGCTGGGGCTGGGGGCAGCAATGCAGGGACCGAGGGCTCCTGTGAGCACTTTTCCCATCGATCCAGGCAGGGACCATTCCCAGCCTGGCTTCCCCGGCAGCCAGCACAGCAGATCAATCCTCCAGGCAGTCAGTGCCTTTTCCAACGTGGATTTTTTTATTTCTTTGACCCACCGTGACCCCAGCTGAAGCAGATTTGTTTCTCCTTAGCTCCTGTCCACCTTGCTGGCACGGGCAGATTTCTCTTTTGGAGCTGGAGCAGGAAGCCGAGGTGGAGGGAGGGATCGGGGACCTGCTGGTGCTTTGTGCACCTGGGGATGCAGAGACACCTCCAGGGATGTGCCCTGGCTGGGAGGTGCCACGTGTGCCTGTGTGGGTGCCCCGGAGAGGGGGGGATGCTGGGGATGGCTGGCACTGGCTTTTCTCTGGGATGCTGGGGATGGCTGGCACTGGTTTTTCTCTGGGATGCTGGGGATGGATGACACTGGTTTTTCTCTGGGATGCTGGGGATGGATGACACTGGTTTTTCTCTGGGATGCTGGGGATGCATGGCACTGGTTTTTCTCTGGGATGCTGGGGATGGATGGCACTGGTTTTTCTCTGGGATGTTGGGGATGGATGGCACTGGTTTTTCTCTGGGATGCTGGGGATGGATGGCACTGGCTTTTCTCTGGGATGCTGGGGATGGATGGCACTGGCTTTTCTCTGGGATGTTGGGGATGGCTGGCACTGGCTTTTCTCTGGGATGCTGGGGATGGCTGTCACTGGCTTTTCCTGGGGATGCTGGGGATGGCTGGCACTGGCTTTTCCCAGGGAAGCAGCAGGGCTGAGCGCAGTTCTTTGGGCATTTACTGGAGCAGAGCTCTCGGATGGCTCGCAGCTCCTCCCTGGGAACTGGGGTGGGAGCTGAAGGGCCGGGCTCTTGTGCCCAGCCCATCCATCACTCCCTGCTCCCCTTCCGGGAACGCGGCACCCAAGTGCTGCTTTTAAAAACAAAAAGGAAACTAATTAAGCGCTTAAAGGTTGAACAGCCCATTTGCACCTGATGGAGACAAATGAGACTGCCTCGTGCTCAGGAAAGCTGGCACTGCTCCCCTGCTCCCAGGTGGCTGGTTTTGCAGTTCTGGGCTGCTGCAAGCCTGGCACTGCCAGGCACCCGCTGCCTCCTCTGCCTGCAGAGCCGGGGTGGCTGTGCCGGCCCTGGTACCCACCTGCTCAGGGAATGTGGGGGGAGAGGTCCCTGGGTATCACAAGTCTGGTGAGGGAGCTCGGAACGGGGCTCAGCCTGGAGAAAAGGAGGCTCAGGGGGGCTCTTCTCATTCTCCATAGCTCCCTGGCAGGAGGGGACAGCCAGGTGAGGGTCATGCTCTGCTCTGAACTGATGAGAGGATGAGAGGACATCATTTTGAAGTGCAGCAGGGCAGGTGTAGGTTGGACACCAAGAGGAATTTCTTTGGAGAAAGGGTGACCAGACACTGGGATGGGCTGCCCAGAGAGGTGGGGAAGTCCCTGTCCCTGGAGGTGCTTGAGCAAAGACTGGACAAGGCGCTTGGTGCCCTGGTCTGGCTGACGTGGTGGTGGCTCACAGACTCTGATCTCAAAGGTCTTTTCCAACCTCAGTGATTCTGTGGTCTCTGTAAATCCTCCTCGCTGTGCCCTGACGCCCCACTGCGACCCCTTTAATCCTCAGAGCCAAAGCCAAGCCCAAGAGCCTCCTGCTGCTACTCCTGGTCTTGCTCCCCTCCTGAGTTTGGGTGCTGGTGTCCTCTGAGTTGTGTCTGGGGTGAAATACAGCTGCTAAGTGGGAAATCTGAGGGGCTGCAAGCAACTTCAGCTGAAAGAATATGTCATATTCTCTATCTCTCTGGATACAGCCCAGTTCTTTGAGAGAATTTAAAGTACCAGCATGGCTGGGCAAATAATTTCCCTGTTTATTTTGCCTTGTGTGTTGAGAAATCTGATGTTAATTTGTTCTTTTTTAGAGGAACCCAAGAATGTTTTATCCAAGCTAAATTCTCAGCAGTTTTGGCCAGATCTTCCCTGGGTCTTGTATGTAGTGATGGAGGTGGGAGGGAAAGAGAAAGCCAGAACCAAACCAGAGAATTGAAGAAAAGCAAAGCAGAGCAGGACAGTAATATGCTTTTGGATTCCTTTTTCATGTTCTGAAAAGGAAATAGGGAGGAAAAAAAAATAATCTCTTCCCCCACCCTTCCCTCCAGACCATGGAATTAAATCTATAACCATTAGAGAAACATTTTGACCCAGACATCTTTTTTCTCTCTGCTCCTTCTCCGCATTCAAAAGCCTCCAAAGTGTCAGCATGTTTCCATGCAGGCGAGATGTGCATTGCATCTAAACAACATCATGTCAGTGTGGTGGAGAAAATTCCCACTGAGGGCCCTGCAGGTCAAAGCAAGCTAATGTATGATGCCCTCCCTTGCACCACTGAGCGTGAGTTGTGCTGATAAGACTCCGCTCTCTGTGTCTATTAAATCTTCTCTCCTGTATAAGCAATGCAGGCACAGAGTAATTTACTTATTTTTCTGGTCTTCCTCCCCCTGTAAATTGTCATCCTCGAGCAGGGGGGACCTGCTCAGCCAGGGGATCTGGTGGTAGCCATCCTAGCTGGTTTTATTTTATTTTTATTCTGTTTTTTCCCACTCTGTGACACTGGTAAGTTGTGTCTGGTTGCTTTATGTGCTGCTGTGACTTAGCTCGAGGGCCTGTCCTCACCTAGCCTGGGTGATTCCTCCCTCCCTGCTGTCATGGGTGTGAGGTGGGAAGTGGCTTTGGGAAGTGGCTCTGGGAAGCAGCTGATATTTCAGCACTGTCTGAAGCTTTTGATGTGCAGGATTTTTTTGGAAGGGAGCTGATTGGCTGGAATTGTTCCCCTTGACCTCCACCCTCTCCATTTTGGCTTGTCCTGAACTGCCAGGGCCCTGTGTCTCTCTTTCTCACATTGCTGCTGCTCAGTGCAGGCATTTTGGTGCCCTTTCCCTATTTTCTGAGTCTTTTTTTGTCCCAGCTTGGGGGTACCTGGGCTAATGAGGAATGTCCCCTCGGTGGGTGGCAGTGGAATGCTTCCAGCCCAGCCGTGTCACAGGGCCAGCTCATTAACCACGGCTGCACCAGCAAGGAGGGACACAGGTCAAGCTGTGAAAGCTGCTCAAGTGGGGCTTTTTAGGGAACTGCTGGAGCCTCTTAGAGGAGAGGCCTTGGGGACTCATTATGTGCTGCCAGCGGTGCAGGAGTGAGTTGGCTGCAGATCTGTTGTTCCGTGTAAACAGGTACACATGGCAGGCATGGAGGGTCTCCTGTGCCTGCTGCAGGAGCAGAAGGATTGGTGGTCACAGGGAACTTGCAGGGTTTTGGGCAGGAAAGGTTAAAAGCAGGAAAAAAAGGAGATTCTTCTGTATTGAGGACCTGCTGTTCCCTGGGCAAAGAGGGCGATGGCTGTGCAGGTGAGGGGCTCTGAGTGCTCACACTGTGGGGATAAGGACGTGTCCTTAGGAGTGATGGAGGGAGCTTGTGCCATGGAGAAAGAGCAAGAGAAACAAGGGAAGACAGCCAGATAGACACCTTTAATCTTTTATATTAACTGAGTCTTTTTGCCTGTGGATTTGGGGAAGGCAGCTGGCTCCTTTAGAGCCAGGCTGGCAAATGAAAAAAGGGATGACAGGAGATCTCTGATGCTGAGAGTGGATAATGCTTGCAGGGGACAGCACTGGGGAGGGGATGAGCAGTGAGGGGGGTGGGAGAATCACCAACATCTGCTCTCACACTCAGTCTTCACACTGATCCCTCCTCGAATCTGCCAATCTGCTCCCCTAATCCCTAAATCCCAGCGATCTGTGCAGCCCCCGCCCGGACATCCATCCCCGCAATCTGCCCGTGCTGAGGGAGCAGCTGCCAGGCAGGAGGAACCCAAATGAGACACTGCCCTTGCTGTCAGACGCTGCTGACTTTCCCCACCTGGCTGAGAGAGGCAGAGGCAGGAATTAATCAAACAAGCAGCAGCAGCTGTGAGGAACAGCTCCCAGTGGGTCCTGAGGCAGCGGGTTCAGCTGGGTTTGGGTAGGGAGCAGAGAGCCCACGTGTGAAAAACACCTTCACTCAACAGTGAAAATTTAAAGTTTAATAAAAAACAATGGGACACAAGGACCACAGAGCAAAGGTTATTAGGGTGCATCTTGATACTCAGACCACCCTGTTATCTTTGGGGACACCCCTTAAATGCCTTTTCATTACATCAGCCTGTTGCATATTCATAGACCCTTCTGCATAGTAAACTTTTCCCCAAACTAGTTTCCATGTTCCAAGAACTGTTTAGCATGGCTCCTCCTCAGTTCCAGCCT
>JAYDZK010001168.1:0-19446 GCA_034509185.1 Euphonia xanthogaster
TCCCACCCCTGCCATGGGCAGGGACACCTTCCCTACCCCAGGCTGCTCCAAACTTGCTCCTGGCCTTGAACCCTCCCAGGGATGGGCCAGCTGCTATCAACAGCAGTTCCTCTCCCTCCTTCATATCCCTTCCTCCCTGCTCACTTCACCTGAGCAATTCCAGAGAATCAGAGGGAATTGTGTGCTCTCCCATTTGAATTACAGCAAAGAATATTTAGGAGAATCTCCTCTTGACCCTAAAAGAAATCCCTTAAAGGTGCAGATGTTGCTGTGCTTTACTCAGACTCCAAGAACTTCAGGAGAGCCATTTACTTGTCTCCAGCACACTGTGTTTTTAGCCTACTTTCCTCAGGAAATGGGGCTCACTCCTGTGATTGTGCTGTTTATATATCTAGATGCCATCACTCCCACACTAATAACTTCTGAGGGTGTTGGCCAATTCCAACCAAATCTGACAGAGCGGCAGAGTTTTCAAAAATACTGAATTCTTACAAATTTAATGAAAGCCGTGGGTGGGCACATATTTTTTTTTATTTTTTTTTTCCCCCACCAAGGGAAAGGCTGCAGAGTGAACTCAGACAGAAGAGAATACACACACACATGCACAGCCACACCAGCTGCTGGGAAACTGGAGTTTGTGTTGGCATTGGAGGGGGGATATTCCACCCCTGAGCCCCAAAACCTCAGGGATGAGCACCAGGATTCTCCCCCATCTCTGTTCTGTGGCATTTGGATGATGCAGTTTGGTGTGGGCACTGCAGGGGAGGGTTCCTTCATTAGGAAGCTTTAAAATTAAGTCGGACTAAGATTAATAAGCAAGCTTTTCCAGCTGGATCTCAGTCTGTAAAACCTTGCTCTGCTCTGGTTCTGCAGGCTCAGGGACTCTGCCAAAAGCCTCACGAGGGGGGAGAGCTCGAGCTGAGGGATTGGAGGTTTCAGACAAAGCGGTTTAAGGTAAAAGAGCAGAGATTTACATGGGATATTGGGAAGGAATCATTCCCTGGACCCACCTAATCCCATCCAGCTCCACTCTCCATCCTCCACCCTCCACTCCCCAGGCTGCCTGTTGCTCTCCAGCAGAGCCCTGGACAGCAGGGCAGGGAGCTGTTCACAACTGGCATTCCTGACTCGATTTTTTCCCCTTCTCCCCCATAATTAGAGGTGGAATATGACATGTCAAGAGCTCATTAAGCATCTCTTCCAATCCCACTCTGATGGAGTTCCAAGATCATCACCACTGGGGGATTGAGGATGCTCAGGTTCTCAGACCCAGCATCCCATGACAGTCTAGAGCTCCACATTTCCAGGATCCTTCCCACAGCTCCCTGGAGCTCCACATTTCCAGGATTGCAGCCTTTCGAGGCATTCCCATCCATCCCCAGACCACAGGAAAAGATCTGGCCTTCCCACTGCTCTGCAGTCTGCTTCCTACCTGCCATTCTAGTGGGATTTTTCATTTTTTTTCCCCAACCATCAGCTCAAAAACATCATCAAGCCCAAATGTGCTCCCAAAGCAGGCCCAGGAGGCTCATTCATATTGCAGATAAGCCCTTGGCAGACGTGCTGATAAAGATTTCGAGTGTGACTCTGCATACAAATATTCCAGACCCAGCAATTAATCCAGCACAGGAGGCTGAGGAGGTACCTGGGTTTTTCCCCTAACCCCGGCCCTTTTTCCCAGCCTGGCTGCTAAATATAGCCCTTGCTCAGAAAACAGAAAGGAATGACATGCTCTAATAAACCACCCCAAAACGTGATACAAAGAGCCCTGAATTCTCCAGAGGAGCTTTTCCTCCTCGCCTCTCCGCTGGTCTGGGAGCTCCCTGCAAGGCACAGAGCTCCAGGTGCCTTTTGGGAGCCAGCTGCAGGGTGCTTGAGCTGGCCCTGCTTTGAGCTGGGATCTTATTTACACTTAAATTAGACATGGCTTGTTTTCCCCTTCCCTCCTGCTGGTTTTCAGCAGATCCCAGCTCTGGATCTCTGAGCAGTTCCACGAGGGCTGCCCAGGGAGAAGGGGCATTGTAGGGCACCCAGATCTGCTGTTTTCCAGCAGAGCCTCCCCAGGGCTGAAGCCACATATTTGACTGGTTTTCCACTCAAAAAAACTCTTTTGGGAACGGAAATAGCTGGGAATGCTCCCAGCACAGGCCAGCCCTGGGATGGTTCCTCTTGGCTGTGAGTCAGGCAGAGGATTTGGGCGATCTCAGGAGCTCTTCTGCTTATCCAAGAGGAGCGGAAAAAATGGGATAAAAAACCCATCACCCCCAAAGTGACAGCGTTCAGCCTGCAACAGCCACCAAGGTGCCACCACCCCCTGCTCAGGCTGCCCTGCGTGGCCTCCCTGCCTCACCTGGGGAGGCCGTGCATCCCCAGCCCACTGGGAATTACCAGAGGGACACCTGGGCTTGGATTCACCGTGCTCTGAACAGCACCCCAAGGCTTGGGCAACCCCAGGGCTGCCGTGACACCCGCATAACACCGACCCGCCACGAGTGCTTTCCTCCAGCAGCACCCCTCCTACAACCAAACCTCCCAGCCCATTTATCCCCAGTCCCCAGGGCAGGATCCCAGCTCAGACACCCCGGGATGGGCAGGAACCCCCTTACCTGGACGCCGCGATCTCCGCTTTCTGCTTGGCGATGGTGGCCGCCCTCTCGGCCGCCTCCACCGCCCGATCCACCTTCTCCCGGATCTTGCTGGCGCGCAGCGGGATCAGGTTCTTCCTCTTGCCGCTGACCAGGATGTTCTGCTTGTACTTGCCCTCCTCCTTGGTGCCGTCGGGGAAGGTCATGCAGCCGTAGCCGTGGCGCTTGTTGTTGGCCCACTCGCCCTCGTACTTGAGCCCGTCCGAGCGCTGGCTCACGCCCGAGCCCGAGCGCTTGTCGTTCTTCCACTCGCCCACGTAGATCTCGGTGGTGGTGGCGTCGATGTCGTCCTCGATGACCGAGAGCTCGGCCTCGCCCTCGCCCAGGCTGATGGTGGAGTTGATGTCGCTGGCGGTGGAGCTGACCGTGCTCATGCCGGCCTCGCTGCGGAACGAGCTCTGCTTGCTCCGCTGGCTGGCCAAGGAGCTCTTGGACTCGGACTTGCGGAGCTTGAGCCCGCTCAGCAGCGAGCGCCGGAAGATTCCCTTCTTCTTGCTCTTGAGGATCTCGGCGTCGCTGTGGGCCATGAGGACGAAGCCGCCGCGGGACACGGCGGGGCTGCCGGCCACGGCGGGCGAGGCGTCGGGGTGCAGCGCCGTGCCGTTGGTGTGCTCGCTGCGCAGGGAGTTGATGGACGTCCTCAGGGGTGACCTGATGACCGCAGCCATGCCGTAGGGAACGCTCTGCCGGACGCCGTAACCCTGGCGCATCCCCCCGACCCACTGGCCCTGGTATGTGCCTGCGGAGGGGAGACAAAAGGAAAAGGAAGGGGGGGGTCATGGCATCGAGCTCCTCTGGGAGATCTTTGAAGCTCTGGGTTGCCAGTCCCGTCTCCAGGAAGAGGATGGCAATGTCAGGTTGTGGAGGGGAAATGGATTGGATTCGTGGAATTCACAGGATCACCGGGTTGGAAGAGACCTCAGAGATCATCGAGCCCAACTCGGCCCTGACACCTCAACTCAACCCTGGCACCCAGAGCCACGTCCAGGCTTTGTTAAACACACCCAGGGATGGGGACTCCACCACCTCCCCGGGCAGACCATTCCAGATTGCAGGCTTGCACTCCAGCTGCAGCATGGGGGTGTTAGAAACCAGCCAGGGCATCAAGGAGCTGCCCCTTGGATCAGTCCCTAACGTGAAAGGGAAGGGAGCAGGGCTGTGGAACGGGGGAATGGTTATCCAGGAGCACACGGTGCATGGATAATGTGTAACAATAAATTTATTTATACACACAGAACCTTCATCCGGTGTGCTGGGGAAGGCAGCAGCTCCACAGAAATAAAGGCCTCACGGGGAGAGATCCATTTGGATATTCCCCTTGGAATTGTGCCCCTGTTGGAGCTCCTACATTTGCGTGGGCACTTCCTGGAGTTTCTTAACTGGTTGTCAATGGCACAAAACACACACAGGGCTCCACCATAGCACTGGGAACAGGGGGCCAAGGAGCCCACCCAGCCCAGGGGGAACAGCTGGACCTCAGCACCCTCCCTGTGCACCAAAATGCGGGGTGGGTGGTAATCTGCTCAGGGTTCCTAATCCCATCCCCTCCTGGAACTCAGAGGTTGGCACAATTCCAGCTCTTATCCCAGCCCGTTGAAGTGCAGGGCTTGTTTTTATTCTTAGGTCGGTTTAATCTTCTCCAGAGCAGCTCGAGGTGCAGTGATGTGCTGTGAGCCCTGCTGGGGGAGATTGAGGAGCCCGAGGATGGCTCTGGGCTGGGCCCTGGAGCTGCTGGAATGCTGTGAGCAGCCCCAGCCCCGGGATGTGAAGAGCTGGGATGGGCACAGGCAGCACCTCACAGCAGTGGGACCTCCCTTTGTGCCAGCCCTGCTCCCCCTCGCCCGGGGATCTTTAAATAGACCTGCAGAAACAGCCAAGCCTGCGTGAATGGGGCCAGTCCTACCCCAGCACTCCCTGAGGAATTTCCCTGCCCAGCCCTGGGGCTCAGCAGGGCAGAAGGGATCTGGGCTGGAGCAGCTCATGCTGAGCACAGGAGCTGCTTCCTGAGAGTGTGAAACCAGCACCTGGCCACATTCTGGGGTGCATTTTGGGGTTCTTCAACTGTCTTTTAGCTGCCAGTGCTTTGAACAAATCCCCCAGGATCTGGGCATCCTTCCCTGCGCTCCACTGGCATTACATTATTGGGGTGGCAGCTTTGTGCACCTCAAAAAACCAGCTGGGCCCAAGCTGGGGACCCCACAGAGCCTGCCCTGGAGAGGGGAGGTGGGGAGGCAGGGGCAGGCAGGATTTACTGAGGGTTTATAGGATTAGCACCGGGATTAGGGCAGGCACTGGCAGGGCAGGGAGAGGAGGTGGTGACAGGGAGAAGGATGGGGGACAACCTGTGAGATGCAGCTCAGGGGACACAGCAGACATGTCCTGTGGGGGGGTTTGAGCAGCGAGCCTGCCTTGTCCCCTGTGGTGTCCCCAAGAATGGGGAACAGCCAGTGCCATGCATCCCCAGGCCTGGGATGGTGGCAGGAGAGAGCCTGCCAAGGTGTCCCTGCATTCCCTGGGCACCTGGCAGCACCTCTCTTCCCCTTCTGGCTCCATCCCAGAGTATCTCAGCAGGACAATGGAGCAGCTTGGGGAAAGATTCCCCCGCAGAGCCCCCGAATTCCCCTGCCAAGGAGCCCCCAGGGTGGCCTGGGATGTCCTCACACTGTGCTCCTGCTTCCCTGGAGATGGATTCCGTGGGTTTCAGGGAGAGATGCCAGTGTGGGCAGGGGCACAGGGAGAACAGTTCCTGCATGAGATCCACCAGATCCCACCTGCCCAAATCCTGATCTCCCTTTCCCTTGGCTGAATCCCTTCTCTCGGGCCCTGACCCCACACAGGTCCCTCAGCCTCCTCATCTCCTGGCAGACGTGCAGCTGAAATCCCTCCCTGGCTTCAGCTGGAGCAGCCTGAGGGATCCCAGCCCTGTGCTGTAGCCCGAGGGACTGGCAGGGAGCAGAACAAGGAGCTGTGGCCCGAGCACCTGGGGAGAATTGGTCCCAGCAGGTGACAGCTGCAGCTGTGCCTGTCCCCAGCCAGGCTGAGGTGCCCGGGATGCTGCCATCCCAGCCCTGCCTGGCCTTCCAGCCTGCCCCTGGAATGGCACAGCTGCCAGGAGCCGTCTTGGCATCTCCTTGGCAAGGTGGATTTTCCAGCCACTCCATCCTGCTTGTCCCCTCCCAGCACCATGCAGCAACTCCTCACCCCCAGCTCTGCTTTTATGGGTGCCATTCCATCCCTGCAGGAGGCAGCAGCAGGGATTCTCCCCAGGGATTGCCTCAGAGGCCACACTTGTGTCCCCAACAGCCACCAAGACATCTGGGCAGCTTCATGGCCACCAGCAGATCCAAGAGCTTCCTGTCAGGGAGCTGAGCCCTTCCTCAGCCAGCAGAGCTCCCTCCTTCCCTGACCTCATGATGACTCAAAGCCTGGATCGCCAGGATCTGGCCATGGATGGCGGGAGGCTCCGGAGCCCTGAGGATTGGAGGCATTGCAGGAACAGCGACTCCTTCCGTGCATTTCCCTTCCTCTGCCAAAGAGATTTCGGGGAATTTGCTGGGGAGGGGAGGAGTGATCTCCAGCTCTGGCTCATCCCTCTGGGATGCAGCACTCTGGGGATCCAGGACTGCTCCCTCTCCCTGACAAGCTCTTTCTCCTCCATGGCTGGGAAGGAACAACCAAGCCATGGTTTGCTGTCCCAAACAGGAATTTCCTGGACTTGGAATCCTCTTTCCTGCTTGTGGAGAGATGGTGAAACCCCACAGTGAAGCCCAGCCACTGGATAAAGGGGATGTGCAGCATTTATTCCAGTGCAATCCAGTTTTATAACAAATACACATCCCAAGGAGCTCCCCCAGGAATAGCTGGAGTTTGAACAGACAGCAGGAAGCCCAAAGGGAGGATGTGAGGCTGCTCAGGCTATGTGGGGTTTCCTCTGGCTTAAGGCAAGATCAAGCACTGGGACATAAACCTGCTCCATGACGTTGGAAGGAGAGGAAAGTGAGGATTTTTTGGGTTGGAATCACTGCATTTTCTTTCCCCCTCTGCCCATACCCAAGATTTGGCATTTTGTAGTCACTGAGCCCTCTGGCCCCACTCCAGGAACACCATTAAGGAGAAGCTTCACAGCTGCTCCCAGGCTTTTCCCAAACCCACAGGGCCAGCTCTGTGTCCTGCAGGATGAACCCTTTGGCAAACACATGGATAAAGCCCACGGCAGGTTTGCACAGACCTGCCCTCTTCCAGTTCCTCACATGGAGACATCCAGGCAGGAATGTGGGATGTTGTGAAGCACTTTGAGGGCAGCAGACACACTTGTGTCATTATCACAACCTGACCTCAGAATGAGACAAATATTTGGAAAAAATTCCTTCTCCATCCCTAACACTGAGTTAAAACCCAAGCACACCCACCACGCTGGGTCACTATTCCCAGGTTAGATAAAACCATCAGCAAAAGGGATGCAGCTTCCCAGCTTTGCCTGGAAAATGGGAGCAGGAGGCTCCAAAGGGCAGGAGCTCTGTCCCAGACTCGAGGCACAGCCAGATCCTCCTGGTGCAGTGCCTGTGCTGGGCACCAGCAGCATTCCCCAGCTCCCCAAAATCCCAGGCAGGAGGGGGAAGTGGTCCAAAGTGCCCCTCCACTTTTCCAAGCCAAAGTGATTAGGTTTTACAAATTGCTGATTTATCTCACAGAGGATCCTTCCTGGAGTGCTCAGCCCCCTCTTATCTCTGGCCTCTGCAGCATATTAATTAAAGATGTCCAATGGCAATAATTAGGCTGGGCTCTTGAATTCCACCCAGAGGAGGGAGTTTGACAGATATCCTCTTCCAGCTGCTCAAGATCACAGAGCCCAGGAGGATTCACACACAAATCATCCCAGGAGCACCCATCCCAAAAGGAAGAACTCTGGGAGCAAAGAGAGGGCTGGAGAGTGCTCCCCCAGCCTCAGCTCTGATGGTGTGACAGTGGGGACATCCTCGCTGGCCATGCCAGGGAATTGCTGGGAAAAATGTGCCCCCAGATGTTCTGCCTGGCTCTATGGGGACTCCTGAGCACAGGAGCAGAGAATCCCAAAATGGTTTGGGTGGGAAGGGATCCTAAAATCCACGTTGTTCCCACTCCCTGCCATGGCAGGGACAGCTTCTGTCCCAGAGTGTTCCAAACCCCATCCAGCCTGGCCTGGGGCACTGCCAGGGATCCAGGGGCAGCCCCAGCTGCTCTGGGCACCTGTGCCAGGGCCTGCCCACCCCGCCAGGGATGAATTTCTTCCTGATATGCAACGGAAATCTCTTTTCTTTCAGTCTAAATCCGTTCCCTCTTGTTCTGTAGCTTCATGTCCCTGTAAAAAATCCCTTTCCTGCTTTTTTATAAATCCCTAAGGATGCTGGGGAGCGTGGTCCCCCCAGCCCAGCAGCTCTGGGTGGGTGTCACTGCCTGGGCTGGGCTGGGCTGGGCTCCCCTGCCAGAACAGAGGAAATTCAGCCTTCCCCAAAGTCCAAATCTTGTTGATTTTGTTGTGGTTTAGAAAGAAACAACAAACAGAGAGTCCCAGGAAAATGAACAGAGCAGGACTGGAGGAATGGGCCCGTGGAAAAAGAGTTTTGCAGTTCAGTTGTTCAAAAATCCTCTTTGGATTTTTAAATCTGGTGGGGTGTGAGAGGGAAGGTGCAGGCAGAGAGATTCCGAGGTTCTTTGGGAATGCTGGAGCTTGGACTGGGATCATGGGAGGTTGATGCCAGCCCTGTGCACCCCTCCTGGTCCAGGTGAGGGTGGCTGGGGTGTCCCTGCCCCTCGGGCCCCCCTGGATCCCCAGATCCCCTCCCTCACCCTGGCACTGCTCCAGCTCAGCTTTTCCCCACAGCAAAACAGGAGGAATGTGAAATCAAAGCACTTACAGGGCAGATTTTCTGTTACATTTAAGCCCCCTTAAATTAAATCCTGAGCTCTACACCCCCCAACAAGAAACATTCTGAGTTAAGCAGGCAGGACCCAAACTGCTTAATCACCCTGATATTTGCTTTCACATGCAGGATCTGCCGTGCCAGACGCGGGAATGGCAGCACATACCACCCCAAACCAGTCAATAACACTGCTCCCATAATGGGCTCTGGGATTAGTTAGCAACAAGTTAAGTCCTTGCATTCTGCAGTAGTCAGAGGGACTGAGAAACACTCCCTGGGAGCCATAGGAGTGCATTTAATTAGCTCCTGATTCAGGGCGCTGGGGGTTTTTTTTCTCTTCTCTCTCTTTTTTTTTCTTTTTTTTTTTGAAATCATTAAATAAAGTGTCACCCCAAGCCAGTGCTGTAAACTCTATTTTGATTGTGGCTGCAATAACCCCTTTGGGTGTCATTCAGATTGTGCTAAACAGTTTCTGCAGAGTGCTGGTTTCTCTCAAAATAAACCCCAGTCCGGCTTTGACAAGCTCTAATGAAAAACAAATTGTTATATTACTTAGAAAAATAATTTGAAGGAAGTCTGAATTAGTTGTAAAGGTGGAAAAGGTTCAGCTACTTGAAAATAGAAATTTGGAAGATATTTATTTTACCCATTAAGCCAGTGGCCTTGAAATACAGCCTTGTTTGTTCCAGAATGCCCCTAACGAGGGCCATGAATCCCGCTGTTCATCAGTACTGGAACTTGATTAATTGGAGAGGGGAGCAGCAGTGACTCCAGCAGCCTGGAGCTGGGCTCCTCCACCATCCCTCATCCTGCTGGCACCACGGGGGGGGTTGGAGGGCATCCCACAGCCCTGGGTTTGGGCTTTGGAGAGTTGGGAATGGCCGTGGCGCCTGGGGCTCCGTGCCTGGGCGGGTGCTGGGCTCCCAAGGGCTTGGTTTCCCAGGGAGCAGGGCTTGCAGTGGCTCTGCTTGCCCTGTCCCTGCCAGCTCACCTCTGCTGCTGCTCCTGGCTCTGCTGTTGAGCCTGAGAGGGAGTTTGGGTGCCCAGCCAGGGAATCAGACTTGCACAGGAGGCCCCCGGGCTGGAAAAACGCAGCAGGAAGGTCGAGGGTGGTTTTCACTCTTGGGTTTGGGGCCAGCAGGAGCTGCAGTGCCTTTGGCCATCCAGGAGCACAGCAGGGATGAGTTCCAGCAGAGCTCCAGAATTCTGGGAGCTGCCAGGCTGGCCCAGCACTGGGGGTGCAGTTTGGTGTCACCTCTGTGCCACTCCTTGGGAATATTGCTGAGCACTGACTCCAGAATCACCAGCTGGATCCCCAAATTGCAAGATTTGCTGAAATGGGCTGGAAACTCACCCAGTCCTGGTGTTTTGGCCACGTTGCAGCTGTCCAGGGCTCTCGGGTGCCTCTCTCTGTGCTGCTCCCTGGCTGCTCTTCCCACTCCAGGAGCAGCTCCCAGGGCTCGTGGAATGGCGTGGCTGACAGGGAGGCTTCACCTCCTGGGCCCTGGGGCAGCTCTGGCTGCTTGGGTTTTCTCCCTGTTTGGATTTTGCACCTGATTCTCAGAATCCCTCCGTGCTCCAGAACCTTTTGTCCTGCAGCAGAATTTCCAGGTGCTGGGGCAGGATGGGGGAAATGGATGCTGAGGATGCTGAAATGAGCCAAGCTGGAGCTTCCAACATCTGCATCTCCCAGATGGGATTCGGGATTCAGCTCCAGGCTGGGAGATAAAGGATGTGTTGCACATGTGAGTGAGGGCATAAAACATTTCTGTCTGATGAGAGCCAGAGCAGCTGCAAACCAGAGATGTTCCTGGTGTCCATGCCTTGATCTTCACCATGTTCTGGCACCTCATTTCCAGGGATAATTATTTATTTAGGTTTAGGTGTAGCTGCTAAAGCTGAGTGAAACCATCACAACCCATTCCTGCCCACTGAAATGTGTCAAATATCTTCAAATATCTGTGAATTCCTCCAGTTTCGGTGCAATGGTTTGAAGAGATGGGGAAGGTCTTCCAAGTTTAATCCCGTTTTCCGTCCCTTAGTCCTTATCTGAACTGGTCCCCTTGCACTTTCCCAGCTCTTGGCTCCCACCAAGCCTTTGCTGTTCGGCAGGGGGACATGTTGGGATTTGGGATTTGGGATTTGGGATCTCTCCTCCCACCAGCAAGATGACAGGGCCTTTAAATAATGTTTTCTATTCCATTTCAAAAAAAAAATAAAAAGAAGATGAAATCAGAACAGCCTAACTGGAAACAGATGGCAGATGAGAAACTTCTTTTAAAGAGGATTTTTAATACATTTATTATGAAGAAAATCATTTATTGGTGGCAGAGATGGATGTGTGAAAACAGAATGTGCCCATTCCAGGCGTGGAAGGGGCTGGAGTGGGATGGTGCCTTTGGTGTGGTGTTCTTGGAGCGAGGGGAGGATTTTGCTGCTGGTAAAGTGACTTTCCTGGCTGGAAGGAGGCTGCTTCCCATCCCTGCTCCTTCAGCTTCCCTCTGGGATCACTGGCTGTCAGAGCAGTTTCGATTATGCTCTTCCTGTGGGTTCCTGGCACGGTTTCCCTGCAGTGGTTTGGGTTGGAAGGGACTTTAAAGCCCATCCAGTTCCAACCCCACCACCTTCCACTGTCCCAGGCTGCTCCAAACCTGGTCTTGGACACTTCCAGGGATGGAGCAGCCACAGCTTCCCTGTGCCCTGTCCTCCCAAAGGGTCAGCTTAGGGTTTTTAAAGAGCAGTGTGCATATTCCAGTCAGACCTGTCCTGTCAGGTTAGAGCAGGGTGTGCTTCTGTGGGTGAAACCAGGCACAGCCCCCCTCACACAACGACTGGCCAGCTTTAATTAAAGCCATTTAAACCAATCCCACATCATTCCAGAGGCATGGAGCTCGGTGCCTGGCCTGCTCAGGGGTGCAGGTGAAGGTGGATTTTCCCTTTTCCTGCTTTGATGAGCAGAGCTCCTTGGCTTGTCGTGGGTTTAATGTTGCTGTGAAACACCACTGCCCCCAGAGAGGTTTGGTTTTCCTTGGGCAGTGTTGGGATGAGGCTGCAGCCCCAGAGAGGTTTGATTTTGCCTTGGTACAGTTGGGATGAGGCTGCAGCCCCAGAGAGGTTTGATTTTCCTTGGGCAGTGTTGGGATGAGGCTGCAGCCCCAGAGAGGTTTGATTTTGCTTGGGCAGAGTTGGGATGAGGCTGCAGCCCCAGAGAGGTTTGATCTTGCTTGGGCAGTGTTGGGATGAGGCTGCAGCCCCAGAGAGGTTTGATTTTGCCTTGGCAGTGCTGGGATGAGGCTGCAGCCCCAGAGAGGTTTGGTTTTGCCTTGGCAGTGTTGGGATGAGGCTGCAGCCCCAGAGAGGTTTGATTTTCCTTGGGCAGCACTGGGATGAGGCTGCAGCCCCAGAGAGGTTTGGTTTTGCTTGGGCAGTGTTGGGATGAGGCTGCAGCCCCAGAGAGGTTTGGTTTTGCCTTGGCAGTGCTGGGATGAGGCTGCAGCCCTGGGATGCTCCAGCCCACACTCAGTTTACACAGCTGCACCATCCCCTTCCCCAGCTCCAGCAGGGCTCTTATCTCCGTGCTGATGCAACAGCCAGAAATGGCAGGAAAGCTGTGTCACTCATGGCTTTCATCTTCCTATAAAAACTGGGATCTTGGGAGCTGTGGCTCAGAGAGGAGTGCAGGATCCTCTCGGAGCAGCTGGGGTGGGGTTGGTGCTGCCCTGGGTGTGGGATGGAGATGCTGGGGTGTGGGCAGTTGTGGTCCTTCCCTGGAGAATTGTTTGCAAACCCCAACCTCACTTTCCCTTTTGTTGGGAACGACATTTCCCAGCAGGTTGTGGCCTCTCATCCCTGGAAGTGTCCAAGGCCAGGCTGGACAGGGCTTGGAGCAGCCTGGGCTAGTGGAAGGAGTCCCTGGCCATGGAAAGGGGCTGGAAGTGATCTTTGAGGTTCCTTCCAACCCAAACCAATTCCATGGTTTTGATTGATCCGTGGGAAAGATTCCATGATTTATGCTGACATTGTGCAGAGCATCCTGGATTTCTGCTGCTGCTCTAAACCCTGAGCTGAGCCCCAAAAAACCTCGATCCAGGCAGGTGTTTGCAGCACGAGGTCTCACCTCTCCTGCTTTCCTCTTGGATTTTAATTCCATCTCTGCCAGGAGCTGCTTTGTCCACGTTCCTGAGTAACTTTTTCCACACATGAAACTCCCTCTGGGGCCGGGCTAAGCTCTGCAGGAACCACGTGGGTTTGGTCTGGGCTTGGTGTCCACACGTGGAGCTCTTCAGGGACAGCAGTGGCACTTGAAATTTACACCCTGCTCCAGTCAGGAAAACTTGGAAGCAGGGAGAAATCCCAGATCAGGCCAGTTTTGGAAAGGCTGAGGAAATCTGGGAGAAAAATGCACAGGAAGAGCAGTTTGGGAATGTTTTGTTCCAAGTTTTGGCCAGTGTGGTGTGGCAGTGATGGTTGGGATGGCTCATGGATGGATTCCCTGCACTTTGTGAGCAAACAAGCAGAAAGGGACAGGTATTCAGTAGAATCCTGGAATGGTTTGGGTTGGAAAGGACCTTAAAGCTCATTTTGGACAGGGACACCTCCCGCTGGACCAGGCTCTACATCAGTGTCACCCTCAGAGAAGCTGCCAGCTCCTCTGAGATGCCAAAATCCAGGAGCAGTAGAAAACTCAGGATGCTTCAGTCAAGAGAAATTTCAAAATTTCCTCTGGAAAACCAAATCAGATGGCATTGATTGTTTGGATGGGGTTGGGAATGGCAGGAGTGGGGAGTGGGAGAGACAGGGATCGTGTTTCTGGCATCATTAATGTCATTTATTCCATAGCCAGCCCTTGAAAAGCAGTTGTAATCCCCACACAAATCCCTCTGAGGCAAATCTGCCAGTTCTCCTCATCCAACACGGATCATCCCTGCAGCCAGAAACCTCAGAGGGAGCAGAGCCAAGGGAAGAGGGTCAGGGGGGCACCCTGGAACCCGGTGCACCCGAAGCAGCTCCACCTCTGGGGTTCCAGGGGCAGAGGGATGGGGCTGGAGGGCCAGCATTGCAGGGACAGGGGGGTCCTGCAGATGGAGAGAGATCATTTTCCCGGGGTTATTTGGGAAAAAATGTGACCACAGATAAGAGCCCGAGCTTCCAAATGTTGTGTTCCTTCCCAATTCTCCTTCTCCACCCCCCCAGGCAGGAAGGGATCAGCTGGAAAGTCCTGGCTGGGCAGTCTCAGGTGCTGGTGGCCATCAGTGAGGGGGTCCTTGGAGCTGCAGAATCCCTGCTGGAGGGATTTCCTCTGGCCCCTGGAAGCAGGGAAAGGGAGATGTTTCCATGGAAATCTGTTCCTCAACTGTCTTGGCAGCCAAAGCTGGAAGGATTGGAGTCCTTTGCCCCCAGCCCCACGTTTGTGGTCAGGGTGAAGCCCCACCTGTGGTCGCCACAGGCAGCCCAGCAAGGCTGCAGTGAGTGGAAGCTCCAGGGGGAGTTGGAGGGAATGCATCCTCTTCCTCCTCGGAGTCAGGTTACAGCGACCTCGGAACATCTGCAGCCGGCCCGGGGCTCCCAGGGGTTCTGCTGCAGGCAAGGTTCATCTGCCTTTGTTCACTTCCTGGCCTTTCCCCTTCCCCCTCGCCTCCCCTGGATTCAGGGCTGCTCTCAGTGTTCCTGGCCATCTCCTGGGTGCCTGGGTGAATCACCCCATGGAATTTTAGTGGTGTCTTTCCATGGGCAAGCACAGATCCAGAGCTCCATGGCCATTTGCTGTGCTCCTGGGAGGAGTCACTCCTGTTTTTCCAAAAAGCCTAAATTCCCTCTAAGCTACTGCTCCCAACATCCTGAAAGGCTGAATTTAGGGGGGAAAAATGCATCCCTTAATATTCCCTAGATCCTAGGAATGCCTTTGGTGATGTGATGCTACTTTGCTTTGGGATTCCTCCGCCTGGTCTCCAGGTTGTCCTGGCAGGGTTTAATTGAAACAAGGGTGTGAAGGTGGGTCCTGCTGCCTCCAGGAGCCACTGGGGCTTTTTGGGAATCCAGGGAAGGGAGGTGCCAGAGCCGTGGGGTGGCTGTGGTGGCTGGATTCATGGTGGTCCATGTTGAGAAGATGATGTTGAACTCCAGCATCTCCTGGAAGTGACCCCATCCTCCCCCTGGGAGCAGCACATCCCCATCCCACCCCATCCCACCCCAACCCTTGTGCTGTTGTGCACAGCTCAACGCCCAGAAGGAAAATGCAACTCCAGCTTTTGGTTTTTGTGCCTCTCAGGCCCAGACCTCAAGGTTTTAAAGACTTTCATATGTGCCTGACTTGATGTGCTCCGAGTATTCCCATTGAAGTGAACTAAGTGGATAAGACTTTGCAGGATTAAAGCCAAATGAGTCCTCACCCACCATGCTGGGAAGTCTTGTTGAAGTGGGTCATTGGAGGGAAAGGAGGAGGAGGCTCTTCCCAACTTGCCCCTTTCATTTTATGCTTTTATTTATTTAAAGGATTTTTTTTTTTTTTAATTCTTAGGCAGCTTGGGGGGAGAAAAGAAAATAAAAAGCCCCAGGCAGTGGTGTAACCACCACAGGCAGATGTTGTCATGACTACTAAACAAGAAACCTGATTTATAAAATGAGGAAAAACAGATGAATGTGAAATAAAAGAGAAAAAAAAAAAGAGAGAGGCGATCTTAAAATATTAACTCTGATGTAGAGAAAAATATAAACAGACAGGGTTAGGAAATTCCATAAGGAATATGACTTGTTTAATATTAATCATAAAGGAAAAGATTATGAGAGCTCCAAAGGGTGCCAAATGAAATACTCCACACGCAGCCACTGCTGTGATAAGAGTCCTTGTGTGGCTTCCAGGGCTGCCCTCAGCCACACTGTGGTGGAGATGTCCTGGCTGGAAGTTGTTCCAGGGATGTTCTTGTGGTTCTGCTGCTTCTGCTGGTGCTTCTCCTCCCTCACAGCAGTTTCTGAGTGCGAAGCTCCAGCCTGTGGCAGCCAACAACCCGTTCTTTCATTGCCAATTGTACTTTTATTGCCAATGTGGGCAAGCTGTGACTGTGTTTGGGGCCGTGGAGGGGTTTCTGTGACTGGGGTGGGTCAGGAGGGGTGTGCTGGGTGCCAGGCCAGGGCTTCACCCTGTCCCAAAGCTGAGGTGGCTGCAGGTGGGTGGCTCAGGTGGCCCTGCTCCCGTCTCTGGGTCACTCTGCTGCTCTTCTTGTCCCTCTCCTGCCATCCTGAGCTGTAAAGCCCGTGGTGATCCTGCACTGGAGGAGTGCCAGCGTCACAATTCCCTCAGCAGCGCTCCCAGACCATTCCCTGTCCAGGACAAGGCTGGAACCAGCAGGGTCTGGAGGACCAGGAGACACCTCTGGGCAGGTTCCAAAGGCTCTCCCTGCACCCCTGCCAGTCCCCCTGTCTCTGGGGCTGTCCCCACGGGTGCTCCCTGGTGGCAGTGCCCGATGTGGCCCAGCTCTCCCAGCACAGGACGCCAGAAAGGAGCAGCTGTGACCACAGCTGGCAGGGCTGGAGGTACCTCCCTGGCTCCCCCTGGTAAATCCTGGCCAGAGCTGCCACTTGCTGCTCCATTTCCCTTCGCTCCGTGCTGCTCCCAGGCCCAGGTGGGGCAGGAATGCCTTGTGGCACAGCCTGTGCTCCAGCAGGGAATTCTGCAGCTCTGGCATTGCTGCTCCCAGCCCACGCTGGCCCCAGCCCTGCCTTTGGCTCCCAAACAGTTTGGTTTGCACAAACCTTCCTCACTGTCAGGAGGAATTCAGCTCCAAAGCCAGACAGAAACTCTCCATAACAAGTCCTGAAGGTCCAGGATGGAGATGCCCACCCAGCAGGACCTTCCAGGGCAGGTCCCCCCTGCAGAATCCATCCAGGACACCTGGGCAGATCCACTCTCACCTCTCCAGGTGCCTCTGCCTGCTCCTGATCCATGTCCTGACCTGGCACTGGCCATTGCCAAAGCTCTGAGCACTGTGGGGATGGTGCAGGAAAACGGGAACAGCCAAGATTTCTGCATCTTTTCCCAGCTCCCTGCATCTTTTCCCAGCTCCCTGCATCTTTCCCCAGCCCCTTGCATTTTTCCCGGCTCCCTGCATTTTTCCCCTCAATTCTTTGCATCTTTTCCCACCTCCCTGCATTTTTCCCCCCAGTTCTTTACATCTTTTCCCACCTCCCTGCATTTTTCCCCCCAGTTCTTTGCATCTTTCCCCAGCCCCTTGCATTTTTCCCATCTCCCTGCATTTTTTCTCTCAATTCTTTGCATCTTTTCCCAGCTCCCTGCATCTTTTCCCAGCTCCCTGCATTTTTTGCCCCCAGTTCTCTGCATCTTTTCCCAGCTCCCTGCCTCTTTTCCCAGCTCAGCAGCCCGGGAGCATTCAGATCCTTGCTCCTTCTGATCAATCCCTTTCCAGTGCTCCTCCAGCAGCACCAGGCAGTGCCTGGCACTGGTGTCTCATTCCCAGTCTCTGTCCCAGTGTCACTCTGGCACCTGGCTCCTTATCCACGCTGCTGGACGAGGCCGTTGCACTCACAGGATGAGGCAATGATGGATTTTTGCTCTTCCCCCTCTGTTGACAAACCCAGTTTGGGGGTGAACAATGAGTAACCCTTGAAAGCGAGCCCTGTGGCTGATGTGGATGCCCTTGGGTGTTGTGGGATGAGTCACTGTGGAGAGCAGGAACTTCCTCACACACAGGCAGCTGCACTTCATCCTCTGCTGCAGATCCCTTGGAGCTGGAAAGCCTCAAGCCCTGGGCAGCGTGGTTCCAGGGGAGCAGCTCTCCCTGGGAGCAGTCCAGCTGGCCCTGGGTGTTTGCAGGGCAGCGTTCCCCCTCTGGTGACAGCCCTGCCTGGGATATTTTCATTCCTCTTCCAGGGGTTCCTCTCATATGTAAGCCATCAGTGCAGCAGCCTCAGCAGGGATCTTGCAGCTGTGACCTTGCAAGTGGGTGGCATTTTCTGCTTCCTCCTCAGCATCCTCAGGGATCCACAGCTCATGTGATCCCGTCTGCCACGGGCCAAATCCGGGCTGGGAAAAGCAGGATGAGGCGACCAGGAAATACCCACTGCCCTCATCTCCTCGTGGCTGGGATCTTCAGAGCTCCCACCAGGAGCCAGGCTCCTCAGGCAGCCCTGAAATCCTCCTTTGCCATTAGTGCAGGCAGCAGGCTCAGAGATAAATGGCTCCAGGTTTATTAAATCCCATCCCTCTGGAGCACCTTGTCTTCCTCTGCCAAGCTAAAAGCAGGATTTGGGCTTCTTTTGCCTTCTCTTCCTATCTAGGGCTGAACAGACTCCATCAATCCCTGTGTTGGAGGTTTCTTTCAGATTCCTACAAGTAAATAAATCCAGATAAATAAAATAAAAGAGCATCCCCATCTCTCATGATCTTCCCTGCCTCCATCCCAGCATCATTTGGTCCCACGTGGAACCAGCTGCTCAGGGAAGGAGAAAGCTGAAAAAACTATTTTTTAAAAAATTATTTCATCATTTACACCTCACTCCCATTGTAATCGGAGTTATGAGTAAGGCTGAAAAGAAACTGCTGCAGATGGCAGCATAAAAATGTGATTTTTAACACATTTTGTGTTTTCTTAAGCATCTCTGGTTTTGCCCAGGGTACATTTCATTTGCTATTTATTTAGTCCCCACCTCTGAGAGCTCAGGGATTGCTAAGCTGCCATCTGGGGTGGAAGGAAAATGGGAAAATGCCTATTTTTCCTGCTTTTTCTTCTTTTCACCTCAGAAAATTTAACAAAATTCAATCAAATTTAAATGAGTCAGTGAGCTGCGTGGTGACAACCAGGAGTTGGGCTTAGAATCCCAGAATCCTGGAATGGTTTGGGCTGGAAGGGACCTCAGTGACCATTCCCAACCCCTGCCATGGGCAGGGACACCTCCCCTATCCCAGGCTGCTCCAAGCCCCTTCCAGCCTGGCCTTGGGCACTGCCAGGGATCCAGGGGCAGCCCCAGCTGCTCTGGGAAACCTGTGGCAGATCCTCACCAAGGAGCTCAGTGATCCTTGGGGGTGTCTCCCAGCTCAGGATATTCCTTGATTCCGTGTTTGTGGCAGTTTGAAGCCATTTCCCAGCAGAGTTGAGGGAAGGATTTGGGACAGAGCCTTGCTGCAGAGGCATGGTGGCTGTTCTGCCCTTCCTTCACATTTCTCCTCTTTTTTTTTACCATTCCCATAACATTTTTACATCCAGCCCTTCACTTTTTTTATCCTCCAGGCTTTTGCAGCCTGGCTTTATTAAAATCAAATGCTGCCCAGCCCCAAACACAGCACCAGGCTGGGTTTTCCTGGTGTTTTTCAGCCACAACTGTTTCCCATTTCTGCCGGGCTCTCAGGAGCCCACGGGCTCAGGGATCAGGGATCAGCTCCGTGTGTTTCCCCCCCAAACGTGCTCTTGGTTTGCTGGAAAAATCCAGGTCATCCCAGAGTTGGGAACTCTCCCAGCCTTGGCTTCCAGTGACACCGAGTAGCCAACCCAAGTTAAATATTTCACTGCAGATGTTGCTGAGAGCTTGAAGTTACCCAAAATTATGGATTTAACGAGGCAAGGAAAGGAGCTGCAGAAAGCTCCAAATCAGGGAAGCCACCAGTGCTCTCCAGCCTGGTGTCAGGCTGATCAGATGTGACATCCTTGACTTTTTCCTTGCATTTTCCCTGGGCCTGCGGATGTGGTCACGTCCTTTCCTTTTAGCTTGAAAAGGCAGAGATGGGTTTGGATCCGTGCTGGGCTTGAATCTGGAGAGCAGAGTCCCAATCCAGCTGTTGCAGATGTCTCCATTTGTGACTTGGTGAAACCAAAGCCTTGGATTTGAGCTCTTTTGGAAGGGGATTGTGACACAGATCCCTTTTCCCTGTGCCAGGGCTGTCTGAGATTGGC
>JAYDZK010001169.1:0-19371 GCA_034509185.1 Euphonia xanthogaster
GGGCGCAGGGGCCGCCATGGCCGCGCCTTGGCCAAGCCCCGTTCTCTGGGCGCTGTCTCCGGCCCTTGTGCGGCCCGCGGTGCAACGGAGACGCGACACGGTCAGGAGCCAGCCAGCGACGCGGCTCCATACAGAGGCAGCAGCCCCATAGCAAAATTCCCAGTGGATATTGCTGGCTGCTGGGTGAGATCCCAAATAAGGTACTTTGGTTTTCAAACCTGCTGATGACATGTCACAACAATGGCTCTGATTTAGGCAGCCAGTGGTACATGATACATGTGGATGAAAGCCAGGGAGGTTACATTTCCCTGCTGTTGAAGATGTATTGGAGTAAAGAGGAATGACGCCTCTCTTACAATGAGATGTATTTTCGGTTCCTTTCAAATACTTGGTTCTGTTTCCTGTCAGGGGAGATGAAAAGATTAGATAAACACTGTCTGTACAGAAATTTTAGATAGCTGTCATTCTATATAGGTTTTTCTAAGAAAGCAACCCATGCTAGGGAATGCAGGTATTTTGGCTTGGCATATAAGTGACCTTTGTTCTACCCCATTAACCACACCAGTGTCCTAAGACCTTGTTTTAAAAATAGTTTTAAAAATAGTTCAAGAATACAGTTGTTTTGAGTTTTTAGTTAAAAAGAAGAGGCTCATTTCAGCAAAATTCTTCAGGAGTGCTAGAACAACAAGTCTCTTTTCCGAACTTAAATCTGAAAAAGGATTTTCAGCTAAAGCAGAATTAAGGCCTTTTCTCTTATACTTAATGAATTTCATTTCTGAATTTGGTACAGTTGCTCTCTGGAGGAAAACTGAAATTTCTAGGTCATTTCCCAGGTGAAATAACTTATTACTTTTCTGTAAATTTATGTTAGACAATTCAAAATTTGATATGTAAAGTTGAGCAAATTAAAATATTTCCCTCTATGAGATGTAAAGTCAAGTGGTTGAACTTATGTATTTTGGCCAACTCTTGCCCCATGTCACCTGGATATTGAACCTGCACAAAGCACTTTTGAGGAGCTAATTGCATTTGGACAGGAATTTGCAAGTGGTGCCTACAGATGGTGTCACAGGGCTTGGCCATGCTGGGTTACAGGGGGCTGAGCAGCATTCAGGGGTGGGATGCTGCTTCCCCATCCATGAGCCAGAACAGGGGTGCCTGGCCATGCAGCAAGGGAAGAGAACAAGTGACTCTCTGCTGAATGCCAGTAGTGCTGTTGACCTTCTCTGCTTGTGCTGCTGGCTGGAGTTAGTCTTTCAAGGAGAGCCTAGTGCAGTTCTTTCCATTTTATTGGGGTAGCAATTTGTTCAATTTGTGTCTTACCTCGTTCTGGTTTTGTAGATGTGATTCGTGTCCCCATCGTGTTCTGCTTTCCCTGTCCGACCATCTGGAGCAAGCTCTGGATGTGTTTTTGTTGTTCTTCCTTGGAGCTGTACTTGGAAGCACGCTGAGCACGTGGCTGACCTGCCCTGAGCTGAATGTGCTGTACCTGCTGTTGTCATTCCTCCTCCTCCACATGGTTTGGCCTAGCAAAGGAAGGAGCTTGCCCTAGATAGAAAAACCCAAAGTTATTTTTATCTTAAAATGCATGTAAGGGCCCAAAGTACAGTGCCTGTATGTCTTGACTGGTCACAGAAGGGGGATGGAAATCTAGGAGCACTTTCAGGAGTTCTGTTACTTGACCCTCCCTGAGGTGAGAGGGACGCTTTCCCAATAGGCAGCATCCATGTTTTCCAGCACTGCTGCTAGAGGTGGCTTTTTCTCTTGGCTGTTCAGCAGACAGCCCTGAGCCTGGCAGGGTGCGAGGCTGAGGGTGGTCCTGCCCTGGCAGGGTGCTGTGGAAATGGCTGTGTGGAGGTCCTGCACAGGAACTGCCATGAAAACTTCCCTGAACTGATCCATGTCATTGCTACAGGGGATGGAGGATGTGAGCAGCAGCTTTTCCTGCTCACAGTCCCTTTGGCAGTTCTGCTTACTGTCACTGGTGCATCCAACACCCACTCAGGACAAATGCTGGGAGACACAGCTTCAAGGAAGTGTTTTCAGGCAGTCCCTCATCCTGGATGCCTGGCTCAGCTTTCTTGGGGCCTCGTTTTTAGAGGAAACGAGCACTTTGTGCAGTGACTCAAGTAGGGCACCCAGAATGAGAGGCCACTTTTGAAAATGTCGGCAAAGGCATTTTGTTTTATCTCTGCACTTCATTAGTCTTATCCCCAAAGTCTTTCATGTTGTGTTCTACAGTGAAAGGTCATTGTTTCAGATCAATCATTTTCAGTGGGATTTAATCCAGTTCTAAGTCAAACTAATCCACTTTGGTAAAGGTTGAAGGGCGGTAAAAATTCATTTGTTAAGACAGATCTGGTCTTATTTTTTAATTGTGGCTGTTGATGCTGAGTCCCTAATTGTTTATGCTCAGCATGAGGTGTCTTTCGGAGAGGTTCCAGAAATCGTAGGATTGAGTTATTTTGTGTTCATGTTGTTCTTTTACTTCCAGTATTTTCTAACTCAGGTTGTTTCTTTTTCCTCTTACCTGTAGAGCCTCTTTTCAAAATGGTGCTCTGGTGGCAGCTGCTGATAAGCAGGCTTTTTCATGTTTTCCTGTTGAAGCTTCTGAATCCTGGTTACTTTCCCTTCATTATATAAAGAGTAAAACTGCATTCTTCTATCTGGGCAGGACTAGCTCATGAGGAGTTAAAGCTGCTTTCAATTAGCTACTGTGTTCTCACCACTTAAAGGAACCCCCACAACTGAGCATGCTTGACAACCCCCCCTGTGCGTATCCCTGAATCATTCTGGCAAGGAAAAACTGCCATCATCTTTTATTCAGACATAGTGCTGTTTCCTCACTGGACTTGGAAATGAGCAGGTGCTGGAAGATAGCACATTTTGCCAGAGAGTTCTGGGGTTTTATCAGCTTGTGTCTGCACAGGATTTTGAACATGCAAAAGGCTACTGTGTGTGAATACTGAATGGTATTAATACACTGCAGTGGTCCCAAATAGGCTTTGGGGTACAGACCTACCCTTTCCCATGAGGGAGGAAGAGCTTCACAGGTTTTCTACTGATTTTTTACAAATCAGTACCCTTCTGTTTTAAAGTGTAGGTTAATAGATACACAGAGTAGTTCACCACAATGCATGGCATGAACCCTGTTGCTGCTGCTGAGCAGCACTCAGGCAGTGTCATCTTTCTTCATTCTAGGATTTACCCTTGAGTTATGAGGGAGGTTCTGTGAGTGATTCACGATTAATATGAAATTGAAATATGACAAAGAGGAGAATATTTTCACACACTGTGACAGCCTAGAGGCTTGTTAAAGTGTGGTGTATGGTTTGGCTGGAAGTATGTCACTGAAGTTACAGTCCCTTGTGGTTTGGGAGAGAATCATCACACTACAGCTACACCCACTGCTATCTCGTGCTCTGATCTCGTCGCTGGTTACACCATCTATCCTCCTGGTGCACATTTATCTCACTATACTGGAGGAGTATGCTGCTAGAATTCTAACAATAAAAATTTCAGATAGTCCTAAGCCTCTGGAAGAATCTGTCCCTACAGCACCATCTGAGCATCACGCCCCATGTAAGGGCCAGTCACAAGTATTTCCAAGACCAGATGTTAACAAACTCCAACTCTTTCTCTTCCATAGTTGTCTCTACTTCATTTGCTGTGATGTGGAATCTGGTTAACCTCCCCCAGCAGTGGGTGGTTTCTCTTCTCTCTCTCTCTGTTTTTCAGTATCTTGTCCCCAAGACTTTCATCATTTAGCAGTTCCCTAAATAAAACATTTCCTTGCTGCAGAAAGGAGAGGGAAGATCATTTTTTCCAGGGATCAGGAGGATGTTAGTGGCAGGGACTTTGCAGCAGCACTGCTGGAGTTCCGTGAGTCTTGGAAAGAGTGGCACCAAATGTGTGTGCTCCCTCAGTGCTTCCAGGACAACAAAAGGGGAGGTTCTCCACCGTGGGGAAAGCCTGGGAATGGCACATGGTGGTTTCCTTGTGCTGGTGCCTCTCCAGCAGTGTCCCTGCAGCTAAACATCAGCACTGGGGAGACGCCCTCTGAGGCAGCTGTGGTGTCCCCGGTGCCCCTGTGCGAGTGAGCACTGAACTGGAATGGCATTTCAGCAGGAAGCTATTTATGGAACATGGGTGCTGTCCAATAATCAGATCTGCCCGTGGAGCAGAGCCACTGCCTGAGGTCATAGTGCAATTTTCAGTGCCATAAATTTCTCCATCTACAAATTCTTGCTGGGTGTGGTCACTTAGTGAACAATTCTCAGTCCTGCCTCATGAGAGCAGTATTCCTGAGCTTTGATGGGAATCACAGAGTGATGCCTGGCATCTGAGCTCAGCAGGAGAACCACAGGCAGGCACTGCTTGCACCCCATTCAGCACTCTAATAAAAGGCCTGCTGATTTTTTCCTTTCCTTTCCATTTTTGTTTTAAGACATATCATAAATATTGTAGAAGATGATAAAACTCACTGTGTGAGCTCTAATTTCTGTTTATTTGTACCTCTGTGTAACTGTGGAGCCTCTGCTGAGGGTGGAGATCCAGAGCACAGGAGAATACAGGTGCTCTCCCCCAGGCCTCGGATGTGAAATGCAATCTCTTCCCTTTCTTTAGGTTGCAGGCAGACTGTGGAAATGCTGCCTCATTTTAGCACTTTTTCTTGAAACTGTTGAATGTAGATGTGTATCTGGTTTTAGAGCAGTGAGGTTACACATGACCTCGTGGATTCAAGGTTAGGAGTTTTTGAGATGCTTTAGACTGAGAAATAGCTGTTTTACAGAAGCCTCAGTTAAGGAAACCAAAGCCTTTAACGTGAATGTTTTGTGCATGTGTAGATATAGCCACATATATTTGGCAGATTAATGCAGATTGGTTCAGTGGGTGAATAACTGGTTTTAGAAATACTTTTTAATCCATTTCCCTGGGGAGTCTGAAGCTGCTGTGCAAGACTAGAAAGCTGCTGGTAAACCCTACATATTTTCAGAGCTCTTGGAATCCTTTGCAAACTGACTAATCTCTGCTGAGAAATTACTACAACTACAAAGGTTCCCAGCTGAAGTGAACTCGGCAAGGAGGATTGGCACATCTCTCACTACTCTTGCCTAAAGGTCAGATGCATTAAAATTTGTATTTTTACATGGAATAATATATTTTCCAAGTCACATCTCTGCTGTATATACCTAAACATTTATTCTAAGGTAAAATCAATGCAAGTTTTAAAACAATTATGATGATCAATTGAACTGATGCTTGGGATCCATTCTGTTCAGGTTTTGGGTGTCGCTGCCTTCTCTTAGAAACAGTGAAAACAAAATCCCAGTAGGAAAAAGCCCCTTTTGGCTTGCTGGGATGAGTGCACAGTGGTGTATGTGCTTCACACTACTGCAAGGGCTGTTTCCAGAATGTTCTGGCAATCAGTTTATAACTTGCTAAGTTTTATCTATCATGCCTTATTACATATAACTATAGTTTATTCTTATTTGTCATATTTAATTGTGTCTTTTTACAAGCAATATTCATCTAATCCCTTTTAAAACCACAGCATTTATTTTAAATGGCATTAGGGTTTAATACACAAAAGCCAGCAGCATCTGAGTTAAGGCTAAAAACTTTTGTCTGACACCAGCGACTGGATTGACTCATTTGAAGTAGTGTGAGAGTGCCGAGGGTAGTGGAGAGGTCGGGAGGAGTGAGAGCAGCCCTGTCCCTGCTTCCCGGGTGCGCTCATGGACTTACTTTCCTTCTCTTTGGGGGTGAGGACAGATGGGAGCTGAAATCGCCACAGGTGTTCTGGTGCTGAACGGTCTGCAGGTGAGCAAACCTTTGGCTGAGCTGTACAGCAGCTCCCCCATAGCTTCAGCGGTGCAGGCATGTTTAGGTGCTGGCCAGGATTCAATGGGGAAAGTTAATCCATGATTTATTGTAAGAGATGAGTAACGTGGCTCCCAGCGTTTCTGTGGACACCGGCAGCAGTTTGTTGTTTGTGCAGGGTTCTTACCTGGAGATAATTTTTATGTAAGAATGGTAGTCTGTCAATTTATGAAAGAGGAGCTTGACTATTACACGTTAAAATACGTAGTAAAATTTAATTTTGCTGCAACTCTTAGGTGAGGTAGTAGAATTGGTCCGTGGTACCACCCCCACAGCTCGGGCTGTTCCAAGGCAGCCGGGACGCGAGATACACTGATTTCCCCCAGCGAGGCACAGCCGTGCCGCCACTGCAGGCTGCGGCCGCACAAAGCAGCCGTGGGGCTGGGCAGGGTCGCACACGTGAACGCGGAGCGTGGTCACCCCGGCCGCGCTCAGCCAGCGGTGGCTCGCTGTGCCTCTGGCGCGGCCAGGCAGGGCCGGTGAGGCGGTGGCGGTGTCCGAGCCCGTGCCGTGCCCCGTCCCGCAGTGCCCGCGCCCCCCGCCCACCTCCACCTTTGCAGCAGGAAAATGCAGCACTCCCAGCGCGCAGGCGCGGCCCGCGGCCGGCGCCCCGCCGTGGCTATTTATAGCAAGTGACGTCACCTAGAAATAGAGCGCGGGGGAGCGGCGCCCCCTCCCCTCCCCTGCAGCACCGCGGCTCCGCCCCCTCGTTGCCTTCCCGGCGCGCAGGCGCGGGCGGCGGCAGCAGCGCGAGGCTCCGAGCCGCACACGCCGCGGTCGGTCCGGGAGCGCGGCCGGCGGGCGAGGGAGCGGCGGCCAGCACAGCGCAGCTCAGCACAGCCCAGCCCAGCTCGGCACAGCCCAGCGGGCGGCTCCGCTTACGGTTCCTGCTCCCGCCACCCGTGCGCGGCCAGCCGCACATCCCCGCCCGCCTTCCGCTCTCTCTGAGGGGCGCGCAGAGCCCAGTCCGGCAGCCACCACGGAAGCGGCCATGGGGGACCGAGAGCAGCTGCTGCAGAGAGCCCGCCTGGCCGAGCAGGCGGAGAGATACGATGACATGGCCTCGGCCATGAAGTCGGTGAGTGGGGCCGGCAGCGTGGCGGCCGTGGGGCGTAGCGGGGAGGAGTGTGTAGGGGAGTAGTGGCGGGGGAGGGAGGGAGAGGAAGGGCGGGCTGGTCCGAGGCGGGGTTGGGTCCGGGGAGGATGCGAGCCGCCGGCTCCCACCCGTCGCGGTGAAGAAAGGAAGGCGGGAGCGGGAGCCAGACCATCCCGCCGGGACACCTCGCCGCCGTGTGGGGCGGTGCCCGGTACTACCTGCTTTCGGCAGAGATGAGACAAAGAGTAGCCGGTCCAAACCGGACCTAGCACCCCCTTTCAAAATATGTTTCCTTCCCCCCCTCCCTCCCTCCGTTCCCCCGTAAGGGCTGTCTCGCCGCCCTCCCGCTCCCCGGCTGTCCCTGCCCCGGGGGTGTGGCTGTCCCATGCCCTCCTCTCCGTCTCCCCACCGCGCCAATCGGGCTCGCAGTGCGGCCATTTGAATGCCGCCCGCCTCTCCCGGCGGCGGGAACGCTGTGCATTCCTTCTCTGCTGCAGATGGGGCCCGTCCTCGCCCACCTCCCTCCCACCCCGACGGGGTAGTGGGTTTCACCCTGGGGGGCATCTCCCCTTCTGGGCACCCGCCAGCGTTTGGGGGCGCTGGTCCCGTGGGATGGGCACTGCGGCGGGGGCTGTCTGGGGACACAGCAAGAGGAGCCCCTTCCTCTTCTAGACGTTTCTATTGCCTCGCTGTAAAAGACAGGAATAGAGGCCTCGCTCAGTAACATCGGTCACTCAAAGATAGTAGCCGCGGGTGTGAAAGCTACCCCCTGTTCCAGGAGCGTTTCCCGAGCTTTAACGTTGCCTTTTTGCCTCTTCTTTGTAGGGTAACAGTTTCTCAGTGCATTCCATACCCTGTTGAATACTGAAATGTGTTTAAACAATGTTACATTTGCAACTCTGCTCCTTTCAGAACCAAGCAATGAAAATTATTTGTACTGATCTGACTGTACTGATACATAATAAAATGGTAGAATGGTCAAACCTATTATGTCTAGTCCCTTTTTTGAAAACAAAGCATTCCCACGATCCGAATGTTATGGGTAATGTTAATGCCGCTGGATGCTTAGCAGTGTCTTTCCATATCAGATTACAAGTGGTTTGTTCTCGCTGATCTGTCCTCTGTGAACACCAAAGGCCCCAAGAGGAACTGTTTCTCTTGAGAGTTCTGCTGTTTGAAAGCATGAGATGATTTTAGTTTGAAAAAGAGCAGCTTCAAATGGAGTCCACATTTTTGTTGTAAGAATGTCACCTCCCTTAAATAAAGGCGGTGTAGTAAAAAGTAAAAAAAATAGTAAAAAGATACTAATTTTGCTGCTTTGTTCACTTTTGCTATTATGTTGTAGTAAATGTTACATCCAGTCCAGTTCTAAAACACTAATACTTCTGAGTATCTCAATACCAGAGCCACAAGACATTAAAATAAGAAGTATTTATAATTCTGTCTCTAGAGTTCTTGATACAAATAATGTAATAGTAACAACTCTTCTTTCAGCTGGTAATTTTAAAGGATGAAAGAGAGAACCCACTGAAATGTACTGCTCAAGAAGA
Organism: Euphonia xanthogaster; assembly: GCA_034509185.1. Lineage (NCBI taxonomy): Eukaryota > Metazoa > Chordata > Aves > Passeriformes > Fringillidae > Euphonia > Euphonia xanthogaster. The sequence continues at coordinate 8,530 of JAYDZK010001169.1, forward strand.
CAATTTCTAGCTGTTGCTAGTAGAAAGCTTTCTGTTTCTCCAAGAACTGCAGACCTCCAGTGTATGTATGGTCTCTGGGCACATGTGAAACCATGAGAACACAGGTTTGCTTTAAGAAGTGTGTAAATAAAGTCCTTACAGCTAGTGTGTATGTCCAGTTGTCTTCAAACTGTTCTAATTGCTGTGCAAGTTTTCATTCATCTGGAGCTGAGGTATTCTCATCTATAGTGCCACTTCTGCAAAAATAAGCTGTGTGATCATGAGCTTCTGTGATTGGGAGCTTGAGAACACTTTGTAAGTGAGTGGAGTCTTGAAACTTAGAGATACTTTTAAACTACAAAAAGCAAGCTGCTTTTAAAAGCAACAGTTCCCTTCTTTAGGGCTGTTCCTACACTCTTGCATATCTGTGATGTAGCATCTGTTGGTTATTTGGCTTTCCCAGGTGTTCACTCTATCAGGGCAATTTCCAGAATGCTCTTCAGTGTTGATGTTGATTTTGTAGGTCTGAGCATAATCTGTGGAATGTTCTGAGGGCTGGCTCTCCTCACAGCTCATGCTTCTGTTTCAATGATTGCAAATAACTGAGAGATAATTCAGAGAGCTTTTAATCCATATAGGTTGGTATTGAAGTCATCTTGCAATCCAGAGAATTTAGACTTCCTCCAAATGGAAGAAAATCCGTATTCTAACTCAGAAATCTCTTCTCCAGGATGTCTTGATTTGAAAAGTTTATTTTAATTTTTTTTTTCATCTCTGAATGTAACACATCTGATACTTTTTAAAGGTGCCATATGAAAGTAGTGTGCTTTCAGTGTAAACTGAAATCTGAACAATTAATTTCAGTTTTAGATATTCCTGCACTTTTCAATACAGAATGTAGCCAACAGCATGGTAGTTACTTCAGAAACATAAAGTAACAAATGCTTGTTTTAGTGAAAGTGTATTTGCCTGATTTTTGACTGCCACTGGAGAAAAAAAGTGACGAGGCTGCCATTTCATCTGTCAGCATAAAGCTGGAGAAACATTCATTTTTTATTCCCATTAATTCCTTCTATAAAGAAAAAGCTAGACCAAGTAGCAGTTGTGGCTTAAATAAGGAATTTACTGCTCAGTACAAATTTTTGTTGTTGTAAACTTTTTTTTTTCATGGAAGAATTCCAGTATTTTCGATTGTAATGTGTGAACAGGAGAGGAAAATGAAATAGTTGCTGTCACAAATAATTGGGTTTAGTTTACTAAACCCATTAATTTGTAACTATTAAAGTCATTTTAATAGCAAATGCAATCATATGCAGATGGCATTCTTCCACGGGCATGGTATTCCCATTGCATTAACTGCTGCTCCAGGATTCCAGCTGTTTCAAATAAAGCTTACACGGTAGGTGCAGAATTGTTTCTCAACACATTGAGAAAGATGCTTTGGGTGTCAGTGTGAAAGGTTCTCAGTTGATGCAACAAATGCTTCAGCATCCTGAGATTTCAGTGTTGAGTGCCCTTTGGTTTAGATAATTCCTGAAACCATGAAAAATTGTAGCTGTGTAAGGCCTTTAGTTTTTGGACAGTGTTAATCCTAATATGTAGTGCTTAGGACCTCTTCTGATTTATGTTGCTTTTCCAATATCACTGCATAGTGGTAAAAAATAATTTACTGTTTAAAATTGGTAATGTGGGTGATGTGAGATACAGAATTTTAAAATTAGTCATGTGAGAAATACTACACAGTCAAATAAATTTAAGTGTTGAACTAATTTTTCTGAAACAAATAGCTTGAGGTTCTAGTTTGTTATGTAGGCTTTATCTGTATATATACATGGACTGTAAAAGTGTGGGATGTTCTGTATTTTAGTACCTATCCCTGAGTGTCTGCTTTGGGGTTAATGAAGTGTGTTTGTGTAGGAGAGGGGAATGAGTTGTCTTTAATGGAAGCAGTGTCCTTCCCTGCTGGGAGATGACTTCCTCATGGCCTTCTCTGGGGTACCTGTAGCTATAGAACTTCCAGTCCTTGGTATGGAGCTCTGAACCCACATGATACAAGAAATTGATCTGGTTCAAATTCATTAGCCTGGTTCCTATTTGTTCCCCAATGATGGACTGCACAACTTTGTATCAGGCAAGTTTTATTAATTTAACCTGACTTTATAGTGGCTCAGGTACAGTGATTTTTTTTATTACAAACAAGTTTTATTAATTTAACCTGACTTTATAGTGGCTCAGGTACAGTGATTTTTTTTATTACAAACAAGTTTTATTGATTTACCCTGACTTTATAGTGGCTCAGGTACAGTGATTTTTTGCAGCACCAGGTTCAGAAGTGGCTCTGGCTGAGTGATGTGCTCCTGCTGGCAGAACCAGGATAATCACAGGCCACTGACCTGGGTCAGGCCATGATCTGCCCTCCCTTGTGCAACATTCACTTTGGGGTGTTTTCCATGGAAAGGAGCTCAGCTTGGTGTATGGCCTGTGTGGGATCACACACAGCAGTAATTTCTGAGCTGATGGAGTACTGCCACACTCACTAGCTTGTGGAGTTAGGAATTCAGGGTCATAGTCAGGATTCCTTTTATATGCTCCCATTTTGGTCACTGAACAGTGAAAGAACTGTTAATATCCTTACTAGAGACCATCCAGGTAGGTTGTGGTGGAGATTTTTGAGGAAAATATTGATTGGGAGCTATGATGAAGATTCTGAAGATGTCATGAGAGTTTATTCCTATGCATTTCATCCTCTGTACATTGCCTCTAGTTCTGTTAGGACAAGCAGAACAGTGTCTTTTGGGAGTTCAGGTTCCTGAACTGTGGAAAAGTAATTTTGGAGATAAAAGTAATTGACTTAATGCATTTTAAGAACAAACCCCAAATTTGAAAGTAAGTTAGTTCTCTCTTACTGTAAGAGTTATAATTCACGTGAAATATTTTTTTGGATCTGGAAATCAGCACATTTGTTAGAAGGTTCACTGCCTACACCAGCAGTCTCAGAATAGTGTAAATATCTGTAACTTGATTGTTTGTAGTATCTAAGTATTGGCTGTGAGCACTCTGGTGCCTGTCAAGCAGTGTACATGTGCACATTTTAATAAGAAATACTTAATGATTTTAACAGTGTCTGAGCAAGGACAAGTTTATTTTCACACCAAAGTACATATCCTTAGAATTCTAGTGGCTAATTTTAGAGCACTGTGGCTAAGGTAGAGAAGTTACATTTTTCATCCTAATTCCTTTGGGTTTCATTTCATGTGTATAAATTTTTTAAAGTAGAACAATTTCAAGTGACGATGAGTCTGATAGGCTGAATTAAAACATCAAGTGAAATAGGCCTAAATATACAGTATGAGAAGTATTATCCTTCTATCTCAGCTTTTTGAAGCAGCAGTTCCAAATTGACCATGGCTTCATTCCTGATTTGCTGTCCTATTTCTATGCAGATTCTTTCACCTTCTATGCCTGGAATTTGTCTGCAGCCAGTTAGCAGAAATCAGGGTAACTTTTGTATTACACTGTGTAATCACTCACTACATGTCTGAAAGAGACCATGAAACACTGATTCCATGTGTGCTGTGCAGAGCTTAATGACTGCAGTGCTTCCATCTCTGCTGTCAAATGGACAAGCTGCAGGGGACAGAAATGGGAGAATTGCACCAGCTTCCAGTGTCACTGCTGTGCTCCAGATTCAAAAACCTGGTGTTCTAGGTACATTTAAATTCATCACTAAGTGTGTAGTCTGTATAATTACAGCAGGCTTCCTAAAAACCTGAGCCTTCCTCTGTGATTGCTTCTCTGTTACACAAGCTTGACTCACTTTTATTCAGTGAATGTTCTTTGCAATGGTTTCTAAACACCCCTTGTATTACTTCAAAACTATGGGGATTTCTCTCTTTTAAAAGTCAGGACTTAAGTCCTGACTGCAGAACAGTTTTAAACTTTCCATGTTATAAAGTTAATCCTGTGTAGAAGGAATTTTGAGTTCTAGAAGAAGTTTTGAATCTTGCACTTTGTGATGAAAGTATTGAAGGAGGTTTGCATGCTCTTCTCTAAGGGAAACCCTTTAAATTTGCTCTTTGTCTGTATTTTCAGGTAACTGAGCTGAATGAGCCCCTCTCAAATGAGGATAGAAACCTGCTGTCTGTAGCCTACAAGAATGTAGTCGGAGCCAGACGGTCCTCCTGGCGTGTCATCAGCAGCATAGAGCAGAAGACCATGGCAGATGGGAATGAGAAGAAGCTGGAGAAGGTTAAAGCCTATAGGGAGAAGATAGAAAAGGAGCTCGAGACAGTCTGCAATGATGTTTTGGCTCTCCTAGATAAATACTTGATCAAGAACTGCAATGACTTCCAGTATGAGAGCAAGGTCTTTTACCTGAAAATGAAGGGGGATTACTACCGCTATTTGGCAGAAGTTGCTGCTGGAGAGAAGAAGAACAGTGTCGTGGAAGCCTCAGAAGCTGCCTATAAAGAGGCTTTTGAAATCAGCAAAGAGCACATGCAGCCCACTCACCCCATTAGGCTCGGGCTGGCACTCAATTTCTCAGTGTTCTACTATGAAATCCAGAATGCCCCTGAGCAGGCCTGCCTTTTAGCCAAACAAGCCTTTGATGATGCCATAGCAGAGCTGGACACACTAAATGAGGATTCCTACAAGGACTCCACTCTCATCATGCAGTTACTTCGAGATAACCTCACTCTGTGGACGAGTGATCAGCAGGATGAAGAAGCAGGAGAGGGCAATAATTAATAAGCTTTCCTCTCATCCCTCTTTCATCCACTTGGCCATCCCCATCATCACCAATATTTCCTTGCCACAGTCACACTAAATATCTAGTGCTAAGCATATCTGTATTGTACAGCTGTTCAGATCTGCTGTCCACTTTATCAAGAAGCAGTTTCAGATGAGTCTTCATGGGCGTTGATGGTTCGATTGGTTTATTGGCCCTATTTATCTTAGTTGCACTTCAGCAGTGCAGAAGGAGGCATTTTTAATTTGCCTGTTGATTGGAAAGTATGGAAAAGAATAATGGAAAGTGATTGAGGATAACTAGATGCCAGTTCAAGTTTTCTGTTTGAAATGAGCTGACAGTTCTGTTAAGCAGTACATTTTGTGCATGCAAAGTAAATTAGCCACCCCAAATTTTTTTCAAAGAAAACAGTTAAGCTGATGTGAAATGACAACTCTGTTCATCAGTTTACAATTAACTGTTTGAAATGTGAGGTTTCAGTAGCAATTTGGTTTTTTTGCCTCTAACTTATGTGCACAGTTTCTTTAAATGCAGTGCATCTACCTAAGAGTTTTGATACTTGTAACCTTTTGCAGTTGTTTTGAAGAATCATGAATTTATTTTTTGTAAACTCTTTGGCTGTTTGGTTGTCTGTGTATTCTGACAACTCTATGTCAATATTTGCCCATGTTAAGATGGATGACTGGGAAGCCAGACTTCTAAATTAAATGTTTTGGAATTAAGTGAATAAAATAAAATGCTGCTTCAGGGATGTTATCTCTACATGAGCTGTCCTGTCTTTTGTTCAGAGCAGAGATAGAGTTATCCAACACATCACTGATGGATTCAAACATATTTAATCAAAAGTTCAATGAGAAGTTGACGCTTGCTAAACAACAGAAAAACACAACATAGTGTGCTGAAAGAAGAAAAACCCAAACCCACAAAACCCAAAAGCACCTGCAGCGGGGGTCACCTCTGTTAAAGTGGATTTCCCAAGGTGGTATATTGAGTTGTTTGCTCAGCACAAGAGCTGCTGAGCAGTTGTAAAGCACATAACTTACCATATCAATGCAGAGACTTGGGTTTGCTTCTGTCCACTGCAGCTTCTACGCTCTTTCTCTGAAGTGCTCATCACCAAGTCAGCTCTATAGGTGAATATCCCAGTAGCTATTTCATATTTACCTGCTTCAAACAGAAGCAATGCTTGTTGCTAAAGACTGCCTTTCTTGATTTAACTCACTTAAGTCTAGAACACAAACTTAACACTGTTTTTTTCTCCCAACAGTTAGAGTACATGCACGTTTATTGGTGCTGAGCACACTTCTGTCATGGTATGTCCCAGAAGCAGGAGAAGTTAGCTGTATCCAGACTGCCACTGGCACCTGAGCTAGCTCAAAGGTCATGTAAGTTTTCATTTATCAGAACTGATAGTTTTTTATTATAGAAATAATTATTACTGGTCAGAACTACCCACAACAACTGCTCGTACCTTTTAAAAGCAGTGCACTGGTTCCTTTTAAGTATCCAAATTTTAGAATTTTTAATGGTAGGTTTGTGTGCATTTATGTATTCTATCATCTTAGAGATAATTCTAGCTTTATTATATCAGTAAAATTGACAACAATTGAAAGAGTAACACAACATCTAAAAAAGGTGGAAATAGTTACACACCTTCCTACTGCCCCTCTGGAACCAAGGTAAAACTTGGCCTTAAGATTGCCTTTTTACACAGAAACACTCTGGGTGGTTAGTAAAATATTGGTACTCGGTAGGTTTATTTCCCTGTTGATAGAAGTACCTGTCTTTTTGTTACCTTTTTTATTAATATTTTTTCTTAATTCAGAAGCCAAGGGGTCCTTTCTCATTTTGGTTACTGTCTTGTGCAGACCCTTTATCCCAAAGCCATGAGCATTATGTAGCAAGTGAGCCAGCAGGTCTGGCATCTCTGGGCTGGCAGCTGAAGGTTGGCTGTTGCCCTGGTGCACAGCATCCCAAGTGGAGACCAAAGCCATTCTGCAGGATGATGCTGTGCAGCAGTGAATGGGATTCCCAGGAGGAAAGCAGATACTTCTCCCATGTTTTCCAGCTGCCAGTGACATGCAGAGCATGTTTTTGTGGGTGTGTTTTGGTAAGAGTGGAGCAAGAAAACAAATGCTCCAGTGCAGTCCATATCCTTGTTTACACTTCAGCAGCTTTTTCATTTCCTGGGCCCTGGGATTGCTAAAGGCTTTTTTGTAATCCTTATTGTGATCTGGAGGAAACCAAAGCTGATGAATAGCACATATTTATTCCAAAATTTTCAGCCCACAGGATTCAGGTATTTTGGAACTGGTATTTCTCATAGGTGACTCCCAAGTCATGTCTTCTACCTATCACTCTCTAAAATAAACATCAAATCCTAGGCTATGCCAAATTTATTGTTTGTAAACACCAGATGTATTCACCAAAGGTGCTTAGTTGAAGTTCACAACATTGTTTGAAGCAGGGGTAATTCCAATGGAAAGACTCAAGATTGAGTGACTTTTCCCCCTGTCCCCAGGGAACACTTTGTGAGTCCTTGAAGGCATAGAAGGTTCTTTGCTGCTCTTGACATGGTGAGGGTTTTGTTAGTGTCCATCTGAACATTACTCTTGCCCAGAGCCACAATTTTCATGTTTTTGACAGGCAATCTTTGTTGAGAGGTTCAGTCACTCCGAGGGTGCTGGTATAATAATAACAAGGCCAGTGCATATCCTTGCATTTTTAGCATCCTGACAGCTGCTAACAGTAAAGCAGCATTTTCTGTGATGTTAAAGGAACTTGAAAGCTCTGGTGTAGTTAGCCCTTAAATTAATTGTGTGGTCTTTATAGGGACATGCATACTTTCAGTCTATGTCCTAAAGTGCTTGAGTTCCACAGAAATGGTTGTGTTCATCTCTCAGAGTACAAAAACACCCACACCCTATTGAACCCACTGGGACAAAATGCCAATGCTATGGGACACTAAACTATGTACTGAGAGGCTGTTCTTCAACATGAGCAGCAGTACTGAGAATGTGAAGGTTCCAGGGAAGCAGAAACCTTAAGAAGAGAGGTGAGCCTGGAGGTCCATGGATGACACATATCAAAGCTCACACTGCCTCTGGTAAGTAACCATTCACTCTGTTACTACTTGGGTCTCACTCTGGGTTTGAAAATAGATTTTCCACATTGCCTTTCCCTTGCCTGTAACTTCAGGCTGTGATTTTCCATCCTTAATCCTCCCACCTGTGATCTACGTCTGTGAATTGGATGGACTGACTTGCAGAGCCCAAAGGAGCACGGAGGGTATTCCCTCACCTACTCTCAGGGCCTCTTCCAGCAGCTGCAATAGGCTGCTTTGTATTAATCTAGAAAAAATTATGTGAGTATACCTCACATTGAGGAAAATGAAAAGCCTGCCTGTATTTTAAGTCATGTAAGAGAAATACTTAATGATAATGGAAGTTAGAAGGGTGAAAGCTGATGTTATTATACATTATAAAACATTTTCTGTCAGCATGGGAACAACTGGAAATCTTTCAATAAACCAATTTGAGTTTAAGGACAGAGAGAAAACAGGAAAAATATTCCAGTGCTTTGTATCCTTGGTTTTTTGAAATTCTATCCACACCACATATTTGAATTAATTTAACATAATTGATGAGGAAAAATTGGCTAAACCACTTCAACAACACAAGAAACCTGTTTGATAGATCTGAGGTTCATTGAAGCAGCTCCTTGAAATCAGCAGTGGATTTTGAAGGATGTGAAGTTGATTATCCACATAATTGACAGAGGATGTTTGGATCTTGTTCTGAACAAGCCTGCAGTACTTGAAGTTCCACAGATGCAGATGGTTTAGTGTCTGAGTCTTAATGATTTCTGAGATAAATGAAGATGTTTCCTGAACACTGAGGTCAGGCCAGGTAAATTTTTAATTGATGTTAGAAATTGAACCATCTGTTAGAGATAATAGTGTTTATTATGACTTTCCTATATGCCAATTGTGATTTAATATTCAATAACTATAAACACAGTAATACACTTACTGTATATATATATACACTTCAAATATACACATTTTTCTGAATCTTCAGTGTTACTTGTCTTATATTTTAGTCTAAAATGATTTTAACTGATGATTATGAGCCAGCTTGGCCTGTCCCAATGTCCCAACTCAAACATTATAGCCAGATGAATTATTTTCATTGAGCTGGGTTTTTGTAAACCCCAGAGTGCACCAAGGCAAAGCACTGAGTACTTCAGCAGTTAATATATATATATATTTTTTATAGAGGAAATCATTAAGAAATCATTTATGCACTGTATTGTACTCAAATTAGTATGAGCTATTTTCACATAATTTGATGATGTGATCGATTCCACTTTAGGACTCAATCTAATCATAGTTGAACTCTTCCATCTCTGAAGAATTAAGTGGTTTAACAACATGTCTAAGGGAAGAAACAGATCAAAATATACTGGCCATACGACTTTCAGTGATGTTCTGCCAGTTATAAATATTAAAGATAAAAATTATTTATAAATTGTAATAAACCCATGTTATTAGAAATATAAGCCTATTATATTTGCAGTAATTGTAGATGAAGTTTGTGGCATTTAGAGAACTGCATCCTTGTTTGAACATCTGAGGAATGTCCTTCATTCAGGGATTTCTCCAGCAGAGGCTACTGAAAGAGCAGGGCTGGCAGAAGAGCATTGATTCCTTTCCCAAGCACGTAAGGCCCACATTGGAAGGAAGCAGGGGTTGCAGGGGCTTGGCAGGAGCAGCATTTTCCTAACAGGCTTTGTGACTGTGCTGCCCTTCCAGCACAAAAGCACATCTGACTCTTGCAGAGGGCAGAGAAGTGGATGGATGACAGTGATTAGCTGCTTTCCCTGCTGAGTAAAATGGATTGTGTTCTCTGTCTGCAAAGAGAAACTTGTGCTTGTCCATGTTTTTTTGTTTTGACTCAGAAAAAAGCCAAATCCTGGGTGGTTATTTGTTTGTGAAGTACAGCCCAGTGCCTCCAGTGACACACCTGGCCAGGGCGTGGGGCCTTAGAGCACCACCCAGAGGGATGCAAGGTGTGGGCACCATCTGTAGTGGCTTCCTGTCTCCATGGCAGCCAGAGCCACCCTGGAGCAATCATCTCTGTGTCTGTCACTGCATCCCAGATCCAGAGCAGGGAGCAGAAGGCTGGGCCTGCCTTTGGCAGGAAATGGCCCAGGTGTCTCCAAGTGTTTGCTGGCTGGCTGTCCGAGGGGTGAGTGAGATTCCAGCACGTCCTTAAAGGGCAGAGACATCTCTGCTCCCTTGTGCCACCCCAAGCTTTTTAAGGGCTGCTATTGCCTCTTCTGGAACCAGTCCTGTTGAGCCCCTCTGGGCTCTAGGGTCGTATGGAAGGATTGGGAAGGATTGGGAAGTTCAGACATTTTCTGTCATTGGTGTCACCAGAGGCCAACATGGCTCAGAGATGAACACACTGGTACCACTGCTGAGGCATTCTCTGGGTTTCCACAGCTGACACTTCCTCACTTTGAGATTGGCCACAGCCTAGGCTAAAAGGGGACAGAATTAACTTATTTTTAGATGAGTGAAGCCCAGCTTTAGCTGAGCTTATTAGCCCATTGTTAGTTGTGTTTAAAACAATTGCTTTAAATTTTTACTAAACACATTATGTGTGGATGTATGTTGTTAATTCTGCCATAAAGATTATGCTGAATCCTTGGATTAGGAACTGATTAAGAGCTACTAAAGTGCCAGATCTCTGGGTAAGGCATAATGAATCATTCATGCTGTTATCCTAGTGCAATCACAATAATGTCTTGGTGCTAATTAGCAGGTGGATGGGCTGACACAAAGTAAGGAATGCCCAGGAGATACTTTATTCAACCTATATTCTGATTCCTCATGATAAATATATTTTCTGACCTTACAATTTATTTCTTACTCAATAGAAACAAGACTTATTTTTCTCTGTTATTTCAACTTTTGTTTTTTGCAATCAATTACTTTTTTTAGGTCTAACTAGCCTGAGAGCTGAAGCTTTTAAGAGCTTCTGGGACAGCTGCTGCAAAGTTTTACTGTTATTCCTCACTATAATACTTTGTCCATCTTGGTGAGCTGC
>JAYDZK010001170.1:0-19232 GCA_034509185.1 Euphonia xanthogaster
ATAATATAATATAATATAATATAATTATTGATATAATATTATATAATTAAGGTAATGTAATATAATGTAATATAATGTAATAATATAATATATAATATAATTAATATAATATAATATAATATAATATAATATAATATAATATAAATTAGCCTTCTAAGAACACAGAGTCAGATTTCTCAATTCCTCCTCCATCTGGGGGATCCCAAAAATACCACAGTCTTCCTCCAAGGTCTGTGGATCTGCCTGGGGTGCATCAAAACTCCATCATAGCACACAGCAGCACAGAGCCACCATTTGGGAGTACTACCCTGGTGTGTTCCTGGGTTTTACACCCTTCCCTCTGCCTGAAATGGGCTGGACAGTCCCCAGCAACAGACCCGAGCTGAAAACAGGGGGTGCTCAAAGCCTGCGAGCCCCCGGATGGGATCCCCATCTCAGGGAGTCCCTGGCACAGGGTCGGCACTGCAGCCAGCACCAGGCACCTCCAGAGAAGCCAAGGCTTCCCCTGAAGCACTGGCTGCCAGGACTGAGTTTATGGCCTCTCCAGGAGCTGCTCACAGGCTCTGCCCCACAGCTCTGTCACCCTCCACAGCAATGCTCACGTTGTCACCCCTGGAGCAAGTGACACCCAGCTCATCACTGCGCTGGGGGCCAGTGAATGGTCAGGCCCAATAAATGATTTGGGCTGGGAGGGACCTTAATGATGATCTTGATCTTGTTCCAGCCCCTGTGCCATGGGCAGGGACTCCAGGGTGCTCCAAGCCCTGTCCAGCCTGGCCTTGAACACGTCCATGGGTCCTGGAGAACAGGTGAGGGCAAAGGGTCCATCCTGGTCCTTCCTCCTGTGAGGGAACAGCTCCAGCATGCCAACAGGGAGGAAGCAGGCCTTGTGGCCAGAAGCTTGCTCTCCCCTCCTCCCCTGCTTGTGAATGCCCTGGAATCCCTGGAAGTGTTCAAAGCCACTCTGAGCAGCCTGGTCTGGTGGAAGGCGTCCCCCATGGCAGGGGGTGCTAGACCAAGATGATCTTTAAGGTCCCTTCCCACCCAAACCACTCCAGAATTTGTTGAGGAAGCACCAACTGGACACAAGGACAGAAATCTGCCACATCTCCTCCAAAAACACCCTTGAGCTGAAGCACTGACACCTGCAAGCTAAAACCACTCCTCCACATGAGCCAGTCCTCTGCAGAGCAGAGCAGATCCCCCAGGATTTGCCCACCTCCAGCAGCCCCCCGGGATGGATCCCCAGCCTTGCACACTCAGGCTGCACCTTGGCTCATCCCTGAATGTACGTGTCCAGGTTCAGGGTAAACTGGGGAGATGTTTTTAATACAATGCTTTTTACATCATAAAAGCATTACATTGTCAACCCAGGACATTACCACAGCCAGGTTTATTTTGCAGAGAAAACCTGGCCCCAGAAGCTCAGCAGGGAAGGGTTTCAGCACCACTGAGTGCCCAAGGGAGGTGTGGAGCCACCTGCAAAGAGCTCCCCGAGCTGGCAGCATCCCTGCAGTGCCGGGAGGCACAAGACTCAACAAAGCCTTGGCACCCAGGGGACCCTTCTGGAGAAGCTTTTGGGAAGCAAGAATAATATTGTATTTGCTGGGAGTGTCCCAATGAAGGCAGGAAGGATGAATCTGACTCCATGTTCTCAGAAGGCTGATTTATTATTTTATTATACCGTGGAATATTAAAGAATGCTATACTGAACTGTACTAAAGAACACAGAAAGGATACAGACAGAAGGCTAAAAAGACAATAATGAAACTCGTGATTCTCCCCAGAGTCCTGACACAGCCTGGCCCTGATTGGCCAAAGAGTGAAAACAACTCACAGCAGAATGCAATGGAACAATCACCTGTGGGTGAACAATCTCCAAACACATTCCACATGAGCACAGCACAGGAGAAGCAAATGAGATAAGAATTGGTTCCCTTTTCTCTGAGGCCTCTCAGCTTCCCAGGAGAGAAATCCTGGGCGAAGAATGTGAATGCTACAAGAATAATCCACAGTGGTTTAAGGCTCTTGGCATGGATCCAGCAATCACCCAGAGCCTGGTGAGGATCCAGGAGCAAGCCCAGGTACTCAGCTCACTTCCAAGGCTGTCCCAGCAAACTGCCAGGAGCTGAGCCAACACCTCTGGGTGAAGATCCCTTCACTTCCAGGCTTTCCACCCCACGTGGAAACCAAAGCAGCACAGCACAGACCCCAGCACACAGCCTAAAGCCCAAACAAGCCTGGCCTGAGGATGCTCCACACCAAGCAATGCATCTCTAAAAGAGGTTTGGGTGCTTTCCACATCCCACAGGAGCTGTAACACGAGGCCAGTACTGAGTGTTTCTAAAAATCTCAGCCTGCTGAGAGACGTGGAGCCCCGTGGATGTAGAGCCTGCTTGAAGTGGCTAACGGATTGCATTTTTCCCAAGCTTGCTATTTCCATATGCCAGGAGGAAAAAATAATAATAGAAAAAAAAAGAAAAAAAAAAAGCCCTAAATCAGAGCAGTGATAAATTTATAAAGCTACTGTAGCAAAGGAAGGGGAAAAAAAAAAACAAACCTGTAGTAGAAGCAGCCTCCCAGAAATTCCCCTGTGCTGCAAATGGCAAATTAAGTCAAAAGGAAGAGGAGGGGGAAAATCCACTTCCATAACAACACATTGTGGACAAAAGGACAGCAGCAACCACGGCCTGTCACTGCTGCCACCCAATTCAGCATCCACTGCAGCAGCTCATTATCGAAGGAGTAAAACCTGCACTTTCACCCCAGATCCAAAGCAGGGCATGGAAACACAGGCTTGGCCCCACACTGCCTTGGAGAGCAAGGAGCATGCAGCCACCAGGCTGTCACCTAATGGGACTTAAGGAGGAGTGGCAGGGATGAGAGCTGACCCTCAGCCCAGCAGAACTGGCCTGATTTCACCCTTGCTGCTGCAGAGAGCTCAGACAGCTCCTGTGCCAAGCACCTGCTCTCACGGTGCACAGCAGGAATCAAGGGGCTCAACCCTCCCAGCCAAACCTGCCCAGAGCTCCCCAGCATCCCCAGGGCCAGCTCTGACCCAGCTGGAGCTTTTCCATGCAGGAAAGGCTGGGGCAGTGAGCCCTTCACTGCCAGCACCACCCAAGCTCAGCCCCCAGGTCCCACCACGGAGCTAAAAACTCAGTGTCACCCCAATCCACCCCCCTGAAAACCTAAGGTTTGGTTATTTATGGGCTCTGCAGGCAGGAAATCAGGGAAAACTCAGCTCACTCGAGGGGAAAGGCTGACCCAGCCCAAGGTGCTGTGCCATGAGATGCAATCCTGGCTCAGAACTAGAGGAGCAGCAGTGCCTGGCAATTCCCAAAGCAGCCCCAGCCACTGAGGCTTCAGGAAAACACACCAAGCAAGAGCCCAGCAAAGAAGCATGATGTGCAAAAACATGAGTTTGGGGAAGAGATGAGAAATGCAGTTATTTGGCATTCACAAGATGAAATAGAGGCAACAGCCCCCTCAACTCCACCAAGCACCACTGAGAGGCCACCAGAGTAAAATGTTCCATGACCAAAATAAGACTGGACCAGCAGCCCATCAGAGCCCTCCCTCCTCGTGCCCAGCTTCACTAAACAGGCCTGGAAAAGTTAATACAAGAAGCCAAGAGTTAATTAATACAAGAGCTAGTGGTTTTCAGCTAATTTTTTTTAGGTGACAAACTAAAAGCCTCACACATTTCCATATCCCAGTGCAATGTTTGCATTCCTCGGCTGAAGGGAACAGCAGGAGCAGCCCAGAGCCTGCAGCACTCAACCTTTGAATCCACAAAGCTACAGATCCGCCCCAAAACGAGGGGAGAAAAGGGATTAAAAACCCAAACGAAGGCATTTAATGCAACCAACACACAAGGAGACCTTTTCAAGTCACCCACACCCTTTGGACACACGCCGAGCACTCCAAGGCAGATTTTCCATATTGTGCTGGGAACCATGCATGGCCCGAGGGAGGTGATTTGTCTCCTCCCCACAGGGATGCAGAGCCGCAGCCACCGCAGCCAGGGTGATTTGAGGGGTGCAGAAGGTGCCCCAAGGCACCAGAATCACACAGGCAGCGCCTCTTTCTGTGGCCACATCCACCCAGCCCAGCTTCAGAGAAGCCCCTAAAGTGGAGGCAGGGGATGGGGAGGTTATTCCCACCCCAACATGCCAGTGTGAGTTAGCCCATCACACCCGGGCAGGTGGAAACATTTCCCAGTGCAATCCCACACAGCAATATTATTATTATTATTATTATTACTATTATTATTATTATTATTATTATTATTATTATTGCTGCTGCAAGACAGGGTGATCAATTCCTGGTGTAGGGTACTTGTGTTTTCTAACAGCAAGGATCCAATATTGCCCAGAAAGGAGAACTGTCAAGGCTCAGTACTTACTCTGTAGCTCCAAGAGCCACATTCCACTCATTTGCCAAGTCTGGTCTGTTTAATAATAGAAAAAAACCCCACCTGAATTATTAAAGGAACTGAGGAATAACAGAGGGAGATGAAAACACCATCAGTCGCTCCCTCTCCAATCTGATTTTTTTCAAGCATTTAAATCCTCGCTTTGACTCTGCTCCTGCTGCTGGGCACTTCATTCACAGAGGAAGCCTTTATTAGTAAAATACATATTTGAGCCATCAGAGCAGCTTCAGCTTTTCTTTTCATCACCTCACCCCAGCTCATCCTGGAAAGAGCTGCACGGTGAGGGGAGCAGGGAAAAAATGCATGTGAGAGCTTAACCCACTCAAAACAAAGAGAACAGCCCTTGGGGAAGAGAGCAGCGTAATTAAAACATTAATTCAGGCTACAGCTTTTACTCTGGGCCAGCTCCAGTCACCCAAAAATCCCAGCAAGGGACAGTGCCAGGTCTGAGGCTCAGCCACAGCCCCAGGCACACCAAAGCCCTCTCCATCACCCCCTCCCCGAGGCAGAAGCTGAAAAACCACCTCCCTTCCGAGGGAATCGTAGGGAAAACAAGCTCCAGCTCTCAAGCAGCAAATTAAATACCTGGAATAACAAGTGGGAAATAGGTGACGGCTTCAAGGCTGATAAACGCTCTGAGCAGCACTAACTGCTCCCTGCATGAGCAACGCGCACCGAGTGACTAAAACAAAGTGAGGCAGGCACAAGTGAGCCCGGGGAGACGTGGCAGCCACAGTGGGAGCTTTGGCAGGTGGCTGGGAGCAGGCACTGGAAGGGGAGGCAGGCAGGGAACACTGCAGCACCCCTGGCCATGCAGTGCTGGGAGAGGGGAAACAGCACCCCAAAGGTCCAGGTCAAGAGCCTGGACCATAACGCAGTGGGAGAAGGGAAAAACCCTGCAGCAGAGGGAGAAATTCTCCCTGCAAGATCTTTAATAGGTCTGCCTGCCCAGCGTGTGGGGTGGCAGCCAGGCACAGGGCAGGAGAGATCTGCTGGGGGCAAAAGTGCCAAGGTGGGGGGAGAAGAAAGAAAAAAAGTGATTTTATCTGGTGAAAAGTGTCTACTCCAACAACAGCAGACACACTCCATTTCAGTTTTGCTTTTTATATCACATCCACCACAGGAAAAACAGTACCAGACTTAAAAGATGGCTTTCAAACCTGAAGCCTCCAAACCTTCAGCTTCCTATTGCCCTTCCTATTGCACACACCATCAAATTTGGATGCTGTTAAAACTTCTGCCCTCTTCTCACCCTTTTTACTGGTTCTCATGGTTTTGCCTGGTGTAAAACCAGCTCCACACCACAAAAAAAAGCATTTCGATTGCAACCAAACTTCTGCTTCCAAGGCTGAGGGAGCACCCCTGTCCATGGTGTGCTGGTTTTGCACCCTGATCCAACACACAGGATGTCCATGGATTCCCTGGATCACCCCGAGGAGTGATTTCCTCCCCTCCTTGCTCAGCATCACCCCAACCCACAAAAAGGCATTTAAGGGCATTCCTCACCCCCTGTGACACTGCAAAGTGCTCAAAGACCCAGCAGCTCTTCTGATGCTCCAGGATCTGCAGAGGGGATGGCCCTGGGACAGCTCCAGGGCTGACAGCTCCAGGACAGAATCACAGAATGCACATTGACTATCAACAGAGCAAGGGCAACCTCCTAGTGCCCGTTTGACACTGCAGAGTTTGGGACACTGGCTTTATAAAGACTCAGTTTCCACAGCTTCCCCTTGGTCCCTCCCCAAAAAACACGTCTCTCAGAAGAGACCAAGTTTAACAGACCAAGTTTAACAGACCAAGTTTAACCGACCAAGTTTAACAGACCAAGTTTAACAGACCAAGTTTAACAGACCAAGTTTAACAGACCAAGTTTAACAGACCAAGTTTAACCGACCAAGTTTAACAGACCAAGTTTAACCGACCAAGTTTAACCGACCAAGTTTAACCGACCAAGTTTAACATGTTTAAGAGACCAAGAAAAACATGTTTAAGAAGAGACCAAAACATGGTCTCAGAAGAGACCAAGTCTTCACACGTGTGGAGCATGAATCTAGCACCCATCAGCAACCACATCAACCTCCAGACCCCTTGGAAAAAACACAGAAGCAGAGACGTGCCCAGTGGAAAATTTAAGAGCTCACAGATGCATCCAAGTGAGGCTGGAAGGGGAAGAGGCCTCTGTCAGAGCTCAGGATGCAGAGGGAGGGAGCAGGAGAGGGTTTACAGGGCAGCGGGCTGATGTACAGGGATCAGAAGCTGGAAGGAGAGGGAGAAGCTCCACAGACAGGTGTGAAGGTGAAGCTGGATAAAGCAAAGCTCTGCTGGCAGGACCAGCTTCCCCCAGCTCCAGAGCAGCTGACATCCAGCCCATTCCTGCTGCCTGTCCATCCCAACCAGCCTTGGACACAGTGCAGCTGCTCCCAGCCAAGGAAAAGGCCTGGAAGGACAGACAGAGACCAGCAACCCAGAGCAGCCTCCAAAGATGGAACAGGGAGGCAGCAACACCACTGAGCACAGAGCAAGGAGGACCAAAAGAGAGGACAAGTAGAGAGGCACGTAAAGGATCCATAAATCCCCTCGCAGATGTGGAACCATCTCACCAGAGGACACTGGTGGGGCAGCAGCCACCACACAGCGGCACAGAGCAAGAAATCAACCCAGTCCCCTCTTCCTCCTCCTCCTCCTCCTCCCAGGAATCTGGCACCCTGGAAAAACCTGCCCAGCCTTTGCATTCTGCAAACCTCAGCTCTAAAAATAACGCCGGGTGCAAGTGACACATTTCGCTGGGAGCCGGGAGCGCAGCCCACGGCAGCAGACAGCAGGGACAGCTTTTGTAAACAGGGCTTTTTTAAGGTTTACCAAGGCAGAACCAAACATCCAAAGCCAGCCTTGGGTGGGGCAGAACTGAAGGAGGGACCCCATCACAGGGGAAAATCCCACAGAGGAAAACAAGGAGGGGAAAACTCAAGGGCTGTCCCTGTTTCCCAACACATCCCGTATGGCTCAACTCACACTTGTGGGATTTCAGGCTGGAGTTTCCCACCCTGTGTCACACCACAAGAAAGGTCCCAGCTCCAGCCATGCCCACAGCAGCAATACTTCCCTCACCAGCTGCTTCCACAGAGAAAAGCTCCTATTTTTAGGGAAAGCAGAGGCTCGGAGATGGCCAGGCCGACAGCCCCACTGCTGGGGGGGCTGTGCCCCACCTCCCAGTCCCCCAAATAAGCAGGGAGTGATCCTTCCCTGGCTGCTGCAGCCACTCACTCCCCAGGGGCCAGGATGAGAGGCAGAGCAGGAGGAAGAGTAGCCCCAAGTGTTGCTCAGTTAATCACAGTAATTAGCCACCATCTTGAGCGACTCCCGCTCGGTGCAGCCTGATTTTCTCACACAAGGTTTCAATTAAAACTCATCTCAAAACCGACATGGAAGTACCACCCTGACCCACCATGGGGCTCATCCAGGACATGGGGACGTGCACAAGAGGTGCTCTTCTCCTTGAAGGAAAAACTCCAATTAATTTTAAACCAGGTTATGATTTCCCAGCCCTGCTTGGGAAGCCTCAGCACCTTCTGCTTGCAGCTTGGATGAACAAGGCAAGGGGAATGCAAATGCTCTTGGCTGCACCAGAAAACTTCACAAAAATGTTAGCCACAGCTTAATGAGCTCTCTCCAGGGATGTGCTGTCAGGGGTAAGGCTCAGGCCTGCCCACACCTCTGTGCTTTGAGGCACCTTTCCAGCTGCTTTGTGCTTATTTATAGGCAGCAGTCCTTGCAGAACCACGGGAGCTGAGCCCCTTCCCCCTGATCATTTCTGCTGCCTTTCCTGCAGAGATCAGGCTCAGACACCTCCAATGCCTGGGGCAGGGGCTGCACACCTGGAGCTTGGGCTGTTTTCAGCGGGATCCCCCATTCCCTGCTCGTTAAGTCAGAGCAAATAAAGTGTTTTGGCACCAAAGGAACAGAAGAATAACCCAAGACCAGGCTGGGAAGCACAGATGCCTGTGGATGGCAAACTGCAGGAGCCGGTGTTTTGGTGCCCATGCTGGTTCCTTTAAACAACTGCCTGGAAAACCCAATATTGGATTTAAATCCACAACAGGAGGCCTCTGAAGCAGGGAGCACAGATCCCAACACATCTCTGCCAAAGAGGAGGAAAACCAGCCCTTCTGAGCCAGTAAATAATAGCACGATGGGGGGGGTTGCCTTGACACGGGATTTTTTGGGGGAGAATCCCACCCCCCCTCACTTTGCAGATGCCACATCCCAGCATCACTGGGGAACTGTGGAACAATTGGTGCCAGGGAGCACCTGAGCCACCCTGCTGGCTCAGAGCAAAGTCGGGGTGATGCCAGAGGAGGTACCAGACAGGGAGAAAGCCCCAAGGCTTCGGCCCAAGCCCCCGGGCTCCCGCCTGCCCTGATCATTTCTCAGCCTGACAGAGAGCTCAGCAGCCTCTCCCCAGGCACGAGGCCTCGCCACCGTGACTAATGGCATGTTTTGACATCCCTGAAATACTCCAGCACTTCATTTCAGCCGCAGGGAGCAGGAAGGAAGGAGGGGACATGCTGGTGGGGAGCCGGCACCGGGAGGGGAGGGTAGAAGGAGCTTTCGCAAGAGCAACAGGCAGGGATAAAGCAAAGCAGCATGGAAAAGACTCGGGAGAGGGATGAGGGGCAGGCTGAGACCTGGAAGGCACCTGGGCAGCCTGCCTGGTCCCCTCTGCTCCTTGGCTGTGCCTTCCCTGGAGCTCTGTGGAGCTGCAAGGCACTGGATTTATTTCTCATCTCCTCCTAAGCACACCGCTGGAGTGGGGACACAGGGATGCTCCACTAACCCCCAGCGGGTCTGTAGGTGGTTGGGAAGGGATTCAGGATGGCTGGAATCCCTGTGAGGGATGCAGGGTGGCTGGAATCCCTGTGAGGGATGCAGGGTGGCTGGAATCCCTGTCTGTGGTTGGGAATGGATGCAGGGTGGCTGGAATCCCTGTCTGTGGTTGGGAATGGATGCAGGGTGGCTGGAATCCCTGCCCGGGGAGGCAGGAGAAGGCAGTGTGTCCCCAGGCTGCTCCTTTGGACCGTCTCCAGCAGAGGCAGGAAGGTGACAGCCAGCGGTCCCCGGGGAGGATAATTAGCGAGCCTCTTTGAGTTCCAGCAGGCAGCTCCGGCCCCGGGGGAGCCAGCGGGGACAGGGCAGCACAGAGCACGGCAGGCACCAGCCGAGCTGCTGGCCAGCACCATCTGCCAGCCGCGGAGAGGGGCAGCCGGAGCCACGGGGGGATCTGGAGCTTTTCCTGGCAGCTCTTGCTCATCCCCAGCTGCTCACGCTGGGGCTGGGGGGAGCCCGGAGCAGGGGGTCTGCCTGGGGCTCAGCACCACCACGCCAGAGAGGCAGAGGGGGGAAATGGAGCAGCGCTGGGAGAGCTGGCCCAAAGTGCAGCCCTGGCCTGAGGGAAGTGGCTCAGAACAGCACCAGAGTCACCCCAATGCAGCAAGCAGGGCACAAGGGTCACCCCTGACTCCATCAGCCCAGTGTCCACCCACAAATTCCAGCCACGAGCACCCTCAGTGGCACCCACGGGATGCAGGAAGGAGCAGAAACTGCAGCTGCCATCACCAGAGTGCCACTCTCAGAAGTTTCCTTGGGTCACCAGGAGCCCATCTGGCAGCAGCAGAGGCGCTGGGCTGTGCTGGGGGGACGGGTTTCTCTTCTCAGCTGTCACCAAAGTCATCGGTGTGGCTGTGAGTGATTCACAGCAGTGCATGAAGAGCTGTGAGTCACACGCTGGATGCAGTGGGTGGCTGCATTGACTCAGCCACACCGGGGATGGGGTACGGGGGGCTGCAGCCTCACATGGCCCGGGGGCCAGGGCTGCTCGCATGGGGTCACGGGCACGGCTGCCAGAGATCTCACACACGTGCTCAGGTCCCCATCAGTGCCCTCCGCAGGGCGGGTGAGCCAGAGGGAGGCTCTGCCTCAGCACCTGCCTGTCACCTGCCCCAAAAAGGTGACAAGGTGCAAGGGGCCGGGCCGTGCTCTCACTCAGCCCGTCAGCGGCAGAAGCTTTGCACTGCCCTGAGGGGCAGCAGAGGAGGAGGAGCCCCCCCAGGTACTCAAGGGGTGCAAATGCTTCCCAAACTACAGGGAACAAACTTTCCAGGCATTCCAGGACCGCCGAGGAGCCAAGCAACTCTGCCAGACAGCAGCAGAGACCAGAGGGGAGCTCAGTGCCAGGGCCTGATGCCGCCACCACCTCCTCCTCCACCTCCCAGCCCTGTAGTGCCCCATCCAGGGGAGTTCAGCCTACCTG
Organism: Euphonia xanthogaster; assembly: GCA_034509185.1. Lineage (NCBI taxonomy): Eukaryota > Metazoa > Chordata > Aves > Passeriformes > Fringillidae > Euphonia > Euphonia xanthogaster. The sequence goes on from JAYDZK010001170.1 coordinate 10,746, forward strand.
CTTCGGGCAGAGGGGGCTGCAGGAAACGCTCACATTTGGGTGGCACTCGGTGTCTCCAGTCACTCAGAGCGGGGTGGCCGTGCCCCAGCCTTGCCAGAGCTGCCGGCAGCAGCAGCCGAGGCTGGAGCGCCCGGCTCATCCCGCTGGCAGCGCCCCCTGTGATGCCCTGCCAGAGCAGCCCAGCCGCGGATCGGGAGCAGCCCAGGGTGTCACCGCACCCAGGCACCCTGAGCCCGGAGTGTCACCGCACCCAGGGCACCCTGAGCCCGGAGTGTCACTGCACCCAGGGACCCTGAGCCCGGAGTGTCACCGCATCCAGGGACCCTGAGCCTGGAGTGTCACCGCACCCAGGGACCCTGAGCCCGGAGTGTCACCGCACCCAGGGACCCTGAGCCCGGAGTGTCACCGCACCCAGGGCACCCTGAGCCCGGAGTGTCACCGCACCCAGGGCACCCTGAGCCCGGGGTGTCACCGCACCCAGGGCACCCTGAGCCCGGAGTGTCACTGCATCCAGGCACCCTGAGCCCGGAGTGTCACCGCACCCAGGGCACCCTGAGCCCGAGGTGTCACCGCACCCAAGGCACCCTGAGCCCGGGGTGTCACTGCATCCAGGCACCCTGAGCCCGGGGTGTCACCGCATCCAGGGCACCCTGAGCCCGGGGTGTCACCGCACCCAGGGCACCCTGAGCCCGTCTGCAGCACGGACCGAGCCCGCAGAGCTGGCTGAGATCACTCCCGGGGAGGGAGGTGTGACCCCCGGGGCAGGGTCCAGGTTGTCACTTGTCAGCCCGGGATGGTGGGGGAAGGGTTATCCCTGGCCCCGCTCCAGCCGCTGGAGCTACGAGCACCCAAACACATGCTCTGCAACGCAAGAGGAGCTGGGAGAGCTGGAGCAACGAGGCAAACAATCCCTGATTTAGGACCCCACTCACTCATCACTGTCACCAGCAACACCCAGGCGCTCGGGAGCAGCACCTGGACACACAGAAAGCGGGGACTGGGTGCAAGGAGACAACACGAGACAGAGCCCTGGGTGCCGAGGGCAGGAAGAGAAGAGGAGCAAAGAGATCCCGCTCATTTGGGAAGCCCTGGGCTGGCAGGGGAGGCGGGCTGGAGCCAGAGGAACCCTGAGCATCCCAGCCAGGGCTCCCTAGGGCACCCAAGGCAGGGCAGCAGAGGTGACACTTCAATCCGGCTTCACCCACCGGGGCATGAGGGTGGGCACCCCCAGAACCGCCCCACTAACACACCATCCTTGCCGAGCGTGCCGGGTCCCCCGGGACCCCCAGTTCCCCCCCCCCAAGCACCCTGAGCAGAGAGCCGAGCCTCCCTCAGTGCAAACTTTGCCAGAGCCGATCCCCGCGCCTCAAAAACCTCGGGAATGGGCAAAACCGGGAGCCGGGCTTCAAAGTCGGGGTGTCGTCCCAAAGCGCTGCTGGAGCCCCCGAGGTGGCCGGGCAGAACCCACCTGTGGCCGCCGGCTGCCGCCCGCTCCTTCCTCCGCGCCGCATCCGCGGAGCCCCGCGCATCCCGGAGAGCGGAGACGGCAGCGAGGGGAGGAGGTGTCCTCCGGGAATCGCTCGGAGAGAGGAGGAGGAGGATGGAGACAGCCCCAACTGGCGTCTCCCGACCGTCCCCAACAGGTAGCAGAGAAGGGGGGGGGACACACACGCGATGTCCCCGCGGACTTTGGGAGAGCGAGAGGGAGCTGGTCCAGGGCCGCCATCCCGCTGGGCATGGCTTACCTGGGGACAGAGGCATGGATCCGGCCGGGGGTTATTCCAGAGGCATGATTTGTGATGGAAAAGGGAGGGAAGGAGCCGTGGGGAAGGGAGGGAAAATAAGGAGGGAGGGGAGAGGAAGGGGGGAGGGAGAGACGAGAGGAGCAGGGAAGGAAGGAAGGAAAGGGGGAGGGGGGGGGGGATAAAACGAAATTTAAAAAAAAAAAAGGGAAGAAAATAGAGACAGTTAAAATCTGTCTCCTGCCCACACAGCGAAAAAGAAATTTCTGACAATCGGAGGAAGGGAAGTCGCACATAAACCAGAGGGGGCAGACGGGGGATAACAAAGGAGGGAAGGAGCCGAGCCGAGCCAACACACGGCGGCAACTGTCCGGGCACACAGCCCCTGGCACAGCCCCGCGGCAAGGACGGGCACACAGCCTGCCCTCTGCCCAGCCAGGCCGCGCCGGGGGCAGCAGCGCCCAGCAGCAGCACCCCCAAACCTGGCAAGCGACCCCCATCGCCCCCAGCCCGTGTCAGCGCTCCCCAGCCCCTCCTGCTCCTCCTCCTCTCTGGTCTCTAGGGCACGGTGACCGTGACAACCAGCCCAAAGAAGGGCAGCTGTGGGGACAAGGACACGGATGCTTATCCCCCCACGCCGCTGGGAAGGGGCTGCGCATCCCGGGCTCCCTCTTTCACCCCCTTTGCAGAGGTGCCTCTCCTCTCCTTCTGCTTGGGCTCTGTTTGCCTTTCCCAGGCTGGACCTGGAGGTGACACAGCCGCTCTGTGTCACTCGAGGAGCCCTCCCAGCACTGCCGCCGGTGCTGCTGCTCCAAGGCAGCACACAGATGCCTTGCATTCCCCCTGGCACAGCACAGCTGCTGGGCACAGAAGCCCCCAAAATCCCATCACTGCTCTGGGAGGCCACACCCTGAAGGCTCCTTTGGGTGCCCACACCACCATGTCCCTTTGTCTGGGCTTTTTCTTTTCACTGCTCTGCAGAAAGGAAACCTGCATGGCTTGGCAGCATCCAGCAGCATCCTGGACCTCAAAGCTTCCAGGGCTGGCCACAAAGGCTGCCCCAAAGCTGTCCCTGAGCCTGGGCAGGTGCTGCTCCATGGCACACACCCCAGAGCTGGGGCAGCACTTCTGCTCCTTGTGCTTTGCCAGGACGCTGTGTGGCTCTGCAGTGCCCTGCTGGCATCTCTGTCACCCCTGGCAGGGACACTGTGCCACCCAGCCTGGCTGCTGTCTCCTTAAAACCTTCATCCCTAAAGCTGAATGAGGAGAATCTTGGACATGAGTGCTTCATCTGAACATCTCGTTCATTCATGCTCCTGCCCCAGCATGCTCCTGCCAGCACCTCAGGGAGGAAAACCTACATGTTCCCATTCTCCCTGGGATGGACAGAAACCCCTCAAACAACTCCCACGTGGATAGAAAACCCTGCACACCAAAATCCAGCCCAAGCAAGGCCGTTCTGGCATGTACAGAAGAGTGTAAATGCTGCCACAGGGTCCACTCCTGTCAGTAATTCTCCCACTCATTCTCTGCTGGTCCCACAAGCTGGCACTGACAGGGATGAGGACATTCCCTGTTGGAGGGCATCCCTCCAGCTCCCCAGAGCAGGGGCTGGGCCAGCATCTCACACGCAGCCCTGCACGCCTGGTGCTCCCAGACCCTGCTTTCCATGGGCTCTCTGCAGCTGGGACTCGCCCCGGTGGGAGCCAGCTGAAGGCTCCCAGCCCAGGGTGTGTTTGTTTAAAGCCACACGTGCTGTTCCTCGGGGACCAGGCACTGCCTTGCATGCCGATGTCTCCATGGTTACCTGCTCACGGTGGCAGCTGGGGGTGACTGAACTCCGGGCAGTTCACCACCCACCACCCATCTCTCCCTGGCCCCCTTGCCCAGGGCTCCACTCTGCCTTCCCTTCTCCCACTGCTCCCAGCTCCAGAGCAGTAGGAGGGGGAGGAGAAGCCGGGTTCTCCCCAAGAACTCGTTACGTGAATAATTTTGCCGGCTCCGTGGATGACTGGGCACGAATGCAGAGCAGCCTCCTCATCCCGAAAGAAAAGACATTCCTGATCGGCACCGAGACAAAGCTGAGCATCTCCTCCCACCACCCGGAGCCAGACAGGAGGGAAATGTGGAGCGACAGCCCCGGGAGCAGCAGCCACATCCCAGCGCGGAGCTGCCGCCGTCCCTGGGGGGAGCAGCGGCACTGCCGGCGTTCCCGGGGAGCTGCAGGAGCTTCCCCCAGCCCTGCGGGGCGAGGCTCCAAGGAAAAGAGCCCAAAAAATGCAGGGCTGCAAAGCCCAGCTAGGCAGGAATGAGCATTTGTACGTCCAGGGGTGTCCAGCTTTGAGGAAGCACCTGCAGATACCCGAGGCTGTTGTCCAAAGCACCCGGACCCGATCTCTTGTATTTCTTACACTGATCCACGGGCTCTGCTGACCCCTTCTCCCCACCCCGCAGCTCTGTGCAGAGTAACCTCAAGCACCTCCGAGGTTCTAACCCACAGCACAGCACAAAATCCTAACTGGTTTTCTTCCTCCTCCTCCTCCTCCTCCCATCTACAGCCCCAATCGTTCCCGGTGCAGACTAATGGGGGGCAGTTCAGAGGGCAGCAAAACACAACTTGCTGGGGGGAAAATGTGCCTGGAAGAATTGGGTTTGTCTAGTCTGGAAATCAGAAGAGATTTGGGAGCAGGCTTCAGTTATGGAGAGGGCTGCTGCAAAGGCTGTGGGACTGAATTGTTCTGCATCCCCACAGGGAGCAGGATGAGGCTGTAAATTGTAGATTAGACTAGAGGGAAAAAAAACCAAAAACTCCTCGGTGGCAAGGATTATTTAAGCTGTGGGATAGACAACAGGGAAGCTGCTGGGATTTGAGAGCAGGTGAGTCAAGCACCAGTGAGGTGGGCTGGGGGAAGCAGCTTGAGGCTGGGAGGGGACCCCCATGCAAGGTCTGCTCTTCCCCAGGAATTTTAGCACTGAGTTCCTGCTTCAGGCTGACTTTTCACTGCTTTCTGCCACGCACGAGTGGACCAACAGCTTTTTGGGGGGTGATGCCTCCACCTTCTGCAGTGCTCGTGCTCTGTGTCCTGTTCTTAGGAGCCACAGCACACCAGGGAGCACCACTCATGGATCTCCTTCCCTCCTAGGGAAGCTGCAGCAGGATGGCATCACCCACCCTCTGCTTCCCAGCAGGAATTAGTGGTGGGGCCCAGCTCCTCACCCTCTCTGGGGCCACCAGGACCTGTGAAGTTGACCAGTCTGGATCAGAAACTTCAGCTCCTTGTGCCCCTTTTGAGTGCCACCCTCATGGCTTTCAAGCTGATCTGTGGGGTTCTTTCCTACCAAATAAACCCGTGGGGACTTTAAACAGAGCTAAAGAGACAAGAGGTGAAGCCCAGGGCCAGCTGAAAGCATCTCTGAAAACAAAGAAGCCCAGTGCATTCAGCAGAACCTCCAAATTGAGACCCAAATATTCACAGATTTCCATCAAGAGCAAGTCCTGCAGCCCTGGAGAGAGGAAGCTGCAATTGCCACAAGAAAGGGAAACTGAACAAGGGGTGCTGTGTGCCTTCCACAGCTGGCAAATACTCAGAATTCTACCTTGGGATGGAAAAAAGCACTTTCCAGTAAATGCCACATGCTCACAGTGGGGTTTGTTCCCGAGGAGCTGCCTGTGCCAAACTAGAGACTTCTGATTAACAACAGGAGAGCCCACGGAACCTGAAACTTCTTTAATAATATTTACTCTCTCGCAATAATATCAACGCTAACAAGGCCAGAGGAGAGAAAAAAAATCCTCCTACATCTCAGGATGTTTATGTGAAGTGAGACTAAACTTTCCTGAAGCAGGAACTTTTCCAAAACCAGACAATCCTCCCTGGAAAATAAAAAGAAAAAAAAATATTCAGCAATAAATTTATGAGATGAGGTTGCAAAAGAAAATACCAGAGTGCTGTGGGAGACAGACAAAACCATGGATTTTTCTCTTTTGGGACTTTTCTCTTTTGGCCAGCTGAATCACAAGGAAGCTGCATCCTGAACGGGATGATCCTAAAGTACTGAATTTGTCTGAAAAAAAACCTCCTGAAAATCTCATTTACCCATCAGCTACTGCAGACTGCAAGAAAAATACCAGCAAGTAAAAATATCAGCAAATAAAAATATCAGTAAATAAAAATACCTGAAAATAAAAATACCAGCAAATAAAAATACCAGCAAATAAAAATATCAGTAAATAAAAATACCAGCAAATAAAAATACCAGCAAATAAAAATACCTGTAAAAAAATCAGCAAATAAAAATACCAGGAAAAAAAATACCAGCAAATTTCCCTCTGAATGCTCTGGCTGAATTTTGCCACCTGGGTTTTGAGCAAAGAGGCAGCAGCTCCAGCCTGTCACTGAAACCTGAGCCCAAAGGAGAAGCCTTTGCCCTGCCTGCTGCTCCACCCCTGAGCCCCAGTTTATATTCCATGTATGAACCAGGCGCTGTTCTCCACTTCCCAAACCCCACCTTTCAGCTGGAGCCCAGATGTCCCTGGCACTGGTTCTGCCTCACTCTCCAGCCCCCCGTGTCTCCAACGCCTCTGCCATGTGGGAAGCTCACAGGGACCTGCGCTCTCCCCCTGCTCCTCAGCACCTGCAGGGGCCTTCCTTTCAGCACAGAGGGGTTTTATCCAGTATTTTTATCCACTTCCCCACCCTCCCCATCCCTGCCTGGGCTGTTTGACTCAAATCTGAGCCATTTCTCAGGGTCTGTCTCACAGCCCAGTCAACACAGAGGGAACTGGTGCCAAAAACCCATTTCTTTCTGATCTGATTGTTTGTTTTCCTGCCTTTCCAGTTCGGGATTTTTGACAGGGAGCCATGTGAAACCAACTGCTCATTGTTTACTGGGAAGCCTGAGGCAGCGTTTTAGTCATTTCGCTCGCCAGAGGACCCGAGGAGATGATGGAAAGTCAATTAGCTCCCTGCAAAAACCTCTTTGGCAAAGCTCTTTGGTGTCCACACACACTGAGAATCCAACCCAAACGAGCAGCCAGGCAGGACCAGGGCAAAGCTGCCCCTGCTGTGCTGCCCAGTTTGCTCCTGCCCTGCTCCCCAGGTGAGGCACCTCCCCAAAACCACCCTGCTCCTTATCCACAGCTGCTCCAGAGGCTTTGGAGGGAGGCACAAGAGGGCACAGTCCTGTTTCCTTAAAACCTTCACCCCTAAATCTGAATGAGGAGGATCTTGGAGGCGAGTGCTCCATCCAAACACCTCATCCAGCACTCCCTTAGTTCATCCAGCACTCCCTTTGTTCATCCAGCACTCCCTTAGTTCATCCAGCACTCCCTTTGTTCATCCACTCGTGCTCCTGCTGCTCCAGCCTCCAGCTCCACCATCCAGCATCTCCCCAGCTCCTCCCAAAAGCTCCCTGTGCTCGGATGGGCAGATCCTCACCCTAAAGCTCTGGTGGCAATCCAAGAGACAGATCCTGTCAGCTCCTCCCCGAGGCACCAGGAGCTGGCACTTCCCCCAGCAAACCTTCAGTAGCCTTTCTCTGAATCTGCTCCAAGAGAACTCCTCAGCATCCCCCTGGCTGCAAACAGGGTGTTTATTTCTTCTCTTGGGTGTTATCAGGGTGTTATCCCAAGAGAAGAAACAAAACCAAATAAATAAAATAAAAGATAAAGAACCAAAACCAAATAAATAAATAAATAAAAGATTGAGAATGGGTGTATTTTTAACATGGCCCTTGGCACCTGCTGGCAGCTCCTCCCCAGCCCCAGGGCTCATCCAGGTGCTTTTAAGCCAGGCTTTGAGGGATTTTTCAAAGCCCCTACTCCACCCCAGCCACTCTTTTCCACCCAAGCAGTGCAACAGAGTGCTCCAGATTCCCAAGCACCCAACAGCAGCATTTTGTCCTCTTCAGCTCCTCCACCCAGCTGCAGACCTCACCAGCAGCTTTGTTGTTTTTCACATTATTACAAATATTAGTGAATTATTAAAAATATTTTTGACGAGCACAGCTTAGGGCTGGGTCCCAAATGGTTCCAGAAACAAACATCTTGTAATGCTCCTGCACTTACAGTAGCACTGAAATGGACCAGAAAAGGTTTCACTCACTACAAATTCTGATTTCATTCCTGTCCAAGTCAAGCACAGCTCCAAAATCATTGCTTTTGTGCATTGTACTTGTGATGTTATCAGCTGTGTGCCCTTCCCTCATAAAACATTTCCCTTCACCAGATGAAGGGAGGGCTCAGCACCTCCAGCTGCAGTAGGCAGCCAGTTTGTCACCATCTGTTCTAAAGACCCCAAAAAAGTCAACATTTAACAGTTTTTGCCTTTTCCACTCCAAGTTTGTAGGATGCCAGAGGATGAACAGGGCCTTTTGAGAGCCCTGGCAAGAGCAGCACAGAAATTCTGCAGGTTGCCTGTGGGAAAAACAGGAAAGGTAAGAAGACTTTTGGAAAGTTGGAAAAGTAAATTTGAGAAACAGAAAGAGTAGAGAAACTTAGAATGAGTTGTAATAGTGAAGTTTGAAGGTAGAAAAAGTCATCATGGTACAGCAAGGAAAGATATTAAACAAGAGATTGAGTTTTAGGCTTGGCTAGGATGGACCTTAAGACTGCAGGAAAATATGCCTGGCAAGAGAGTAGAAAGTTTTAAGCTTAAAAATGGAAAATTGTGTATTGTTAATAGAGAGCATGCAAGCCAGCATTGTGTGAAGCAGGTGCACCTGTGCTTTTAGTGACTGGCCAGAA